>JBAMHW010000025.1:3470519-3483078 GCA_037177495.1 Rhadinocentrus ornatus | reverse complement strand
GAACTTAGCAGGAGGAGAAGAGGAAGCAGCGCCGTGAATGGAAAAGATGGTACAAACCCTGCCTTCCATCTGTTATCTGTCTCTGCTGAACAAGATGGAAGAGGCGCTGACGAGGCTACAGAGGGAGTACCGGGAGTGCAGCCTGATGCACTTCACAGAGTCCGGGCTGAACGACCTGACCCCGGATTCACTAGTCCAGCTGGACGGATTTCATCTCGTCACTGATAGTTTAACAGACTGCATCACAGATTACATGAACTTCTGTGTAGAAACCACTGCACCCACCAAAGGGTACGGGGTCTCTCAAACAACAAGCCCTGGGTGACTCCTGATCTGAGAGCCTTGCTGCTGGAGAAAAGGAGGGCTTTCTAGTCTGGCGACAGAAGAACTGAAGAGGGTCCAAGGCCAGCTACAGGAGGAAGCTGGAGGACCACCTGCAGCTTAACAATGAGAGGGAGGTTTGGAGAGGGCTCCCAACTATCTCAGGACAGGGTAAAAACCAGAGGAGGAAACCTGAGTCTGGAGACAGAGACTGGGCCAACAAGCTAAACCTGTTCTTCTACAGATTTAATATTGGGCCCACCTCCACCCCCCTCAGCCTGAGCAAAGACCAGCCCACCGCCCCCTGGTAAGCCCAAACATGGATCCCCTGCAGTTTGCATACCAACCCAGCATTGGGGTGGATGATGCCGTCCTTTACCTGCTGCAGAGATCCCTGTCTCACCTAGAAGACGCTGGATATACTGTAAGGATTACCTTCTTTTACTTCTCCAGCGCGGTTAACACTATCCACCCCTCACTGCACAAGGTGAAGATGGAGAGAGCAGAGGTCAGTGACCACTGGGGCCCCCCAGGGAACAGTCATCTCACCCTGTACACATCAGACTTCACATGCTCCACAGAAAGTTGCCACAGTGTGTCAGAGGGGAACAACAGTGAGTACATGAAGGTCATCGTGGACTTTGTCGACTGGTGTGAGCTGAATCACCTTCAAATTAATGCCAGCAAGACAAAGGAGATGGTGATGGATTTCAGCAGGAAACCTCATCCAGCATTGCACCGGTGATCATCCAGGGACTTGACATGGACAGAGGGAGGATGTGCCAGTACCTGGGTGTCCACTTGAATAAACTAGACTGGACTGACAACACTGACTCGCTCTACAAGAAGGGTCAGAGTCGTCTTCACATGCTGAGGAGGCTGGGATCTTTTGGTGTGTGCAGTCCAGTGCTGTAGACTTTTTATGAGGCTATGAGTCTGTGGTCTCCTATGCAGTGGTCTGCTGGGGAGGGGGGTGAGGGACAAGACTAAAAATAAATAGAGCCAGCTCAGTCTGTGGCAGCCCCCTGGACCCCATGGAGGTGATGGGGGAGAGGAGGGTTCTGGCCAAACTGTCCACCATCATGGATAACACCTCCCACCCTCTGCATCAGACTGTGGGGGCCTTCAGCAGCTCCTTCGGTAACAGACTCAGACATCCAATGTGTATTACGGAGCTTCCACAGGTTCAGCTTCATACCAAACACACAGTTCTCTCTATATATTATTTACTATTTATTGTACATACTGTTTTTTGTGTCTTTGTTTTTTATTTTGTCTATTGTTTAATGTCTCCTTTACTTTGTGTTGGAGCTGCTGTAACAGTGAAATTTCCCCACCGTGTGCTTAATGAAGTATCTTATCTTACCATTTCCGTATGAATAAAGGAAAATATATAGACTCTGTTAGAGCCCGCCATGACGAGGACCGCCACTGTGGTGGCGGGGTCCTCCCAGCCGACATGGACAGCTGGACTGATTACATTAGATGGGTCCACGGTCAAGGAAAATTATCTGGAGATCTAAAGTTACCTGTGTCACACTAAGGAGGACGACAACATGATTTGCACAAGTTCTTCCAGATTTCCTTGATTTCGTTAAGAAAACAGTCTGATTATCTTCTCTTCTGCTCTGACCTGCACAGAAATGCCACCTCGGTGATGGAGGAGGGTCGACTTCTGGTGCTTACCTGGAGTCGTCTTTATAGCAGCAACACAAGCGGACATCTTCCCACAAGTCTTTTCAAGGTTATAACTAGTGATGTCTCCATTACTTGATTTCGCAATTAATGGTGGAATTAAACGCCACGATTAAATAATCATAAAGATCCTCTATAAAAGATTATATCTGAACTGCATCGGCAGATCAGCACAACTCAGCCACAGAATGAAAACAACGTTACACAACATCCACATGACGACAATCCTACCAACATCATCTAGATCGGTGACATCCCAGTCACATTTCTTGACTGGGTCCAGTCTGTACCAGTACATCCAGTTGGTACCGGTCTGTTCTGTGTGGTAAAGTGACCTCTAATCTGAATGGTCTCTGTTCAGACCATTCAGATTATAAACCAGTAGACGGCCCAGTTGGATGAGGATCACACTGGTCCAATCTTCTGTTTTGATTTAATTTCTCTGTAGTTCTACTTTTATTAATGTGTCTTTTGCATCCTGCTGTAAAGTTTTTCATGTTTTATAAAGCATCTTGTCTTGTCCCAAGTAAACTTATTTTTACATGGTTTGAAAATTACAAATTGTATTCTGATATAAACTAAATGATTGATTGCATGGCAGGGTTTTGGGTGTGTGCGGTTTTCATCTGTTATCATGTATCCTGGCTACGCTACAGCACCATAGTCCACTGTGTTTGGAATAAGAGGAAATTCAGTCCAGGTCCTGGTGGTTTTTTTCCCAAAAGATGTGCTGACTTTTGACTTTTCATTACAACATCCTGCTGCTTAATACCCTTATCTGCTGTGTCAGGAGGAGGGCTGTATTACACAATACACACTGTTTCCTGTAGTTTTATTTCTGCTGCGCTAGATTAAGTGTGTTTCATCACATCAGCGGGGATGTCTGATAGTTTTGTTGATCATAAACAGTAAGTTTTAGGACACAGATCTCCAACATGTTTTCAGTCAAGCATATAAGAATAAACCAGAGACATCAAAGTGATGTTCAGTGTGTATCTGCTAACTCAGGGTACATGGTGGTAGGAGGCCAGAGCTGGGGGCGAGCGTGACCAACGGATGCTAAATGGAAACAGATGCTTCACCGAACTTACCTCATATTTTCCCCTTTTCTCCTGCGGCTCCACTTGAGCCTCATTAGACATCGCTGCATCACTTTTCGGGACGCCCTCCCCCTCCATTTCCTCCACTATCATCACCGTCTCCCACTTCCCAAACCTGGTGGCAGGAAACATATCCGACCTCAGGCTGTCGCCAAAATACACCACCTGCAGGGTGAGGAGAGAAAAAAGGCGAGTCATAAAGGCGGACACCAGACACCATGAGTGTGCAGAAGTCATCTCAACCAATTTGGCTGCCACATCTCCACCATGAGCCGGAGCCGGTTGTTCTCTGCCACATACCCAAAGAGCAACAGCTCAAAGCTTCACATTTCAAAGGTTTGTCTGAAGGTGCAGATGAAATGAAGCCAGGAATGCTGGAGATGAAAACACGAAACAGGACGGAGGAAGAGCTGGCGAGTTGGTGGAAACAACACGATTTCATCTAAACCAGAACTTTCTGATACTCTGCAGGTTGCTCTCATGCTGAAGCAAAGTGCTGTAGACCATTGGACATACGTGACTCTGGGAGGAGGGGTCTCATATGAGCCACTAGGTCCAAACAAAACTACCTCGGTCTTCTTTTCACTAAAGTTTAAAACGTTTAGGGTCATTCATGCTTTCATATCCTCTAGACAAGCTAAAAGAGGTTCAATGGAGGCTTCTCTTTGCCTAAATGGTACATACATTTGGTAGTTGTCTTCAGAACGGTGGAGATGAACAGAGATGCCATGTTTTCTGAAAATTGACCCTAGAGTACAGATCTCAAACTGCAGTCCTCAAGGGCCGCCGTCTTTTGGTTGCTTTTCTGCTCCAACAACAGATTTAAATTAAATGGTTCCAACAGCTTTGTTGTCAGGTTCTGTACAAAGACCCATTCATTTCAATCAGGCGTGTTGAAGCAGGGAAACATCTAAAACCTGCAGGACAGCCGCCCTCGAGGACCGTAGTTTAAATTCCATGCCATAGAGAAAGATTCAGTGAAAAAAGCAATGGCCCTAAGACTATTCCCTGGGACCAGGGAGGGATTCAAACCCAGCAACTTTTACAGGAAACATTGTCATACAGAGGCGTCCAGTTACGTTGATTCATCTGAGAGACTCTGCCTCTCTAAAATGCTCTGTTTATACCCAGTCATGTTTCTGACCTGTTCCCAGTTAAACCAGCTAGTCGTCAAATGCTCCTCTGGGTGCTCTTATTTTGTTCCTGTTCAAACTTATTATTTTTTTTAAACATCAGATTCACAAACAGCTCTTATTTTCAATGAAATTGTAAAATGTCTCAGTTTAATCATCTTTATCTTCAACTGGGAATAAAATATGTGTTGATGAGATTTGGAAATCATTGAATTCTGTTTTTAGTTATATTTTACACAGAGTTCCAACTTCTTTGGAACTGCACCTGGTGGTTCAGCAGTGCTGCTTCCAGACACACAGCATCATGATAAATATTTCTTTACTCAGTGATTCTTGCACAGGGGCAGCATATCATGGAGGAGAGTGACAGACAGACAAAGTTTGGTTTGAAATGAACCTTTACTTCCTGTCCTCCAGTACAGCTGGACCTAATTTTTTTTTTTTTTTACCCTCCATTAAACCAGCAAAATAAAAAATTTAATTGAAATCTTTTTTAATTTTATTCTAGTCTGATTCTGGCTGATGTTTCTTTTAGAAAAGAAACTGCATATTTGGGAAAGATCCAGAAAACAGGTTCAACTAACTCTGAGTTTAATCAGAAACTCTCTGCTTCCAGATGACTTGCTTCATAATCTCTGGGTATCTTTACCCAGAGTTAGGAACCACAATAAAAACCCATGGATCTCTGATACCTGGAGTCACCATAGCAACTACTGACAAAACCTGGAGCAAGAGGTTCATACAACAGTGTACGAGGAATACGAGGAGGAATTCTGGGAAAAGGGAAGACAGCTGCTGCTAAGGAGAGATGCATCATGGGAGAAAACTGCTGCCTGAGTCAGTGTGAAAGTTAGAATCCTCCATATTTAACCTGATTAAAACCGGCTCATGTGGGTTAAAATATTGGTAGATAGAATAAAATCTAAGTTTTATTTAGGTTTAATCCCCCTGGTGAAAAACAGACATGGAGGAAACTGAATATGAAGAATAAAAAATCTTTCAGAAAGTTAAGGTAGGTTGTTCTCGACCATGATTGTTCATTTCTATTTCTGTTTCACACTAGCTGATATAAATAAAAAGTGAGTAGATGTCTTTACATCCAATAATTTAAAACCCAAACAACTGATCTTTTAAGCCGTACAGTGCATGTCCTCTCACCTTCCATCTTGATTAATCTCCGTCTACACCCACATTTAGTCTTTTCCTGATGCTATATAGAAAGGTCCCATTTAGAAAGATGAAGTATTGCAGCACAAAGCAGAAAACTGTTTGTGATATAATCTCATGTCCACAGTGTGTGATGTCAGCTTCTAAATCTCTGGGATCACATTGCTTCGACAACTCATGTCTGTAACATAGGCTGTATCCGAAAGATGGACGGAGCCTCCGTGACGTCACCCGTGAAGCTCGTTGGGTGTTCCTACCATCCCCATCTTGGCAGCGTCACGCCTGCCGTTGTGCCCGGAAAATACAAAAATGGGCAAAGTGGAGGAGCTGAGGGGGGACTGTGAGCGTTGGGGTGAATGATTGACGTCTATCAAACTCCAAGCTGCCTGTAGCTAAAAGCTAACTGAGCCAACTCGGATCTAACGTCAGCTAACCAGCTATCAAAGGTAGGCAGGCTGAAGCTAAGGTGTGCGGTTAGCCGGCTAAAAACTGCATTTTTGCCACTCTCTTCTTGCCGCAAATATTTGATACATGTCAGTCCATCAAATACACACCTAATTATGCCGATTTTTAAGATTAAATAACATCCAAACGGATGACTTAGAAAAAAATTCACCCACCAGACAGTTGTCATGAAGGTAAACTTGACCTGTTCATTTCTAAAATGGATTTTTGTATCAGGCTTTAAACATGTTTATTTCTGCTGTGAAGTTGGTCTTTTGAACATGGGAGTCTATGGGGATTTGCTCTATTTTGGAGCCAGCCTAGTGGATGAGGGGTGAACTGCAATTTTTTGTACTTCGCACAGGCTTCACATTTTAACCGCCGGAATTTGTCGCTTGGTCTGAAAGCAGCTTCAGGTGAGAGAAGACAGGTAGAAACTCAGGGTCAATCTCAAAGACTAAAGTCACTTTGGAAGTCATACTTTCACCTAGAGACATCATTCAAAGTTTAAACGGGTCCCAAAGGATGAGTCTATCACTGGCTTGAAGGAACATTAAACATTTTGATATCTTTTATGGTTTGGACACAATTGCAGTCTAAGTTTTAGGAAAAATCCCCACACTCTGCCCAAAGTCACTGTTTGACTTTAGTTAGAGGCTAATGGGATGTTTGGCTCTTTTCAGAGAGACAGCTCTTTTGCCTCAGCTCTTTCGGCTCCTGAACGGCTCTTAATTTAGCATCTTTTTTTGCCCCAAGCTCCAAAAGTCACAGAGTCGACTTTTCCTCCCATTGAAGTCCCATTATATCGATTGTTTTCCTTTACTGACTTGTTGTGTTTTAAAATAGCTGGCGTTTAAATTCTGTTTGCAGTGGGGTAAAATAAATTACATCTCTGTGTTCCTGAAAGACTTCATGTGAGGTTTTAACCCTTCACTATCAAACAGGAAGTACCTCTAACTCTGCACTCAGTTGTCCAAACCAGGTGATATTTGGTTGGTTTGGATATTTGGTTATAATATTTGTTTTAATTACAGTCCCAACCTGAACATGTTTGTACATGAAAATGTCTATAGTGCCACCTCGTGGCTGCGTGAGATTTTCACATTATTAGATTCATGGCCACATTTGTATTATTTTCACGCGATCTCCTTTACACTCTTTGGTATCTTTTGCCACGGCCATGGTTGCACAGCTGGCGTGGAGGTGGTGACGAATGCTAGGTGCATTGACACCCATCAAAATTTCTTGAAATTTTCTAGTTCCTCATGAAATTTGCATTTCTATTTTCATTTATGCTTGCTATGCTATTTGTGAACATGGTTGCCAATGCTGTATGTATGTATCCTGTTATCAACCACATTCTAAATATAATGTAAATGTCCTCCTACATTATCAGTGAAAGGCACAGGGAATGTAAAGGCATGCTTATATTTCATTTACATGTTTTCTAATGAATTCATAAAGGAATATACTAATATAAATAACTAGTTTAGTTAGTTACATTACAGATAAGACCACTCCAAACTGCAGACATGACAGGAGCAAACCTGAGCACCTTCACCTTCAGACATGAAAAGATTTTTTATTGCCAGGGGTGTCAAACATACGGTCTGGGGGCCAAAACCAACCCACCACAGGGTCCAATCTTGTCTGCAGGATGAATTAGGTAAATAGGAAAATAACATATTATTAACTACAATACTTTAATAAAAGTAACTTTAATTTTATAATAAAAGTAACTTATATTTTAATAAATGTAACTGTAATGCCTAATGTTTCCAGGTGAGGTTTTATGTTTCTGTTTAAATGTAAAGCATTTCCAAAGCAAGAGGAGAACTTGTTCCATCTTTTCTATCTTTCTGACTTAATAGAGTCAGTTTGTATGATGAGGTGAGTCAGTTCAGGTGGTCAGCGTTTCCACACACGTGTTGAAATATACATGTATATGATAGAAGAGATAGTGCTCGGGGTTTTAAGGGTTAATAAACTGAACAAATACAGCTTTATGTTTATTTATATTGTTTTAAACCATCAATCTCCTCCTGGACGGGATAGAAATGCTGGGAAAACTACTTCACTAATGTTTTAAAATCAGACCAATGTGAGCACATGGAATCCATACAGGAGGAGAATAAAGATTTAGACTGGAGAAAGATGTCTGACAGCAGTAAACTCCTGTATGATCATGTCCTGTCAGCCCTGCCATGACCCTGTCATTTTCATCACCCTGTTTAGAGTGAACTGTAATCTTCCCTGAAAGCCTCCATTCAGCCCACCTGCTTTACGTCCTGTCAGGTGAAAGTGGAGTGGAGTGAAAACACAGAGCGCCTCGGGTCACCCTGGAGGACTGATTAAAGAAGCTCTAAGTGCAGGTGACACTGGATTCCACAGAGCTTTCTCCAAATGGCCGAGGAGCAGAGGGAGCATTGAGCAGGGGGAGGGGGCGCGATGACGAGGACTGCTAACTGGATCTGGTCTCAGCCAATACGGATCTGCCTGAGCCAGATTCCACGTGTCAGTTTTTAACAGCTGTCGTTGTTTATTCTCCACAGAGAGACAGAAAAGGATTTATTTATTCTGATGTAACCAGATATTTTTCCTCCTATGTCAGTGGAGGAATCTCATGCACTGTTACAACTGGTTTAACAAATAAATAAATTCAATACAACCTAAAAGCTTTTTTCTGGGAATTCTTCTTGGTAAAATCAAACTAAACAAGGTGAATAAGAAGATTATTGTCTACTGTTTGTTACAAGCCAAACACAACAAGCTAATCTGGCTAGTCGGGCTAGCTGCATCGTCTAACTCCTGGAAACACTTACCCCTAAGATTACAAGTAAATATTGCATCTTTAAGTATACTTTTATTAGTTCTAATAGGGCTGAAACTGGGTTCTTATACAGGTTGTAAAAGCGCAGGTGGGAAATTTCTACGTGTTAAATAACTGGATTTTTCCCCCCCCGTGTTCTTAGGTTAGGTTAGAAGTAAACAAAAGAAAATTAGAGTTAAAAATTCGTTCTGTAAATTAAAGCGTCAGAAGAATCGCCGTCAAATGCTGGTACGTCACTACCAGCATGTACAAAACGTTAGTGCTCCATTTGGGTCAGCATTTACCCACGATAGTGTGCACTACAGAGTAGTGCTTAGTGTGCACTACCTTCCAGTGCACTCATGTAAGTGTGCGGTTTTAAACACACTCTAAATCATCTTCAATAGTACAGCATGTTTGCTAACTGCTGAGGTGCTATCATGAATCTGGACTGTATGGTGGCTAATAGAAGGAGTAGACTGAACCATGAACAGCTCTAACTGGGACACGGTGGTGAATGAGTTTGCAAGGCAACATTTTCACCTGGGGAAAGTAGAAAATTTCTAAAAACGCTCTTTTGGACAACGTTAGCCTTTAGTCACCATGGAGACGACAGGGGACGGACAAAATGTTGCCTACCGGATTCTTTAACAGACCAGTTCAGTGGCGGAGCCCTGAAAACATTCAGGATGTCTCGCATGTCAAATCACAATTAAGTGTGTGTGCAGTAAGGAGGCTGCAAAACCACAAACAAGCCGCAGCGATCACAGCTTCATTCGGGTTTGTTAGCTCCGCTTATCTGAATGCCGACCTCTGATTTATCATGAAGCCCTCATCTCTTTCAGGCTCTGCCATGAGCTGAAGTTGGAGACAAGCTCAAAGTGAGCTGCAAGCAGAGCTATGGCTGAATGTTCCTGTAGTGTTGGAGAATGGCGTACCTTGGGCTCTGGTTTCCCTGTCATGGTCCTGAGCAGCTTGTGGAGGTGTGGCCAGTTGCCCTGAGAGTACCAGCCGGGTTTGTCCAGTGACGGCAGGCCCTCGCTGTCCTCTACATCGTTCACTGCAGGAGCAGTAAAGAGAGTAAAACAAGAGCTTTCCACAGATTGAACAGACAGACATCACAACCACAGAAGAGAAAATAGTCCTCATTCACCAACACTTTCACACTTCTTGTAGCATTCAGGAATGTTTGCTCCTCCAGGATTTGTTCTTCGTTCAGAGATTCTCCTAACACAGGAGAACTCAACACATCTCAGTTCTTATGGTAGGACTGAATGATTCACCATTTTCAAATTCATTTGCAATTTAAAACGTTGCAATTAGCAAATTGCAAAGGAGTGCGCTAAATTTTCATCATCAAGGTTTCACACTTGCAGTGTCCACAGCTTTACAAATCCACTTGCTGTCATCACAGCCTAGACCATGGCTACTCAGTTAAGTCCTCAAGGCCTGCAGGTTTTTCATGTTTCCCTGCTCCAACACTTGACTCAAATTAAAGAGTCATTGTCCAGGACTTCATAGGCTGTAACTGTGGTGGCTTTGTGCCCCTGAACTGTGGATGAGCAGCCCCCTGTCTATCGTGGTAAACGTTCACTCTTAGTCCAATTCCAAGATTCTTTTATTGGAAATTCTTTGATTTGAGTTTATTTATGCAATAATTTAAAATAGTTCTGTGGACATCATTGTTTTCATGTGTTTTCATATTTCATACCTATGCTAGGCCACTAAATGACGGTAATAAGGCCATAACTTAGTTTGTAATAGGGCTGGACAATAATTCAAAATGAATATATATCGCAATACACTTTAATTGTAAAATGAGTTTTAAACACATTTCCGATATTTCAATATACATACAGTAAAAGCTTACAGCGACTGGCGTTGAAGCCAGTCAGTGATTCAAGCCAAACAGAAAGAGCTGCAACACATTGGCTAAGTAAGTGATGACGTACGCCACAGACTGACCAACAGTTAACTGTGCTCCGTGAAAGGTACTAGGCTAAGCTCCAACGCTGATAGTTTTAGCTACAAAACGAGTGCTCATGTCCATAATGCAAACGGGACTGAACAAGCTTCTACAAACGAAGAGAAAGCAGACAAAATAGTTGATAAGAGAGGAAAGACTAACTCGGGGTACGGAAGTGGTTTGGTTCAGTGTCGGCAACTTAGCGACTTTGTCCTGTTCATTTTCACTCCCCTCTAGCGACTTTTTCTTTAAGCGACTAGCAACAGATCTAGCGACTATTTCTGATATTATTGGAGACTTTTGGAGACTGACGTAAATTAACGTAGTTTACTTTTCACAATGAGGAGTGGGTGCTGAGCAAAGCTGCTGCTGAATGATTCTGCGCTGGCTTACTGTCACATAGTAATGTGTATTCATGAACAGTGAGACAAAAATGTTTAAAAAGTCAAAAGTATTGTGACATGTTCCAGACTCCTAATTAAAATACAAATTGCACTTAAAATTAAACTGAAAAACAAAGAAAATATTGACAGAAGAATTTAGTTTTATTTTATTATTTTTTTCTGATCAGGCAACAGTGCATCTGAAGCATTTCCACTCATAGAATATGATGAGTCAGAAGATGAAGCACCAATTGTTGCTCAGTCTTTTTTTCTGTTTATTGTAGCAATTCTGAGCACTTTTATTTTTAAGCCTAGTTGAAGCACCTTTGTTTAAATCCATAACAATAACACAATAAGCCTGTTGTAGTTTGACCCTAGTACTACTGCTGTAATAATGACCCTGGTACCCTTTGAAAACCAGGTCCCAAAGTAAAAAAATGGCCATCATTAAAATCTCCTCTACAAGCTTATTAAAACATATAATCCAATCGCTTCTATCATATAATCCAATCACTTCTGGTCCAGGTTTCTGAAGTTTAGTGAGGTCACTTCTGGTCCAGGTCCGGTGGTTAAGTTAGGTCAGCTCTGGTCCAGGTCCTGTGGTTTAGTGAGGTCACTTCTGGTCCAGGTCCTCTGGTTTAATAAGGTCAGTTCTAGTTCAGGTTCTGTGGTATAGTTAAGTTATATTCTGGTCCAGGTCCGGTGGTATAGTGAAGTTACTTCTGGTCCAGGTCCGGTGGTTTAATGAGGTCAGTTCTGGTCCAGGACCCATGGTTTAGTTAGGTCAGTTCTGGTCCAGGTCCTGTTGTTTAGTGAGGTCAGTTCTGGTCCAGGTCCTGTGGTATAGTAAGTTCAATTCTGGTCCAGGACCCGTGGTTAAATGAGGTCAGTTCTGGTCCAGGTCCTGTGGTTTAGTAAGTTCAATTCTGGTCCAAGACTCGTGGTTAAATGAGGTCAGCTCTGGTCCAGGTCCTGTGGTTTAGTGATGTCACATCTGGTCCAGGTCCTGTGGTATAGTAAGGCCAGTTCTGGTTCATGTATTGTGGTTAGTGAGGTCAGCTCTGGTCCAGGTCCCGTGGTTTAGTAAGGTCACTTCTGGTCCAGGTCCTGTGGTTTAGTGAGTTAACTTCTGGTCCAAGACCCGTGGTTTAGTGAGGTCAGTTCTGGTTCCAGGTCCTGTGGTTTAGTGAGTTCAGTTCTGGTCCAGGTCCTGTTGTTTAGTGAGGACAGTTCTGGTCCAGGTCCTGTGGTTTAGTGAGGCCAGTTATGATCAAGGTGTTGTTGTTTAATAAGGTCAGTTCTGGTTGAGGTCCTGAGGTTTAGTAAGGTTCTGATCCATGTACTGTGATTTACTGAGGCCTGGTACAACTGCTGTAATAATGATCCTAGTACTACTGCTGTAATAATGACCCTGGTACTACTGTTGTAATAATGACCCTGGTACTACTGCTGTAATAATGACCCTGGTACTACTGCTGTAATAATGACCCTGGTACTACTGCTGTAATAATGACCCTAGTACTACTGCTGTAATAATGACC
>JBAMHW010000025.1:3420104-3436312 GCA_037177495.1 Rhadinocentrus ornatus | reverse complement strand
AAGTCACCTAGTAGACACAGTGTGGGGTTTGCAGGAATATTACATTTAAACCAGGTTGACATGTCTTCGCAAACCTGACGCCAAAACCTGTGAACGGGTGCGCAGGACCACAAGGCATGGAAATAGTTGTCAATGTAAGCAGATGTTTGATTGTAACAGACCCATCCTGAACATCCTTTGTCCTGTATAATGAGTCGATGCAGAATTTTGAATTGTATTAGTTGCATATTTGAATTCTTGGTAATTTTAAAGGTGTTTAAACATATTTGTGACCATTCATTTTGATTAAAGTTACTGGATAAGTCAGCATCCCATTTTGAAGTTGGAAGAGAGATTGAGTCTTCTAGTTTAGATAATAGTGTATATATTTTGGATAATAACTTTGGGGCCTGGAGGTTCAAGAATTCTGCCACCCATGATAGGTAGCTGCAAGTTTAATTGATTAATGGTATATTGTTTTACATATCAAAGATTTAAGCTGGTGATATTCTAAAATGTTTGTGCTGCTGATTCCATATTGTGAAGTGAGAATCCTTAATGACAAGAAATTTCCATTTTCTATTATATGTTCTGTTTTATTCCTTTATTTTTCCATTGAGTGAAATGAATCATTTTTTGTTTATATTTCATATAATAGGTGGATTGCTAAAAACAAAAAGCATGATATCCAAATGAAGAGTAATTATCTACAAACAATATTTTTGCTAAGATTGATCCTAGAGCTATTGACGCAATTCCACACCCTCTTCTGCCTCACCTGAATGAAAATTAAAAAAAATAATTTGGGGGGGAAGCCTCAGTGAGAATAGCTGGATCATCAGTATCAAGCCATGTTTCAGTTAAAAAGAGACAATAATGAGATTGTTGTTTATAAAAGATTTGTTTAAAAGAGAACGACCATTTAAAAGCACCATGTTAAAAGTCACAGGTGAATTCTTTTGCTTAGTAACTGATAGAGAATTTATAGGGGCTGTGGG
The DNA here is from genome assembly GCA_037177495.1 of Rhadinocentrus ornatus. Taxonomy (NCBI): domain Eukaryota; kingdom Metazoa; phylum Chordata; class Actinopteri; order Atheriniformes; family Melanotaeniidae; genus Rhadinocentrus; species Rhadinocentrus ornatus. The sequence goes on along the minus strand of JBAMHW010000025.1, from coordinate 3,435,335 downwards.
TATGGGACGAAGACATTGAAGGAGTATGTGACTGAAATGTCTGTTTGTGACAAGCACTGGTATATGATGTTGAGGAAGGGAAGGTTTGACTGCGATGTGTTCTGACTGTGATGACAATCCGAGAATAATTTGCAGAAGGGGAGTGTGAGATCAATATTCATAGAAAATAATTGTGATTCTGTTTGATTTAGATGAATGCCATCTGATTTAAAGAGGTATGGTTGACTGTTAAAAATATTTTTTTTAAATTTAAACAACACAGTTTTACTAAACTGTGATGAAAACCACTCATACTGTTGATAAAATCAATATTTTTTAGTTTACTTTAAAAATTAAATTTTGTGGGTAAAAAAAGGCTAATAACACCCTCTACAGGGTAAAACCAGGTTTTGTTTTCGTGACATAGAGAGGTTATCTACCACACAAGAAAATTTTAAAAACCCCACAGCACATTCCCTCCAGATGCAGATAGACGGTCCTCGCCTTGCAGACATAGAAAACCATGTTCAACAATGCATTTGTGAGCAGAGCTGCTGTCTGTCAATCATTTCTGCCTGTCTATCCCATCCCGCCCCCTCTCCGCTCCGTGATCACCCCACACCTACCCCCCAACCCTTGCAGCCACAGACATTTTTCAAATTCGGCAATGGGTAGAGTCATGCAAAACGTAGGGGATGTAGTTACACGTTAGGCCAGCTGTGAAGTTGCTGGAGGCGGCAGAATGAAACATCTCCAAAATGGGGGCAGGGCAGTGGTCCAGAAACCATACATTGTTTGTTCAGATGTTTGATGCTGTGGATGAGGTGGACGAAGTCTTTATTAAGAGTCTCTGACTGCTGTAATTTCAGGTCATTTGTACCTGCATGGACAATAAATGTGGAAAGAGAGGGCTGCTGATGGGAGTGCAGGTTGGCGGAGTCAGTAATGTCATTAACAAGTGCACCTGGGTAACCGAATGTGTGGCACCTATTGACTCGGACATGCCTGACCATAGATGATCCCATGATTAAGGCATCTGGGTTATGGCCATTGGACCTGGTTCTGATGGCTGACACACTCCAGGCAGCAACCGAAGGCAACGCTCTGGAGGCCCCTGCAGCAACAGCAAAAGAGGAGGATGCGGTCTTTGAGTGGAGGTTCCTGCTGCAGGCTCCACGGGAGAGGGGCAGGCGGTCCTCAAGGTGGATATCCCTGCTGCAGGGGATGCAGTATTGCCATGGAGGTTCCTGCTGTAGGCGCCAAAGAAAAGGAGCCGGGGGTCCTCATGGTGGAGATCCACATAGTGGGCGGAAAAAAAAATGCAGTGGCTGCATCCCTTCATCCTCCTCTCTTCTTACCCTGGTGCTCCCATCACTCTGGAACAGGGTAAATCTGGATTCATCAGACCACATGACCTTCTTCCATTGCACCCGAGTCCAGTCTTTATGCTTTCTAGCAATCTGGTTAGCCTCACCGATGAGTGGTTTTCTTATGGCTACACAGCTGCTCAGTCCCAGTCTCTTGAGTTTCTTCACATTGTTAATGTGGAAATGATCTTACTTTCACTATTAAACATATTTTTGAGTTCTACTGCTGAAGTTCTTCCATCTGGTTCCATCAAACATTTAAGTGATCACCATCATTCAGGATGGTTTTCTGACCACATTTCTTCATGGAAGACGATGGTTCCCCACCATCTTTCCAGTTTTTAATAATGTGTTGGGACAGTTCTAAACCCAGTTCTAGTAGTTTCTGCTTCTCCTAAGATTTTTTTTTGTTTGATATCAATGATCTGACCTTTCTTAAACGGACTAACATCTTTTCCATGACCACAGATGTATCTTTCCACATGGTTGTTTAAGAAATGAGAAGCTGCTCATTGCATCAGTTTAGGTTAAATAACCTGTTGGGGCTGGAAGATGATCACCCTGCAGCAATCATCCAATAGGAGGCTCTGACCTATTAGCTTAGTTTAATTCAGAGGGAGACTTTTTTTGGACAGGCAGCTCTGTAAAATGTTAGATTTTATAGATCATGTTAACCAGAAGCTTCAGCTCCTGTCCAGTTTGTAAAATAAGTTGAGAAAAGCAGTGAAATATATTAGACTAAGTGTTAAGTTTACTTGTACACTTAATTTTAAACTTTTTAAAAAGATGAAATCGGCTTTCATATACAATCAAACTTTGTGGTAATCTACTGCCTTTCACTGTTTATATCACAACATACTGATGTAAAAGCTGCTGAGAGACCGATTGCAACAGAACATTAAAACTGCTGAGTATGAGCTAAAGGGAGGTACAGTAAAAATGAAAAGGTATTTAAAGCTTTACTGAGCTTTGAATAAAATAATTAGCTTTAAAGTAACTCATTACCTGCTACTAAAATAAATCCTTAAATGGGAGTGAAATCTGATTAGGTAACCGAGCAGTTCAACATCTCTGGCTTTAACTTTCTTTTCAAACAAGAACGGCTTTTCCAAAATTTCGCAATGACTCCAAAAAAAGAAAAAAATCCAAAAGGATGCAGTGAAAACTAGTGTTTGCTATTCTGAATTGCATTTAGCCTCCGTTTGTTCAGGCTTCCAAGCAAGATTTTTGTCTTTGGGTCCCTGTAATTGCAGCAAACACACAACTAGCAAGTCCAGCTTCAGTTCTTCCATTCATAAAGCTCCAAGTGCCTCATAGTACCAAATTTGGCTTATTAAAATGTTCAATCTTAGCCACCATCACTTTGCAAACTCAAACACAATATCTTTAGCTCATGCTTTCCACTCTTCTTTGTTAACCTGTAATTATTTCCTTCATCCTCTCAAGGTCCTATTATAAATAATGGATGAAAGAAGACAAATATTGTGGCCAGATAACTGTGTTGGGTACTCTGAGGTCCATGAATTTTAGATTCATTTAGCATGTAAATGGTCTGTATTTTGTTTGTATGTTGGGCTAATATGATGGAAAACAAATAAAATACAGCAGCTCCAACTTGTCACTTAAATTCCTTTTAAAATCTGGTGCTAACATTCACATGATTGAACGTATTGTACAATCCAAAAGCATTAAAGATGTTCCACACATAAATACTACAACCCCAACTCTAAAAAGTTTAGGACACTGTGTATAATGTGAGTGAAAACAGAATAAACTGATTTGTAAATCTCATCAGGTTATAAAAATCTCAGATGATGAAACTGAGACATTTTACCATGTGATGGAACATATGAGCAAATCTGATGGCAGCAACATGTCTGGAAAAAGCTGGAACAGGAGCAACAAAAGGCTGGAAAAGTAACTGGTACAAACCAGGAACACCTGGAGTAGCATTTGAAATCTAATCAGGTTAATTGGCAACAGGTCAAATCAAATCAATAGAGCACATTTCATGCACAAAGCAACACAAAGTGCAGTACATAATAAAAAACAAAGTATGCATATTGAAAACAAAATTTAAAAGCCTTCACGTGTCAAAAGAACATAAATAATAAAAAGGCACTCCTCATAATAGTTCAGTAACATGTGATCCCGCTGTAGTTGGAGCACACCCTCTGGTCCCCCTGGACCACCACCACCCCAGTCTGCCAATCCAGGGGAACTGTCCCCGATGTCCACGCGATGCAGCAGAGGTGTGTCATCCAAAACAGCCCTACAGCATCCAGAGCCTTAAGGAACTCCAGGCTGACCTCATCCACCCCCGGGGCCCTGCCACTAAGGAACTTTTTAACCACCTCAGTGACCTCAGCTTCAGAGATGGGAGAGCCAACGCCAGGGCCCGCAGACTGCTTCCTCACCGGAAGACGTGTTGGTGGGATTGAGGAGGTCTTCAAAGTACTCCCCCCACAGCCTCACAATGTCCCGAGTCGAGGTCAGCAGCCCCCCATCCCCACTGTACACAGTGTTGATGGAGCACTGCTTTCCCCTCCTGAGCCACCAGATGATGGACCAGAATCTTTTTGAAACCGTCTGGAATTCATTCTCCATGGCGTCTCCAAACTCCTCCCATGCCCCAGTTTTTACCTCCGCACCTCTCTTCACCCGAGTGTCCAAGACATGCGGCTGCAAGTCCGATGATACAACTACAAAGTCAATCATCGAACTGTGGCCTAGAATGTTCTTGTGATAAGTGCACATGTGGACATTCTTATGCCTGAACATGGTGTTCGTAATGTACAAACCATGACAAGCACAGAAGTCCAATAACAAAACACCACTCGGATTTAGATCAGGGGGGCTGTTCCTCCCAATCAAATCAGGTCATTGCCCATGTGAGCATTGCAGTCCCCCAGCAGAACAAGGAAGTCCCCAAAAGGAGTGCTCTCCAACACCCCCTCCAAGGACTCCATGTCACCCTTTCGAGCCTCTGTGCCCCACCTCCAGGCCTGGCTCCAGAGGGGGGCCCTGGTGACAGAATAAATGTTCACAGATAAAATATTTTATAGATTTTTTTATTTTTTTACGTTTTCTAAAAATTGCCAACTCAGAAATCCAGGTTTTGAAATTTAGGGTGTCTTTCCTTAAGTACTATACATACCGTTAGTGTTTAGGTGTTTAAGAAAATCTGGCTGGGATTTTCAAGGAAGGACATCCCGTGCATGTAAAACAATAGAAAAGTCTATCCAATACTATTACACAGTAGTTATGGTGGTGGTTCAATCTCTGGCTCCTTCATTCTGCATGCCAGAGGTCTCAGAACATAAAGTGGCACCATAAGTGTGGATTTCAGTTCATTAAAAAATACCATTAAATAGTTTTAGTCTATTGTTAGGCAACAATTTGAAGCGGTAAAAGATGCAAGCTCTACTTTAAAAAACTATAAAAGCCTGAAAAGGGATACACAAATGGTTAGGTTTTATCATTACAAGACAAGAGAGCAAGATATTTTTCGTCAGAATTTAGAAAACGATTATTTACAGATAATCTAGAAGCATGTTGGAAAACAGCTTCTGTCATCATCAGTTAATTAAAGCCACTGGGATTGCATTATGTCCAATCTTGAGTGACATTGGGCAAAACAATGGTTATAGTCGACCCTTCCCTAAATACCACCCACCCTGCCATCAGTAGGGGCCTGAAATCACTCAGGAGACTCAACATTGTTGTGTCAGAAACACTGCATGCAGTTTATCTCTCCTCCTAATTACATGTTTGAATCTAAGTGAATCTAAATAGCCATTTACATTAAACCCACATAATGGCCAGATTTAGGAATAGAGGTAATAATTCTGACACACACACACACCAAAAAAAATAAATAAATAAATTCCCAATGCAGTGAAATCCAGCCATGCCTTACTGTGGTCACAGCCATTTTCATGGTGAGCTGCAGTGGCATATCTGCATCTTAGAAAGTTACTAAATGTCCACCTCTCCACTACTCTATCATTTCATTCAGTTTACCAAGAGTGCTCATGGTCTGGCTCATTTGAAGCTGCCCGGATGTTGGTAGGTATGGTCTAAATGGTATGGTCTAGAGGAAGAAAAGGGCCTACCAAAACCAGATACATTATAGCTGGACCAATCACAGCTTTATACAATACAGTTAATGAGCAGGGCATTAGTTTGGCTAAAATTAATTTTCCTGATCATCACCTCAAACTCAGTCCTCAATGAAGCCAAACTTCACTGGTAGGAAAAGAAAGTCGGGTCAGCTATGTAAAACACTTCCTTTTCGGACGTTTTAAACACCAGACAAAACAACAAAAATTTAGAAATGCATCAGATATCCTCAGGTAGTTGAAACCCAACTGGGAGGAGGAGTAAAAGGAGGAAACAGTCATATCAGGCTAGAAACAACTGGACTGAAAGGCAACATGGAGGTACAAATCATGGGTGCATTATACCAGGACCTGAGCAGAAGAACAGTGTGCAGCCGGTGTTTTGATATCCAGTGTTTTGATATCCAGTTGCTGGTGTGTGGTGTGCTGCCATCAGGTGAAATGCTTCTGTAAAAAGTGATGCACTGGGATGAGAAAAAAACAGTTGGCCAATGATGGCTCCAGAAATTTGTATGATGAACGTCACCATGCCATCTAAATGATTCAGAAGCACAAAGTTTCAAATTCAGAAAGTTACGTAGTGCTACTTTAAATGATCTGGTCTTTACTGAAGTATATGTTGGAATTTTCTGTGTCTTGTTAACCTTTAAATAGAAGTAAGACAGGAAATGAGTAGAGACATGTAGTACAGCTGCTTCCTATGTAGTCAAAAATGAAATTATGGGTGTGTATCAAAGCTTAATATTGTATTCCTGTGCACAAATAAACTGTTGCAGTGACTCCTCACAGGAAGAAACATTTCAAAACAAAACTCACTTCTGCCTCCTAGTGTCTCTACATAACACCTCACACTGGTTTATAAAAATCCGGACGATACAAGGATCTGCCAACAGCATGGCAGGATTTATAACGTGGGATTTTATCAGAAATCAGCGTCAGACTGGTAATGTATCCACCGAAGTGCACAATGCCTCAGAGGTAGCTGAACTACAGTTAAAAACACAACAATTTCCAGCAAACTTCAAAACTGGGTGCCATTATAAAGTTTTAAAGAAAACCAAATCAATACCTTTGCACAGTTAGAAGAAAAATATTGTCACTTTTACACAACCCTGACTTTTCCAGAAAAGCATCATGCAACATTTGGTCAATAATTTTAGGAAATACATCACCAATGTTTGTGATGTTAACGATACTAAAATTTGAGATTAACTAAAAAAGTTTAAGACAAATTAAGTGTTGTATAAATGCCTAATAAGGACGTTTCTGCACAGCCATAGTATACTAATTTAACCTTAATGATACAAAGCAACACAGAAGCAGTAAAAAAACATCACCCAGAGGGAGCCTGACAGGAATCCCCTCCCTGCTGCTCTACATAGGCAAAGAGAACCAGATGGAGAGAGAGGAGAGGAGGGAGGACTGTCACCCTGAAGATAATGGCACCCATCATTAAAGATGACATCAGAGCAGGGGCGGCCTTCCACGCGAGATAGGTCCACCACGATGCTAGAGACCAGCTCGGTATAAATACCTTGCTCCCACTGCCCTGGGAAGCAGCAGCTGCCACTCAGACTGGCAGACAGACTCACCAACTAAGGATATACAAGGACAGTGCTGGGACAGAACCTTATCGACTCCCCACTATTTTTCCTTGGAGCACACACCTTCACGGTAAGTGCATGAGGTGGGGGTGTCCCAGCTGCAGCATGGTTCTGAATGAGAGGGTTGGAGGTGGCGAGGGGAACGAGTGTTGTGAACAAACATTGTGAATGTTGACCTAAACACAGATTATATTTCCTCTAAATTGTGTTTCTTCTAAGATAATAAAAACACTGAATATTAATAGACCAGACAGGAGATTTTGAGATGTTTTTCACTGTAGCTTTTAGCCATCAGCCTCCTCCAACTCTTCCACATCAAAGATGTCATCAGCTGCTTTGGAATAAAAACCACAACTTTCATTTAATTGATTGATTTTTTTTAATGGATTTGCAGGTTTAACTTCACAAGATGGACTTGAGGGTAACAAGCCTCCTTCTTGTCCTCCTTGCCTTGGCTGAGGCGACCCCTGAAAGGTACTACAGCCCCAAAGTTAAAAAGACTCCGTACCAAGCCCCCGTCAAGAGCCATCGTAAGTCCCCCCTTTTTAATTTTCTATTACAGTTATCAGAATGAAATGTTTTCGCAATCTTCCAGAATGAAAAAGAAACTTCCATCTTTAGTATAGTGAATAAAATCCGACGAAGCTTTCAGAATGCCGCAGATTGTTCTGCAAAGCCATTGAAAGAAATCTAGACGCTTTTTTTTATGTGTGCCGATGTGTTCTTATTTGCTGCAATTATTTGCCTTTTTAACTGAAAATAGAAAGACTTAAAGAGAGCAAATAATTTTAAGAGGATTTTACTATAAAGCTGCTGGGACACCCCAAAGTTATCTCTCTCCACTACTACTAACCAACTAAATCATAAATATTATTTACAGTAGCACTTAAGTTTTTCACTTAAAGTGATGCTTTCTGCTGCTGGCTGAGCTGTGAAATCCAACCATAACTGTTACCACCTACCTAAAAATTTTAAACTTGTTCAGTTAACTGCAAATTCAGGTCATTATCCACATAATCATTATCATCATCATCCCTAAATCCTTTCACACAAGCAGGTTCATTTAGCTGCTGTGAGGTGGGGTAAAACTCTACAAGACTTCTTGTGCAGTGTATAATTACAGGTTGAAGCAGGGCTAGGTTAATAATTACAGGGAAAAAAGAGCACAGAAGTGGTCATGATGGTCCTGCAAGTAGGATCTCAAGCATTACATGTTCTACTCCAAATAAACTAAGAGTGAAACTTTGCATCCAGTCATAAAGAATCCATTTTTAGCACTAACGATGTCCTGACGTGGTTTAATTACGCGCCTCTTCAAGAAAACAATGAGAACTCATATTTGACAAATCTCCAAAACAGATGTTGCTACCATGGTCCAGCCACACCCTGCCCAACGGCCCTGTGGCACCAAAATCACAGTAGTTAAGAGAGAAAAATAAAAATTACATCAGCCAAGTTCAAACAAGCAAATCTAACTAACAACCCACAGCCAATTTACTGTAGCTTAACTCAGAGGCTGGAGTTTCCATTGTAAACCAAAATGAGTGAGAAAAATCACAATCTCACACAGGAGTGTTTACCTAATGCAACATAACTGAGCCTGCATGAGGACACCACACTATGCTTAGTTTGAAGTTCAGGTCGTGGGTCAGTCACTGCAGCCAGTATCATCACCTTCAGTTTGTGGTATTGCCGACTGCCAAAAGGTCCACGTCTGGCACTAACATCCCATGTGGAGATTCAGGCACGGCCCTTATGTGGCTGGAAAATGACGGCCCTGTCAGAGCATCTTGTAACTATGATCTTAGAAAGGAATGCAGTATTATCACAGTTCTTACTGAATCCAAACATTTAGATTTCTCGCTGCTTAATGCCAGCTTTTATATTTTATTTTAACAACAATTATAACATCAAGCCATTACATCTTTGAGTGTCCAGTCAGAAATAAAATGAGACAAAGTCCAAGAATTCAGGAGTAAATTGAGGAATGACATGCAACCTTTCTTTTTTAAATCACTGCCATCTTTGACATTACCATTGTACTATCATGTATCATATTTGGTACCAGGAGTCTCACAATGGGATAGAAATGTTTTTGTAAGCATATATTGACTTTGTGATAGTACAGAATACCATCTAAGAAGAGAAACTCATTTAGTGCAAATGCACTCATTTAAGCTTTGATTTAAACTCTACATATACAGCAGAAAATGCATCAAGATAATGAAGACGTTAATGGGTTCATCACAGTGCAGGAAAATTAGGACCCAAGGCTGGTGTGCTGGTTCCTGTGTCTGCAAACACAAATGTAGTGAGGTCACCACCTCAAATCAGCGGAGAACAACATCAGCACAGCCCATTCCACCATCACTGGAAATGGTGTTTTAGGTCAGGTTATGGTGGAAAAGGACACCAACATTTGGGTTATTCCACGATCAAGCTCTGCACGTTTTATTCTAAAAGCTTACCAGCTTCTCAGTGAATAGATTATGGGGTTAATTCTGGAATCATTTCATCACTTCTTATTTTGTTTTTTATTCTCTAGCTGTCAAAGGAGACCCAGGACTACCGGGTGCTCCAGGTAAGCCAGGACCAATGGGACCACCTGGGCCTCCCGGACAAAAGGGCGTTGGACACACAGGACCAAGGGGCCCTCCAGGATCTCCTGGAGCACCTGGCCACTCCCAAGTAGGTAAACCTGGTATCCCAGGTGGCCCCGGAAAACCAGGTGCACCTGGCATTCCTGGAGACAGAGGTGCACCTGGTTCAACTGGACCAATGGGTGCTCCAGGACCAGTAGGTCCATCAGGAACCCCTGGACCTGCTGGACTTTCTGCTGCTGGAAAACCTGGACCATCTGGAATCCCTGGTGCAATGGGTCCAAGAGGGGAGCCTGGCTTGAAGGGACACTCTGGTATCCCTGGTTTTCCTGGTCCCAAAGGAGAAAGAGGCATTGGTGTTCCCGGGGTACAAGGACCAGCAGGTCCAGTTGGACCAATGGGCCCCAGTGGTATGCCTGGCAAACCAGGAGTTGGCCAGCCTGGTACCCTTGGCTATCCTGGGGAACCTGGTAAGGCTGGCACACCAGGAAGAGATGGAGCTCCTGGGCCAGCAGGTCCACCAGGGTTGAAGGGTCATAATGGGCCTCCAGGCATAGGAGCACCAGGAAAGTCGGGCCAGAATGGTACCCCAGGTATGCCTGGACCTATTGGGCCTAAGGGTCCACAGGGTCCTGCTGGTCAGTCAGGTTCCCCTGGCATGCCAGGTGTTGGGAAAACCGGTGAACCAGGAATTCCAGGAAGCAGAGGAGCCCCCGGTACTCCAGGAACAACTGGTCAGAAGGGAGAGCCAGGCCCAACTGGATTTACTGGTCATCCTGGTGGCCCTGGTCCTATTGGCCCAGCTGGTCTACAGGGTGCAAGAGGATTCCAGGGTGAGCCAGGTCCTGTAGGACCCAAAGGTGATATTGGAATGGTAGGTGCACCAGGGCCAAGAGGAACCAAAGGTGAGCAAGGAGCTCATGGTTTAACTGGAAAACCAGGTACTCCTGGAGCAGTAGGTCCCCCAGGAATTCCAGGTCATAATGGTGTTCAGGGTCCAAAGGGTTCACAAGGTGCTGCTGGCTCCCCAGGATCCCCTGGGGCAAATGGACTGCCTGGACAAAAAGGACACACAGGTCCCCCTGGAGCACCAGGTAAAAGCGGTGAACCTGGAATGCCAGGACATATGGGACCAATTGGTCCCTCTGGTCCATCAGGCCTCCCTGGACACAAGGGCCATCCAGGTCCTCCAGGTCAACCTGGTCAACCTGGCCCAGCATCTAAGGGGGTTTCTGGTCCTATGGGTGTCCCTGGACTTCCAGGTGAGAGAGGTCAAGATGGTCGCCCTGGACCTGCTGGTCCACCTGGTCCACCAGGAGAGGTGGTCTACCACCATGAGAAGAGCATGCCAATCAAGTCCCATGAGGTTGTAGCGCCCCATAAAATGATGAAGGCTCCCATGTCTGCCTTTAGTGCTATGCTGACCACCGCCTATCCTTCAGCTGGAGCCCCTATTGCATTCAGCCAGGTTCTGTACAACGGGGAAAACCATTACGACCCCAACACTGGTGTGTTCACCTGCCAGATCCAAGGCCTGTACTATTTTAGCTACCATATTCATGTCAATGGTGCCAACGCACTGGTGGCCCTTTACCAAAACGAGCAGCCTCTTGTCTTCATCTATGACGAGTACAACCAGGGCTTCCTAGACCAGATGGCAGGCAGTGCTGTCCTCATGCTGTATGCAGGCGACAGAGTCTATGTCCAGATCCCCGACGAGGAGAGCAGTGGTGTATTTGCTGCAGACAATGTTCACTGCAGTTTCTCTGGGTTCTTAATTGCCTCAACGTGATTTCACAAATCCCAATACATCTAACAAGCGTATAACACATTGAACTACTCAGAGGAATAGATCAGTTTACAACATTCAAAATTAAGTTTGTACATTGCCTGAAAGTTGTACAAGTTTAACTGCCTCGTTCATATCTTCAAATGTTTTCAATTTAATAACAAATTAACTCGATTGACTGTGATTTATATGCTGACTAAACTTTAGGAGTCAAATTAATCCCTTTAACCTGTACACCCTGTGTCTTAGCAATTTTCAGAAACATGGAACAATATTGTAAGATATCTTAAGAGGTGCTCTAAAACTGCCTGGAACATTTACAACATGTTTTGTTTTGTTTTTTTATTATTTGTGTTTGTTTTTATCAATGTCTGTTGTCTAAGTGGTTTTTCCTGTATTATACATACAAAACATACACAAAACTGTTGTAATATATGTTTTTAGAGATCAAGACATTTTCACAAGCACTTTGACCATCAAAAAAAAAAAAAAAAAAACTGAGATGAGAAATTGAAACTGTTCTTTCTTTTGTAAACTATATCCCATTGGATGTGTTAAGTTATGTACCACTTACGGACAAAACATGAAATAAAAGTTCGACTTTGAAAAATATCCCTAAGTCTGTCCTGTTCTTTTAAAAAAGAATGAAGACATTTAAAATAAAATGTGAATGCACTGAATACATACCTTTAAATGCAGATGTATTGTAATTGTGGTCAATGGCAGCCACCATGTCTTTCCAAAAGTCAGAATTCAGCTCATTCCCTTGCTGTTGGTAAAGAAAAACATGAGTAATATGACGCATTTCAGCTTTCCTGTAGAAAGCAGATCCATTAATATGAAATATAAGAATATTGCATGATATATGACCTTGTGCAACATATCCACAACTCTTCCACAGAGCAGAGCTCCTGGCAGATCAAAGTAGTTGTCATAGAAATAGTAGTTTGCTGCCAAAGGAAAAGTAAAATCAGTGAAATGTTAAAGGTAAAGGTGTTCTTAGGTTATACTGGTGTATGTTATTATACCAGATCTTGTGAAGGAGGTACTGAGACTATTAAAGTGCTTCCATTCCCTTTTTGGGCCGTAGTGTTTTATGATTTCTTCTGTGCTCAGGTCACTGGTTCCATGTGTTGCTCTGTTTCAGGAGAAAATCAAGCATCATAAATGTACGGCTGCTTTTTAAAGAGCTGCGATCAAAAATATTCATGAAACCAGAGTTTACCGTAAGACAGTTCCATCTTCAGCCAACTTCACGAGGTTTCCATCCTCCAGATCCACAACTAACCCTTTAAAACTGGACACAAAAGCCAGAAACCACCAGCATCATATACATAATCCATATAAATGGCACAAAGATCTTTCAGCTGAGCTTTTCAGAGATGCTAACAGCCTGTCATAATTTAGCTTATTTTAAACTTTAGTTCGAAGACTTACGGCAGGCACTTCCAACTTTCAAACACCAAGGAAAGTGAAAAATAAGCTTCTGGGGCAACTTTAAAACTTTTATTTTTATCCTTTTCCAACACTGAAACGCAAATCTACACCAAATTCCAGTAATTAAATACCAATCTCTACTTGAACACAACCCCATGGGAAAAATTATGCAGTGCCCCCTGGCCACTTACAACAGGAAGTGTTTTTTTTTTTTTTGTTCCTCCTCAATGATTGACCCTTATTTATCAAGCTTACGTAGGAACAAAAACCGGCGTACGGCAATTATAGACTATGGCGATTTATGAGAACCAAACTTTTTTTTTTTTTAACCCTGTCCTGTCCAGCATCCTAACATACATACATGCATGGCAGTCTGTGTGCCATATTTTGCTGGAAAGATTTGCTCTTCCAAGGGAGACATGTAATATAAATGGCTGCCCTTGATGTTTGGAATATTTTATTATTTTTATTATAATCTTATTTTGTTTAGTCTTGATATGTCAGAGCCAAACCTGACAGGGAGAGAGAGGAAGAGAGAAAAAGAGAAAAGGACAGAACTGAAATGTGGAAATAAAAGTTGTTTAGGCTACCTAAATCACACCAGTATTCACAAAAACAAAATAAACTATCACAGTACTACATGATAAATAAGGAAAATAGGATAATGATGATGTGAAAAAGTACAACAGTACAGTACCTGTAGAGAGACGTACTAACACACAAACATCAACATCTAGTTGGAAGCGGATGGAGAGATGAGCATGCACGTGTGAACGTGCATGTGTGACCATGCAAAAAACACGAAATGTGTGCTTGCAAGGGGGCCGTGACCACGCTGCACCCAGAAGCATCAGGGGGAGACAGGGGGGAGCCCGAGGCCCGGCAGGTCCACAGAGCACAGAGCCCAGGACAGCCAAAGCAGAGAGAGCAGCGGCCCCACTCAGCCCAGACCGGAGGCCCCCGGCGCGACGGGGCAGGGGCACCGAGCAGCCCAGGGCGACGGTGAGCAGGCCCAGCGGGCACCGGGCGCTGCGCACGGAAAGCAGGCACCCCACAGACCCAAGGGACACCCATCCCCCCGGCAGAGCCCTGCACAGGAACCCGACAAAGCCCGACCACCCCAGGCAAAACCACCACGGGGCACGCCAACCCAACACCAAGGCTAGGTACCCCAGGGAAAAGGACATGTCCGCAGGTTACCCTTAGGCCTGTCGCAATAAGCAATAAGTCAATTAATTGCATGGTAAGAAAAAATTAGGGCGATGAGTTTGCCGGCCGCGATAATTTAAATTATTATTATTTTTTTTATCTTACTTTACCATAGACTGTGTATGACAACAGGTTATCAGTATCTCGACTGAACACTCTCGTTTCTTGCAAAGTGATCTCTCTAGTCTAGTGTCATACTTGACGGCAGGATGATGCCCCCAGGCCACCAAGGCCCCGGATCTGGTCAGACACACAGTCACCCACACAGTGATCCACCCGACCACCGACTAAGAGAAACCACCAGGGCCGATAGACCCCCCCCCAGTCCCACCAACTAGCCCCGCCCCCAAGGAACGACAAGACCCCAGCACCCCTTCCCACTACGTGATGTGACTAGTCAGGGGGAGCAGGAAGACTGAGAGTAATAAAATTGGCGTTTAATGGTAAATGGTAAAATGGATGCCGATGCAGTCTCTAGACTGATGTGATGCAGAGGATGAGGAACAAGGAGTTATCAGAGATGAGGAGTGATGAGTGAGATCATGCAAATGTGACCCCGCCTCTACGGAGGCTAGAGGCAGACCAGGGCAACCCAGAGACCCGGGCCATCAGCAGCAACCCCGGAGCACGAACCCAAGCCACCCCACACCGAAGACAAACCAAGCCCCACCCGGGGGGGTGGCAGAAGAGAGTCCTAGCCAGAGCCCCCCGAGGTCTTGGGGCACAGGCCCCAGTGGGCCAAGATAGGCAGCCGCTTTCTAAGGAAGATTAGAAATTTCCAAGTTATCACAAAATGTTTGGTCTATATTTTGGGGGAATTTTGTGTGTATTATGGTTTTGAGTTGATGATATTCTAAGAATCTGTTGCTATTAATCCCATATTGTGATGAGAGAATATTAAAAGATAAAATGTTTCTGTTATGAAAGTCTTTAATTCCTTTGCTAATCTATTGTTTAAAATTTAACATATTTGTGTTTAGTAGAATATCAGGATTGTTCCAGATGGGTGTGAGTTTACATGGTATTATAGAGGAGTTGGTTTTTTTTTAAGAAATTCCCACCAGGCTGTCAGAGAAGTGCTGATGTTGACACTTTAAAGCACTTTAGCTTTTTTATACTTAAGCT
>JBAMHW010000025.1:3051165-3061503 GCA_037177495.1 Rhadinocentrus ornatus | reverse complement strand
TCTTCTTCAGACCATCTCTGGAAACCCTGGAGATGGTTGTGGGTGAAAATCCCAGTAAATACTCAGACCAACAACCACGTTCAAAGTCTCTTAAAACCCCTTTCTTCCTCATTCTGATGCTCAGGTTGAACTTCAGCAAGTCGTGTTCACCACGTCTAGGCTACATGCTGCCGCGTGATTGGCTGGTTAGAAATTTTTGTTAACAGGAAGTTGAACAGGTGGACGATGAGTGTAAATTGCTAAGATGCACAAATCTAGCCTCACTGAAAGAGACAGATGTGAAAGCTTGGACCCAAACAGCAGACAGATGTTCTGGATTCCAAATATTTTCATTCAGCCATATTAAATGTCTCCACTGACGTCAGGGGTTCATCACTTTTCTCCTCCTGTACAGGGATGTTTCCCCTCTGCCTTCTCTGCTCGTTCAGCTCTGTCCCAGCTTGTGGTTGACCCCTGGGGGGTAAATAAGTGACCCCTCCATTTGCTCCGGACACAATAGTCTTTGATTCTGAATGGTGGGAAAGAGAGCAAAGGGGGCATAGTGCATGTTCAGCTAAAACTGGGAATCCGCAGCCGGAGCGCCGGCAGCCCAAAAGGGATAGCACCATTGATGGTTAAATCAATTTGGAATGGTGACAGCGTAGCAAGGCTTTAGACTGTAACAATTGTAGATTACACAGTACCACGCCCCTCCCCCAACATACCACCCTCCCTCCTTTTTCCCTTCGCGCTGCCTTTTAGATGAAGTGCGAATACTTCAGAAGGATTTCGGAGGGGTGGGGTTGGAGAACGAGGGGCGGGGAAGGTTTAGGGTGACAAAAGAGAAAGATCTGAAGAGAAGAGACACATATGGAGGAGCTGGATGCACAATGCTGCTTCACTCCTTCCTGAAAGGAAAAATGAAAAGCCAGAGCGAAACATTTGTCAGTAATGAGACAGAATCGCTCCACTCAGCTGCTCCCTGTCCTCCTCTTTCACTTTCCTTCTCACTGCTTCGCATACTCATTGATGCATGCATACCAGCACACACACAGGATAAATTTTTCTCTGTAGGTTATTTGACGGGTGGGGTCAGGGTCAGTGAGGTTTAAATCCCAGCTAGGGACTTTTAGTGCTGGATGGGTGGTCCTACATTCAGACTGTGGGTTGGGACACAGCAGGTTTGCATTGTGGTGAGAAAGTATCAACAGGGCTGCAGAAGAAAAGGCTCAAGGCTGCCCTCTTCAGACCAGCACCATAGAGACCTAATGGAGCTGTCCATTGCAATCTCAGCATTCTTTGATATGTGAGGAAGGGATGAACTGTTGGGAGGAAAAAGTCAGATATTGTTAAGATTTTATCAATTGTAAACCTTTGACATGGTTTTTCATGCAGATTCATTCCACAATTTCTTCCACATTCCAAAGAAAAGAGATTGGGGGGGTGTCACTGAATGACAGATGTACTGGAAGCCAGAGGTGGTTCGTGGTTGCTATGACAGCAACGTGGGCCTAAGGAGCCATGGGTGTATTGAGTATGAACGGTTTTCCTTAAGATCTGCGAGGGTATTTAGGATCTGTAGAGACATCACAAATTCATCTGATGGAAAGAAGCGATGAAGCAACGCTTCTTTTCATCTAAAGATGGCGAGAAGTCACCGTCTCGACTCTTCCTGAACGCTGCCTTTCCCCAGACCTCTGTTGCCATGGTCACCCTAACTGCATGATGGGCCAGGGGAAGTGGATATCTTTCATCTCAGAAGTCATCTTTTTCCTGGACAAGCAGGCTGTTGTTTTTTTTTAATAGAAAATAAATATGAAAAGAATTTAAACAGGAAGAAACTGCCATTTTTTTCACATCAGGAAACATCATCTAAAGTTCATTAAGTATCCGATTACTTAAATCAAATCAAATCAAACTTTATTTATAAAGCGTTTTTCATGCTGAAGGCAAGAAGTGCTTTACATGATTAAAAACATTCATGCATATTTCAGTTCATGCATGTTAAAAATAAAACAAGCCTTTACATACATGAAAGTAGAATTACATGACAATTAAGAAAAATCTTTCACACAGTCGCACACACACGCACACACATATGTATATACACACACACACCAAGCAGGTGATAAACATCTGGCTTGATGTTGCTGTGAGGAAACAATATTAATGGAAACCATCCACACCAGGAGCCAGTCCACCCATGTCCAACCCCCATCAGGACAGACCGGGGCCCAGACCACAGCCATAAGGCTGAAGTGCATAGCCCCAGCCACCCAGACAAGGGTGAACACAGCGGCAACAACCCCCAGACCGAGCAGTCAAAACCCCCTGCGTGATCCCCATGAGGAAAACACTGGAGTTAAAAAGAAGATTTAATAACCTTAAGAAACAATAACAACAGCTAAGAATGAATGAATGAATTAACACTGTCACTGGACGCTCTGATCTCCTTGGCAATTAGACTCGACAATCTCCACCGAGAGAGGCACGGCCCGGCTATCCGTCCTCCTGCCCGATATGACACCGACGAGGAGCCCATGCAGTTGGAACAGGCCAAACTGTCGGCAGCGGAACAGCGGCGCCGGAGGGAGAGGGGCCTGTGCATGTACTGTGGGGAGGGGAGTCATCTCCTGCCTGACTGTCCCCATGTCCCTGGGGCTAAAAGGGATAAAGAAGTGAGTGTTACCCCTCCCACATACAGCTCTGAACAGTTTGTTGTTCCTGTAGAAGTGCGTGCTGGTAACAGGAGTTTCCCTATCTCAGTCTTAGTTGACTGGGGGCGGCCGGCAACCTCGTCTTCCCTGCGCTGGCTCGACAACTCCACCTTTCTCTTCACACGCTTTCCAGTCCCGTTGCTGTCTGTGCCATCGACGGAAGACCCATCAGCGGGGGCTCGGTCAACCACTTCATCGTTCCAATTGAGTTACTGATGGGGGCTCAGCGGGAGCAACTCTCCTTCTTTGTGCTTCCACGATCTCCCCACCCCCTGGTTCTGGGCTTACCCTGGCTTGTGACGAATGGGCCCATCATCCACTGGAAGGACAGAGAGGCGAGATTCCCCTCCTGTTTACCAGACATCACAACCCCGGTGCTGCGGTGTGCTTCCACCTCTGTTGAGAGCCCCTCGACAACATTAGATCCCTCTATTCTGGGAGTCTATCGGGACCTGGCAGCGGTCTTTAGCAGAACCAGAGCCACGCAACTGCCACCGCATCGCTCATGGGATTGTGCCATAGACCTCCTGCCCGGCACTTCTCCCCCTCGGAGCCGGATCTATCCCCTCACTCAGGCGGAGCACCGGGCCACGGAGGCTTATGTGGAGGAAGCCCTTAAGCAGAAATTCATCCGTCCTTCCGCCTCACCCGCTGCTGCAAAATTCTTCTGCATCGACTATCGGGGGCAAAATGAGATTACTGTGAAGTACCGTTATCCCCTCCCTCTTGTACCTAGTGCCCTGGACCAGCTTCGGGGTGCCACTATCTTAACCAAGCTGGATCTCCGCAATGCATACAACCTCGTGTGCATCAGAGAGGGGGATGAATGGAAAACTGCCTTTAGCACTCACGCAGGTCATTTCAAGTATTGCATCATGCCCTTCGGGCTGGCTAATGCTCCTTCAGTCTTCCAAAGCATGATCAATGACACCTTACGGGACATGCTGGGTAAATATGTCATTACCTACATTGACAACATCCTAATCTACTCCAAAACCAGGTCACAGCACTACCAGCATGTTAGACAGGTTCTGAAGCGGCTACTAGAACGTCAGCTGTACGTAAAGACAGAAAAATGTGAGTTTCACCAATCTGCTTCCTGGGATACATCATAGGTCCTGAGGGGGTGAGAATGGATGAAGTTAAGGTACGCAAAGCTACCTCATGGCCACTTCCTCGTCATGGAAGGTAAAGCATCGCCTATCCTGTCTCTTCCTGATCCTGAGCGGGACCTTGTGGTGAGGTGGATGCTAGTGACACTGGTGTGGGGGCTGTCCTCTCACAACGCTCAGGTCAGCCGCTTAAACTCCATCCATGTGCCTACTATTCCAGGAAACTTACCCCGGGGCAATTACAATGTGGGAGATCGCGAGCTGCTGGGCGTGAAACTGGCACTTGAGGAGTGGAGGCACTGGTTTATGGGAGCGATCCATCTGTTTCAAGTCCTCACGGATCCTCGCAACCTGGAATACCTCCATGCAGCCAAACGGATGAACCCACGCCAGGCAAGGTGGGCACTGTTCTTCTCACGCTTTCACTACTCCATCTCCTACAGACCTGGAAGCCACAATACAAAGGCAGACGCATTGTTACGTTGCGACGGACATGCTACAGAGGCTAAGGAGCCGGCACCCATCCTGCCTTCCTCCGTTTTCATCAACCCCATCACCTGGGATCTGGACAACTGACATTGACTGGGGGTTAAGGCGGACCCCAGCTCCTCCGGGATGTCCACCTCACTGGAAGTTCATCCCTCTGAGCCTCCGGGATAGAGTAATCAGGTAGGCGCACACAATATCTTCCTCAGGGCATCCGGGAAAAAAACGCACGGCGTACCTGCTCAGCCAGAAGTATTGGTGGCCCTGTCTGGCTGAGGATGTTCTTCAGTACGTTCGCTCCTGCTCTTTGATTGCTACAACCAAGTCACCTCGTCAGCCACCAGCAGGGAAACTAATGCCACTGCCTTCCACTTGGTGATTGTTGATCGTTTCTCAAAATTCTGTAAGTTCATCCCCTTCACAAAACTTCCCACTGCTCTTCAGGTTGCTGAAGCTCTGTTTAGCCAGGTGTTCCAGAACTTTGGCCTGCCGGAGGACATAGTGTCGACCAGGGCACTCAGTTTGTCTCCTGAGTGTGGCAGTCCTTCTTCCGCCGCCTTGGGATTGCAGTGAGTCTGACTTCAGGCTACCACCCCAAGTCCAACGGACAGGCCAAGAGGACCAACCAGGAGCTGGGAAGGATGCTGCGGTCCCATTGTTGCCAGAACCAACACGACTGGTCTCGGTTCTTGCCATGGGCACAGTACGCCTAGAATTCCCTCAAGCTCCCTCCTCTCAGGTGCCCTCCAAGTCTCCTGAGTACTGATCCATAGTTCCAGCACTACAATACCCAACAACCCTCTGCTCCAGCCATCTTGGACCATATCTGCTCCATATCATCATCAGTGTGCACCTGGTCAGCCTCCTATGAACCAATTAACCCAGGTGAACTAATGAGCAGGAGTCAAAGAACTAAACATGACCCTAAATACAAGAAACCAAGAACATAAAACACAAAAATAACAAAAACCAAACACATGAAACAGAAACCGTGAACTTTGACATTAAAATAATTTTTTCTTGTTTTTCTAAAATAATCTTTAATATAAAATATACTGTTCTGTGTTCTTCTGAATTTCTGAATATCACCTCTCAGCAAAGTAAAACTCTGTAAAATGCGTAAATGCAATCTGCACAAAGAAGGAAAAAAGTTAGATAAACCATATATTATTTAATCTTTTCCACCTTTCATTTCAAAGCTTGTGTGGTTTAATGCCTTCAGTAAGCCTTTATACCATTACACAGAAAATTTCCTGGAAAACTCTTCACCATGTTCTGATCTTCAGGAATAAAATCCTGAATAAATGTAATCACATCAGACCTAGACCTCTGCAGGAGTTTCTGCAGAACCAGAGTCTCCTGTTTCAAAACTTTCATTTTAAACGTGACTTCTGGAACTTTACTGCGGTTGTTATAACACAAAAATGGTTGGAGTTAGACTAAAGAGCAGGAGATGTTTTCATTCTCCCAGAACTCTCTGCATCACTCTGTCTCTCATCACGAGGTAGTGAGAATTTATAGAACTAAATTATGTGAAAAAGATACTTCTGGGTTCATTTGTTTCCCACCTCCACACCGCTTCACACGCTCTCAGGACTGTTTCCATCAGAATGGATGCATGTATGAAGCGTGTGTTCTCCCACTGTGAACAGATGTGGCTGGCATTTAAATTTGTGCCAATTAATATTCAGTGGTTGGAGTGTTGGATTTCTTTGCTGGAGAAGAATTAACCGAATGGTTGGAGTCCAGCCTACCAGGATTTAGGAAGTCATAAACCAGGTCTGAGAGTGAGAATTTTAGAGGAGCTGCCTCCTCTGGTGGTAATTGAACCACATGTAAGAAAATACATATATTTAATATATATATTAATATATGCTATGAGAAGCTTGGTTTCAACCTAGCTGGTTACTGCTGCTGAAGTGTCCTCTCTCTGAGGTGCAGGCCACTTTCCTCCCCAGCATTGTGTGCCAGCCCAGGCCACCTGGATCTGCCTCCCCAGAGTTCCAGTTTTTTATTGCACTCCAGGCTAATGAAAGCGGTTTCATTTACAGGACCAGTCGAAGATGAAAAAGTTGCATTCACACTCATGTGCAGCTGTTAACTCATGCTTTTGTGTAAAGGCTCTTTTTTATCATCTCAAAGCTCTTGGACACAAAAGCCCACTTTTCTTTTATGCAGGATTTGAAAGAAACTTATTGAGCTGAGAACCTTAAATCTTTTCCTTCCTTCCGTTCGTCTGTCCTGTTTTCCTGTTTAATTATGGGAATATAGCTTAAAGCCTCATTCCGCCCTCACAGAGCATTACCACTGCAGTCTTGTTTCTGAAGAATGAACCTTTGTTCTCATGTTCATCACCTGTCACTGTGTCCTTTTGAGGATTATTTAAAAGATTATTCCTCTAGCATAACCCTAACCCCCCACCCTCCTAGGATATACAGTATGTAAACTTCCTCTCTGCTTTCTGAAGGTTTGGCATGAGGGATAGCTGCCATCAGCTAAGCTCTAAAAGGTGAATATATTTACCAAGGTGTTATTTAGGAACCTTGTATCATGTTAAAAGTAAGGGGGGGGGGGGGACTACTCACTTTCACTCTGTTATCATTGTAGTCCAGCTTTAAATAGAGAAAAACCCTCAAACTTTCCAATGTGTGTCAGCCTCATTATACAACGTCTGAAAACTTAAAATGCTTTTTTTCTGTTATATACAAAACCACAACACTCACATGATGTGTATATAACAGACCCAGATATTACATTATTGTTAATTTCTTATTAGTTTTAACTAACTTTAACTAACCCTCTGTGTTTGCAGCAATCAGCCTTTAACTACCTGAACCAGTTTCACCAGGAGACTCAACCCTAGTTCCTTGCCTGCAAACCTGTTTCCAGCCAGCAACGCCCCAGCCTTCTGTTTTCTGCACCTGGATGCCGACCAGTTCTGGACCTGACCCTGGTCTCCGTCTCCAGCATCCCTGATATTGTGAGATTTGATATCTGACCCCTGAACGTTTCTGATTGAGAGTTTGTGGATTGGTGATTAATATTGTCGTCCAGTGTGAAATCTAGCCTGACCCCGGACTCTATTATTCAGATCTGGATCATCGTTTTTTGTCTGCTCTGGCTTCTGGACCTGGCTAAGTTTAACGGGTTAAGGATCTGGATCTTGTCCTGGATTTTGACCTATTCTGGTTACTTGGAAACCGTTGTCTTCATACTCCTGTTTAACCTCTGTTTGCTTATTTCCCTCTGAACCTGAACCTGGTTCTTTGCACCTCTACAGGTGAGTCACTACAGAATTTTGATGGAAATGCTAATCTGAAGATTAACTTGCTTCTCTTTTAGACTTCTCTGAGAATCACCTGATCATCAGCCCTGTGTATTGAAACCTTTATCCTTTTATTCTGTCGTAACTGGCTCTTTGAGTCTATCAGACTATCATTAAACTGCAGCAACATGCACTTCATAAAGCCTGGGTAAGGCTCATTTAGCTCCTCAGTGCAGGCTTTCAGTTCCCTTTCAGTGACCTGGGCGAGCCGACAGCATGACACAACATCACATCTAAAAATAGTAGCTGGACCATAATATTTTGTTAAATGCATTTTTATAGACAATCTAAAGTTTAGTCTCCAAATCCTGGAATTGAACATATTTAGAAATGTAAGTATTTCATAAAGAGTTATGTTTGAGAAATAAACTGTGCTACCAGCAGGATGGCTGACACCGTGGGCACAGGTGGCACTAGGGACAGGGGGGATATGTCCCCCCCAGATTCAGAGTGACACCGATCCGTCCCCCCACTTTCTGTGAAACAGAGGAGTAATGTCATTGCAGCACCCGGCATTTGTGTGCTTCGCTAATGGTGAGTTTCAGTTGTACAGAAATGTGGAAATTTCCAAGCTCCAAGTCAAAATTGTAATCAGAATCACCCGGGAAGCTGCATCCTCAACTTGTAAAGTCAAATTAATCTCACTAACCCAACATAGAATTCATGCTATTTACTGCTTACATGTTTTGTTGTACATCGGTAAGGCTGGGAAGCGCTGGGAACTCTGAACCTTGGGATTATGTTGGCCTGAGCTCCCACTTCCGACACACCATGCTCAATTGAACACACCATAAGGCAAACTGTCACTCCCCAGGGCCCTAAATAGAGCTTCATCTGCGCCTGTTGCAGCCATTGTAATATCTATTATACATGGTGCCCTTGACACAGTAAAATCAGTCATTATCTGTACCGCTTATTCCATGAGGGGTCGCGGGGTAAGCTGGAGTCCATCCCAACATTGTATCAGGTGAGAGGCAGGGTACACCCTGGACAGGTCACCAGTCCATCGCAGGGCCAACATAGACAGAGACAAACAACCATTCACGCACACACTTATTTCTAGGGAGAATTTGGAGTCACCCATTAACCTAACATGCATGTCTTTGGACGGTGGAAGGAAGCCGGAGAACCCGGAGAGAACCCACGCATACACAGGGAGAACATGCTAACCACCACACCACCATGCAGTCTGCAAACACAGTAAAGTAGATAAACAAATTAATGAGAGGTTTAAGCAAACAGGCATTTAAACATTAAAAGAACTGGAAAACTCACTCCTTACTCACATTGCTAATGACTCAGCAGTTTGCAAATATCCTGAATTAAAAAAGGATTTGAGAGTCCAACTGGCCACGTTTAAAAACAAGTACAAGGTCAACACCAGCTGCATGCTTTAAAAAAAAATCTCCCTGAAGTCTGTTTGATCAAAAATATCTTATTGAGCCGGTTCTTTAAATGTAATCTGATTGGATTTTGTTTATCGTATAGAATTAAATCTTGAAAATGGGTTGTTCAAAAGGGAAATCTGGATTCCAAAATCAGTTTGGATCATAAAATCCAATCATGGTTGTTATCTGGATAAAACTCTCAGTTTGGATTGTTCTAAGCTTTTGAGTAGAATCCGGATAACTTTAATCCAAAAAACAGGATTATCCTGATCCCAACAGAGGGTGGGATTATAAGGTGGATTTCAGGAAGAAACTGCGGTACAACCTAACAGCTGATCAAATAATAGAACTTTTTATTTTGTCCATATGCTTATATTTGTATTTTGCACCTGACGTCTTTAACCATTACAGGGATAAAGTAGTTAACGGAGGAAAAGGCTACCTATTTATCCTTGCAGCAAAGAAATAAGAAACAAATCCCCCCCAAAATCCAGTAGTTTCACGCCACTGAATCCAAAAAGATTTCCAGCCCATATTTTATTCTTAGTAGAACCTCTCCATCTGAGAGACTCTGCCTCTCTGAAATGCTCCTTTTATACCCAGTCATGTTACTGACCTGTTATCAGGTAACATGGTTAGTTGTTAATGCTCCTCCAGGTGTTTATGATTTGTACCAGTTACTTTTCCAGCCTTTTGTTGCTCCTCACTGCATGAGAAGAGCCAGAATCCATAAATATGGGTACTTCCTTAAAGGCAAAATAAGTAGCGTTGACACCCAGTGTTTCAAATCAGAACTGCAGTCAAAGAGAATCCCCCCACCTCTTGGAGAGTTTGACGCAGGTTGCCGGTTTGTGAGAGGACGGCTCTTTTATAAACAGTCTATAAAGGATGGAGATCATAGCACCAGCAAACATCATGATAACGAGCGAATATGATTCTCACACAGTAAGTTGCTATGCTAATTTCACGAGCTAATTTCACAAGCTAATTTACGTTAGCGTAAAATAGTGCGTAAATGAAAGCTACATTAGCCAACAAATGCCACACAGCGGCTGTTTTCCCTTAGTCTCACTTAATTAATTAATTTGATAGTAATTTTACAAGTTTATAAGGACAAACACACTATTCACTTGGCCAAAACATCATTACATTTGTTGTTGTAAACTAATCGGCCATCAGTTTACTCCACTAATATCTCCATACAGTCACACAAATGCATTTAATGAGTGCCGAGAAATAAGTTAGACTGCTCTAAGATACACCTTATGGTGTCCCTGGACACATCATCAGTGATGTAACCTGGGATCACAGGGGGTTTCGGGTCTTTCAAC
>JBAMHW010000025.1:2913178-2923710 GCA_037177495.1 Rhadinocentrus ornatus | reverse complement strand
TCCTCAGCCAATGGGAGGATTCAGCAAAGATTCGCCATGAATTAACACGTTTTCTAGGTTAAGGCGTTCTGAGCGCATTCTCGACGTGTTCCGCTCAGAAGGCGCATTTGAACGCACGTTTTTGACTAAAATGGCATTCCATAGTAACTGGCCGCTTGTCAGCAGCGCCGTAACTAGCTGCACGCAGATGCCGCGGGCATGAATCCGCCTTTAGCCCTACCCCTCCGTTTTGCGTGTTTTTGTGTCCAGGTAGAATGTCCCAACTTCTTTTAGGACAGAGTGGATTCTTCAGAGGCACACTTCAAACGGAGGCGTATGAAAAATGTCCCGTCCTAAATGAGAAAGCAAGTGTTTCTATGCACATCACGCTTTCTTGAGGTGCAGGACAACACACACACACAAAGCCACAGAGAAAAAGAAAGTATGCCCGCACACACAATGAATTTTAATAGCACAGAAAAGTAATACATTAAGTCCTACATAGGCCTGTCGCGATAAGTCAATTATTGCACGGTAAGAAAAAATGAGTGCGACAAGTTTGTTGGTCACGATAATTTTCATTAGTTTGTTTCTATCTTACTTTATTGTAGACTGTCTGACAGGAGGTTTCACTATGGAGGATCTGGACTGAACGCGCTGGTTTCCTGCGGAGTGAGCTCTCGTCATACATGACACCATCCATCCATCCATCCATCATCCATCTATCAGTCAGGTCATGGAGTATGGAAACGTCTGGACTTCCCTCTCCCATCCCTCTTCTTCAAGCTCATCCAGAGGAATCCGAAGGAGTTTCCAGGCCAGAGGAGAGATGTAGTCCCTCGGTGCATCCTGGGTCTTCCTGGGGTTACCTGGTGGGATGTGACTGGAACACCTTACCACAGAGGCATCCGGGAGGGTTTTATACACAACCCTTCTCCAACCAGTTTCCACCTCTCTAACTCAGAAAAGGTGGAACAGGGCAGCCAGATCAATCATATTCTTCCTCTAGTAAAGAGGGACATTTAAAGCATGTTTTAAAGCTACCAGAAGTCCATAAGGTGTAGCTTCTGCACCACCTTGCAGCACCTTGGCTTCAAACCTTTCCAAAGGCTGTTAATTTTCTATTTAGTCAGATATTTTACATAGTTAGTAATAACTAGTTTAGGCTGCAGGACACCATGTATGTCATCTGTTTGTGAAACTGACAGACTTATTTTTGTTTTCTGGTTGCAACGTTGTCCTACTAAGAGCAACTAACATACTTTCCAGTGTTTCCTCGGCTATGATAGCAGGTCATTTCTCCTCTGCGCTCTGATTGGCCGGTGTGCCACCCCATCAGCGGACAAACGGTGCCAATCACTGTTCCTCTCAGTGTCACACAGACGGACGGCAGCATCTTCTTGAAGTAAAGCTCCATCTTCTTTTGCACTTTTTTTTTTAACCCCAGCTAAAGTTTTCCAAGTCCTTCCAGAAAATATTCAGATTTCCATCTGTTCTGCTCCGACATGCACAGCGCTGGTGGAAGGTCGACCTCTGGTGTTAGCCTGGACTACTGTGTGGATCTGGGGTTTGGAGGGAAACGCACCAGGGCAGCAGAACAACGCAGACGTGAACGCTGGAGCCCACGCCTGATCAAAGAATACCAGTTCTCACATTACCCGCACCCCTTCGGGGTGCTCCCCTAGAGCAGAGAAGAGTCAGACTGGAGCAGAGTGGTCTGATAAGGTTAGGAAACGATGACTCCAATCTGCTCCACACTCCACCCACATGGCATCAGCGCCTGCAGAACAATGTCAGACCGGCTGGGGTGTGCTCGTCCTTCAGTGCAGCTGAAACAAACTCAGACATCTTTTCCAAAACTACAGAAAGTCATGCTGTTTGTCAGTGTGGAGGTGGTTTCACCCGCCTTCTTGTCTCCACCGGATCAGGAATGCTGCTGTCAACTGTGGGACTCCCACAAACGCCTGGCTTAAAGTCAAAGTGGGTTATCTAATTTAATCTTATGAAACTGTGTAGGCGTGGAGAGATAAAAGAGCAAGTCCACCATCACCCGGCGACTCCTCCCACGGCCAGGAAACGCCTCCCTCCTGCTTTAAGACCCCTCCCATCTCTCGGAGGCTAGATCACACTCTGACAGCCCCACTCTTCCCTGCAGACAGCTCCAGGTCGCTGTCAGAGCGCCGCTCAGCACAGGTGTGACTCTTCCTGTTACTCATCCGCCTCTGGGCTCTCACCTTGTCAGCTCGACATCTGTGGCACCGCTCAGCTACAAAGCCAGAGAAATGAATTTTGATGAAGTCCTCAGACTTATTGGAGGTTTTGGGAAGTTCCAGAAGATCCTGTATGTGTGGATCTGTGTACCTCAGATCTTCCTGGCGTTCCACATGCTGGTGTCAGTGTTCACCGGGGCCGTTCCTCCACATTTATGCCGCTCAGCGTGGCCCTCAGCAGGCGACCCGGCCTCTCAGAACTCCAGCCTGCTGAGCGCCCGCCCTGACCTGTCCTGCAGCGTCTCCCTGAACCAAAGTGGAGATGGACGCCCGACCGTGAGCTGCCAGGGAGGCTGGGAATACAGCACGGAGACATTCCAGAGCACCATAGTTACCGAGGTGAGTGGAAACCTGCAGCCTCGCCGACGGCTCCAGGTCCAGGTTTGAGTTTTCTGAACGGTGATGTGATGTGTAACACTGAGGCTGAGGAATGTGGAGAGGCCTAGCAGGTTTATTACAGCCGGCTCTGCTGATATCTGAGACAGGGCTGAACGGTGGACACATGCAGAGCAGGCATCTCCTCAGCCGCCCGGCATGCCTCGCCTGGCACGTGAACATGAGGTGTGAGCAGCCAGCGTGGTCACATGACTAAAGCACCATGGTTGGACTCGGCAGTGTCACAGAAACAGGTCTGGGTCTCTGACCGGGCGGGAAGAATTTGGAGAATCTGGAAGTTTAGGTGAAGGTGATGGAAAGACTGGATGAGCCAGCGGGGGTCTGACCGCGTTCCCCGAGGCCATAAGGTCCAGCAGCGCTCAAAGGGATCACTACTGAAGCTTTATGCGTTGCCCCTGACAGGGTCATCCCAGCACCCAGGTCTTCCGGCTTCCCCCGTCCAGCCTCGTGTGGACCCAGGTGTCATTTTTGATCTGTCCTTGGAGTGCTACAGCAGTTTCTTCATCTCCATAATATTTCTAAGTTGAAACCTCCTTCCAAGGTTGAATTATTCGTGCTGTTCTATGCTTGTGTCTGAAGTTCTGTATCAGTCTTCTGACCTGCTTAGATAAACAGGAACTCACGTCATCCCAAACTCTGCTGCAAGGCTCTAAACCAGGACTGCTTTAGCCTCCTCGTACTGGCTACCGGTCAGATCCCAGACCTGCAGTCTGGGGTCAGAAGGCCGGACGTCACTACTGCTCCCAAAAACCTGGTTCACGACTCGAGGAGATCACTCTCATGAATTGGTCTTCCTCTTTCCCTGGACACGCTACCTGGACACTGTCAATGTATTTAAGACTTTTTAAACAGGTTTGTGGTTCGATGGTGGTTTTCACTGTTTTACTGATTATTTTTGTTCCGTTTTAAATCTACTTTCTGCTTTTTATTTATATGTTGCTGTGGATTCTCAGTCCTCCACGGTATTCCTCAGGTATACCCTAAACCTTTCACCCAAAAAAGCGTCTTCACTTCTAAACTAAACTTTATTTATACAGCATATTTTATACAACATTGTAAATCAAAGTGAAATAAAACAGAAAAAAGTCAATTTGAATCGGTCTCGCTCTCTAATCCAGTTTAGCCCAAAGCTGAGGAAGCAGTGAGAAAAAACCAGACACGAGGTAAAATAGAACTAAATAAATAAAACAAAATTCATTCACAAGATTTAAAGGGTTAAAAAACAACATAAAATAATACATTAAAATAGGATCAAATAAAATACGTTCAGACAAACTGCAACTAAAAGTGTAAAATATTATTTCAAATGCTTTTAAAGGAACGTGGACCATAAAAACCCTGTCCAGGCTCACAATGGAGAAGCAGCCCACTCGGGACCAGGACCTTAAAGAGCCTTAAAACCAGTACCGAAATGTAAAAGTCTGTTTGAAAGCAGAGGCTTTAAAGCTGTCTGTCTGGTCTGGGTCAGACGCGGCCGGGTTCTGGAGGAGCTGCAGGTTTTTGATGTGAAACAGGTTGAGCCCAGCTGGACTTTTACAGCTGCGAACCTTTGAGCCTTTTGCAACCTGATGACAGTAAAGATGGAGATTTTCTCCTGAACGTTCCCGGTCCAGTCTGTCGTGTTTCTAAGCTGGTCCTGTGGTGGACTCACCTGACTTCCTGCGTTTCCTCCTCCCAGTGGGACCTGGTCTGTGACAACGCCAGCCTCAACAACCTGGGCTCGTCCGTCTACATGTTTGGCCTCCTCGTCGGAGCCGCTGTCTTCGGACACTTGGCTGATAAGTAAGTGCAGAATCCATCCGTCTGAAAGAACCATGTTTACATCATTTTACAAGGATTCTGTCCTATTTCTTCATCAGATATGGTCGCAGGATCATCATCCTCATTAGCCTGGCCATCCAAGTTACTTTTGGGGTAGCTGCTGCCTTTGCCCCTAATTTCTACGTCTACAGCGGCCTTCGTTTCATGGTGGGAACGTCTATCTCTGGAGTTATCATGAACGCCTTCGTCCTAGGTCAGTGCTCTGCAGAGCTCAGACATGATGATGAAGCTGTTTATGGAGTCGGCTCATGATTAGGCACCTATACTAGAGATAAAGGGAAGTATTAGGAAAAAACATCAGGACAACCAGAACCAAAACTATCTGCTGTAGGCGTCAAACATATGGCCTGAGGGCCAAAACTGGCCCGCTGGAGGGTCCAATGAATTTGGTGAATTTTAAAATAACATAAAAGATATTAACTGTAATATAGTCATAAAAGTAACTGTTATTCTTAATGTTTCCACGTGAGGTTTTCTGTTTTCTGTTTACATGTAAAACATATCTAAGGTAGGGGGATAACAAAAATCTAAAATATTTTTTTATATTCTCAGCAATAAAAAAAATAATCTGTGTAACATGTTGATGAAGTTCTATTAAGGAGAGACAAAGCAAAAGAAATAGATAAAAAATGTATGTAAAATGAAAATATGGTATACAACATTTTTAAGGTTATATATGTACACACATCTACATACATATATATATATATATATATATATATATATATATATATGTGTGTATATGTATATGACTATCATTTAACTTCTAAATATGGAATACATACAATAAAAATAAATAAAATGTGTTACTGAGGTAAAATATAAGCTAGTTGAATCTAAATGTAAACATCTTGATGATGTACTTGTACTTCTTTGTATTAAAGGTAAAAATATGGAGTTTTCTTATTTATGGGTTACTATGCTGGTATTTTACTGCCACCGGGGACCAGATTGAGCTGAATGTGGAACCTGGATTAAGATGAGTCTGACTCTCCTGGTTTGGACGGAAAGACATGCTTTTGAAATGTTTTATTTCTTCGTGCCGGCCGTGAACGTGAATCCTAGATCAGTCCCCAGCCTGGTTTTTCTCCTGAAACACAGGGACAGAATGGACCGGCTTGAAGCAGCGAATGTTGGCTGGGATAATCACAGACTACTTCTTCGGCTTCGGGTATATCTTACTGGCTGGCGTGGCGTACCTAATACGAGACTGGCGTAAGCTGCAGCTGGCCATATCAGTGCCTGGCTTCCTCTTCATCAGCTACATCTGGTGAGTGGGCACAAGTCCCACAATCCTTAAGATTCCCTGAAAACATCACTTTTACAGTGTCTTTAAGAGAAAAGAAAGAAAACCTCTGTGTGAGTGGTGCAGTCCCTGCGTCACCTGATTCAGGTTTTTATGTTTGTCTTCACATTATCAGGGTTTTACCCAAATCCGCTCGCTGGTTGATGGCGAACGACAGGAACGAGGAAGCATGGGAAGTGATCCTGAAGGCAGCGCAGATGAACGGGAAGCCTTTCACCAAAGACCTGGAGATGTGTCAGGTTCTTCATTTTTTCTTTCTTTATTTTTTCTTTCTATTTTATTTTAAACTAAAATGTGAAAGCGTTCAGAGTTGGAAGCAGGTTTAGGATAAAGTGAAATATTTACCTCATCCTAACCTTTTTGTCCAACTTAACTTAAACACTGAAACTTTCACTGCATTTTTATCAGGATATTTAGTACATCACAAACCATGATACACCATAATAGCAATATAAACCATTATACACAATATACATGGCTTTCTATAAACCATGCCCTGATTTCCAAATTAGGTTGGAGTCCTCACCACAGCCATAGTGCTGCAGTGTAGGACCTCCAGCTACCCAGACAAGGATGATCACCATGGCAACAGCCAGCAAGACCTAGCAGGCAAAGCCCACGGCGTGGAGGACAAACACTGGAGTTAAAAATGTTAAAACAGCCTACAAACACAAAGAACAGGAAAAAGTAATTGTAAGTTAAAAATACTCTTTTTGGGAAGACCAAAAAGCAAGCATCAGCACCTTCGTACTGGCAGGGAGAGGAACGGCGACTCTGGCGACGTTTTTAGGATGATAAAACCCTTTGTCACATTTATGATGTGTGGAAAAAGATCCAGCTCAGACACCCAGATTTCTCCCGCACGGAGGAGGTTTAATGTCTTGCAACGTTGGTAAAAGGATCTCTGTCTTGTCTTCAGGACCGATAATTAAAACTTTAGTTGTCCTAGTTGAGCTGCAGGAAATTCTCAGCCGTCCGTGACTTTATACCTAAAATAAGAGTTTAATATGTGCAACTAAATTTCAGACTGCGAATTTTAGCAATTATATTTACTTTAAACATCAATTTTACATCTAAAATGTGTGGCACTAAATAAATAAATAAAATAATTTTAAAAAATCAATTAAGATCCAAAAAAGACAAATATTACTGTGTATTACCAGCACCAGTGGAACCAGCAGCGGTGGAACCAGCACCAGTGACACCAGCACCACTGACACCAGCACCAGTGGAACCAGCAGTGGTGGAACCAGCACCAGTGACACCAGCACCACTGACACCAGCACCAGTGGAACCAGCACCAGTGACACCAGCACCACTGACACCAGCACCAGTGGAACCAGCAGCGGTGGAACCAGCACCAGTGGAACCAGCACCCGTGACACCAGCACCACTGACACCAGCACCACTGACACCAGCACCAGTGGAACCAGCAGCGGTGGAACCAGCACCAATGACACCAGCACCAGTGGAACCAGCAGCGGTGGAACCATCACCAGTGACACCAGCACCAATGACACCAGCATCAGTGGAACCAGCACCCGTGACACCAGCACCAGTGGAACTAGCACCACTGACACCGGCACCAAAGACACAACACTAGTGACACCAGCACCAGTGGAACCAACACCAGTGGAACCATCACCAGTGGAACCAACACCAGTGAAACCATCACCAGTGGAACAGCACCAGTGAAACCATCACCAGTGGAACAGCACCAGTGGAACCAGAACCTCTGACATCGGCACCAATGACACCAACACCAGTGACACCAGCACCAGTGGAACCATCACCAGTGGAACCAGCACCAGTGAAACCATCACCAGTGGAACAGCACCAGTGAAACCATCACCAGTGGAACAGCACCAGTGGAACCAGCACCACTGACATCGGCACCAATGACACCAACACCAGTGACACCAGCACCAGTGGAACCAACACTAGTGGAACCATCACCAGTGGAACCAGCACCAGTGGAACCAGCACCACTGACATCAGCACCAATGACACCAACACCAGTGACACCAGCACCAGTGGAACCAACACCAGTGGAACCAGCAGCAGTGGAACCATCACCAGTGGAACCAGCACCAGTGGAACCAGCACCAGTGCAATCAGCACCAGTGGACCCAGCACCAGTGGAACCAACACCAGTGAAACCAGCACCAGTGGAACCAGCAACAGTGGAACCAGCACCAGTGAAACCATCACCAGTGGAACAGCACCAGTGGAACCAGCACCACTGACATCAGCACTAGTGGAACCAGCACCAGTGGAACCAGCACCAGTGACACCAGCACCAGTGGACCCAGCACCAGTTGAACCAACACCAGTGAAACCAGCACAGTGGAACCAGCAGTACTGGAACCAGTACCAGTGACACCAGCACTAGTGGAACCATCACCAGTGGAACAGCACCAGTGACTCCAGCACCAGTGGAACCAGCAGCAGTGGAACCAGCACCAGTGACACCAGCACCAATGACACCAGCACCACTGACACCGGCACCAAAAACACAACACTAGTGACACCAGCACCAGTGGAACCAACACCAGTGGAACCAGCAGCAGTGGAACAAGCACCACTGACACCGGCACCAAAGACACAACACTATTGACACCAGCACCAGTGGAACCAACACCAGTGGAACCATCACCAGTGGAACCAGTCCTGGTGGAACCAGCAGCAGTGGAACCAACACCGGTGACACCATCACCAGTGGAACCAGCACCAGTGAAACCAGCACCAGTGGAACCAGCACCGGTGACACCAGCAGCGGTGGAACCAGCACCAGTGAAACCATCACCAGTGGAACAGCACCAGTGGAACCAGCACCACTGACATCGGCACTAGTGGAACCAACACCAGTGGAACCAGCACTACTGGAACCAGCACCAGTGACACCAGCACTAGTGGAACCAGCACCAGTGGAACCAGCACCGGTGCAACCAGAACCAGTGGAACCAGCACCGGTGACACCAGCACCGGTGACACCAGCAGCGGTGGAACCAGCAGCGGTGGAACCAGCACCGATGGAACCAGCAGCGGTGGAACCAGCACCACTGACACCAGCACGAATGACACCAGCACCAGTGACTCCAGCACCAGTGGAACCAGCAGCGGTGGAACCAGCACCACTGACACTGGCACCAAAGACACAACACTAGTGACACCAGCACCAGTGGAAGCAACACCAGTGGAACCATCACCGGTGACACCAGCAGCGGTGGAACCAGCACCAGTGACACCAGCAGCGGTGGAACCAGTACCAGTGGAACCAGCACCAGTGACACCAGCACTAGTGGAACCAGCACCAATGACACCAGCACCAGTGGACCCAGCACCAGTGGAACCAGCACCGGTGACACCAGCACCGGTGACACCAGCACCGGTGAAACCAACAACAGTGGAACCAGCACCGGTGACACCAGCAGCGGTGGAACCAGCACCAGTGACACCAGCAGCGGTGGAACCAGCACCAGTGGAACCAGCACCAGTGACACCAGCACTAGTGGAACCAGCACCAGTGGACCCAGCACCAATGGAACCAACACCAGTGGAACCAGCACCAGTGAAACCAGCACTAGTGGAACCAGTACCAGTGACACCAGCACCGGTGGAACCAGCACCGGTGGCGCCAGCACCAGTGACACCAGCACCGGTGGAACCAGCACCATTGGAACCAGCACCGGTGGCACCAGCACCAGTGGAACCATGTCATTGTTATGTCATGTGGGTGATAGCGAGCCAGAGGACAAGGTTTTTATCCAAGGAGGACGTTTTTCTTTCTGTCGTAGTCTGAGATTGTGCAACTCCATATTCCATGTGAGTGACTTCCACGTGACTTCATGTGATGGAATTCTGCTTCCTTCTTTTGAAATGCGATCGTTCCGATCAGTTCTCCAGATAACAGCACTTCACATTCTTACCATCAGCTGTCCAGGCTGTTTGGTTTCTGATCTCAGCACACAGTGTGTGCTTCACCACTGATTGGACACACTGGTGAAACAACGTTGTCTCCACGAGTCCTTGATGAATGACTGCTTTCATTTTGGGTTTAGTGTATTTCCCCTCCAGTACCAGCTCTGAACTCTGCTCCAGTTCTACTGTAATCCCACAAGTGGCAAATTTCCTGCTGCAGCATGTCGCTTTGCTGCTGACATGCCGTGGCAGCAGAGACGTGTTAACGTTCGTCCGAGCTTTGACACATTAGAAACCGGGGTTGGCCTTCATTCAGAGAGGAAACACTTCACAGCTCTGTGCACAAGGCTTGTCATGTCATCTGTAAAATCACATCAGGCATCTATCCATCCACTTTGCAAAGGTAAGGTGTCCCTTTTTTTGTGGAGATCAACGAGTAGTGGTCATCAAACCTGTTTCCTAACCTATTTTCATTGAGGACCCAAAACTCCATGTATTTAAAACCACACTTGTCTCCATGCCGTCATTGTTTGCTTCTCATCATAAACGCTGCCTCCAGGCTGAGTCCTTTCCTTCGATCAAACCAGAATTAAGGCAACATACAGCCTTACTTTTTATTTCTTTATACCACCACCTGTTCTGTGGTGCCCACATACGTTTCATCAGGAAAAATCCAGGTGACCAGGATTCATCAGCTTCATGACCTCCTGAACCAAGGGACCTGGAGCAGAAGCGACCTCCTGAACCACGGGACCTGGAGCGGAAGCGACCTCCTGAACCACGGGACCTGGAGCGGAAGCGACCTCCTGAACCACGGGACCTGGAGCGGAAGCGACCTC
>JBAMHW010000025.1:2798326-2810668 GCA_037177495.1 Rhadinocentrus ornatus | reverse complement strand
CGGA
Source organism: Rhadinocentrus ornatus (assembly GCA_037177495.1). Lineage (NCBI taxonomy): Eukaryota > Metazoa > Chordata > Actinopteri > Atheriniformes > Melanotaeniidae > Rhadinocentrus > Rhadinocentrus ornatus. Next base: position 2,810,664 of record JBAMHW010000025.1, on the reverse strand, counting down.
GCGGAGACCCGTGACGGACCGCTCGGTGGTTTGATTCCTGGTTGAATCGGTCCACGGAGCGGAGACCCGTGACGGACCGCTCGGTGGTTTGATTCCTGGTTGAATAGTTCCGAAGCGGAGACAGTGACATATGACGGACCTCTCGGTGGTTTGATTCCTAGTTGAATCGGTACGCGGAGCGGAGACCCGTGACGGACCGCTCGGTGGTTTGATTCCTGGTTGAATAGTTCCGAAGCGGAGACAGTGACATATGACGGACCTCTCGGTGGTTTGATTCCTAGTTGAATCGGTACGCGGAGCGGAGACCCGTGACGGACCGCTCGGTGGTTTGATTCCTGGTTGAATAGTTCCGAAGCGGAGACAGTGACATATGACGGACCTCTCGGTGGTTTTATTCTTAGTTGAATCGGTCCGCGGAGCGGAGAACCCGCGACGGACCGCTCGGTGGTTTGATTCCTGGTTGAATAGTTCCGAAGCGGAGACAGTGACATATGACGGACCTCTCGGTGGTTTTATTCTTAGTTGAATCGGTCCGCGGAGCGGAGAACCCGTGACGGACCGCTCAGTGGTTTGAGTCCTGGTTGAATCGGTCCACGGAGCGGAGACCCGTGACGGACCTCTCGGTGGTTTGATTCCTGGTTGAATCGGTCTGGTCCGGCCCACTGATGACCAGATGGAGCTGAATGTGGAACCTAAGTCCAACATCCCTTAGAGATGGCCGTGAGGCTCAGGTGTGGTCGTCTCTCAGGTCGCCTCTGTGAGTCTACAACCCAACACCCAGCCTCCTTCTGAGGCTCGGACCAGTTCGGCTGCCTGGCTGTGGGATGGACTGCAGGAAGTTCTGTTACGAGACGACACCATGCCGCTCATGCAGGTCACGTCGCTTTCCTCCAAGATTAATGAGAGCCGTGCGGAGACGGAGGTTTTGCTCCTCCTCCTCCCAGCATGCAGCTGTGTTAGGTGGATAATATCTGACTGAAACTGGAGGGAAAAGTAGTCCGGCTCACTCTGATCTGGACTTTACAGGTCAGAACTATAACAGAAGATTTTCAGCATCAGGTTGTTTAAGAAGCTTTTTAAAATCCCACCTTCCTGCTTATTTTATTTCATTTTTGCCTTTTTAGGCCTGAAATGAAAAAGTTTTGCCTCATCACGGGAGTCGTGCTCCTGCTCCGTCACCGACCGGGCTTTCCAGCATCCTGCTGCAGCCCGCCTCCGCTTCATACGGGTTGATTCTTCCTGTCCTGGCGCTAAATGAGGATCTGGCACGGTTTACTTTTCTGCCCAGTCCTCGGCCAGAGACTCAGCGCCTGTCCTCCAGCAGGACCCTCTGGGGACCTGATTCTGTTTCCTGTCATGAAACCAGGCCTGGAGGAAAGCAGACTGGTTGGCATTCACCTTCTTGTCAACCACAGATCTTCCCTCAGGCTCCACTGATTAGATTTATCTATATTACGCAGAATTGATGGAGGTTAAGCTGTCTGTAGTCCAGCGGTGCCTTGTTGATCCTAATATCTTTTGATAAAGTCCATCTGTGAGCAGGCTGTTAGCTCTGTTGCTATAGAGAAACAGGAAGTTATGTGGTTTAACTCGAACAGCCGTGACAGCAGGAGGCAGGTTCAGCTTATCTCCTGAGGAAGAATGTACGGGCGCATTCACAGCAGCCCTTTTGATTTGAATCGAACTAAGTCCGCTAGCTGGAAAGTCCGCTTCGTTGGGGGAATTGTGCTCCAGGTGGACCACATACAGGAAGCAGCGCATTGTGTGTAAACACGACCAAAGCGTACACGCGTGTGGGGCGACAGGCGGGTCTGGGTGGGAGAAATGTCTCGTGTCAGACGTGGAGGAACCTGGTAAAAGGTCTGAAATCGCATCAAGCCAAGACCGCTGGGCTCTGATGCAGCTCCGTGTTTTACTGTGATGGAAACACAAGCTGCATTAATCCAACCAGATCACCCAGTTTTCTTCTTCGTTGGTTGTCTCAGCTTCTCCTTCAGTAAGTCTGGATTCTGGCGAGGAGTGGAGTACGTTGCTCCCCAGTCGTACCGAGAGCTCTGATAGTGCTCAGATATGATCACGCGGGCCAAAGATGGTTCATTCACGGGCCGCATGTGGCCCGCGGGCCTTGAGTTTGACACATATGTGCTAAAGGGAAAGCGATCCAGTGTTACACACGACACTGGGGATGATAGCACTCGGAGGTGGTGCTGAATGGACCAGCTTCCCGGTTGAGTTGATCTAAACAGACGCACATTGTTTTTATTAGCGGCTTTACCCCGCTGAGTGCCACGAATGTGAGTTTAAGTGTCGTGTCGGCTCCTCCACCAGGACCAGACTCGTGTAGTGACTACGCTGGTGTGTTTCATCCCTCCGTCCTCGCCAGCATCTCATTTGCAGAAGTCCCTCCTCTTTCTCTTATTGTTGTTTTACTGCTCTCATCCTCAGAAACACACACCGGTGTGTGCTTTCCTGCATGTGTGAGCTGTCCAACATTTAGTAGAGTGAATCTTGAAGAACTGAGAGCATTTCAGCAAAGTTTGGGCTCATTTCCATCCACCATTAACTGCATTCACACACATGCAGGGAAACAGTGAAAACGTCCGGTTTCATAAGCAGGATGAAGAATTTAACCCACGGGTTGCAGCTCTTTTGTATCTCTGGAATAGTGAGACGAGTGGAGAGAATCTCATCTGGAGCATTTCTGTCTGCTGTACGCTGACCTTTAAGGGCAAAATGTGTAAAAAAACGTCTATTTTCACCACTCAACATCTCCAATAACACAGCTGCTCTGCTGCAGGTTTGGTGGTGCAGCAGTGAAAACGGCCCCCCTCTAACAGCTTCCTGTTACACCATGTTCCCAGGCTGTTTAAACCCAGCAGAGCAGGATGCTGCCTCATGCCCATACATCCCCCGTGGAGTCATGCCACAGCACCACCAAGACAGCGGACTGGTTTGATGTGGCCAATCAGCAGGCTTGTTTATTTATTTATTTTTTTTAAGAAAAGGGTCATAAAGCACCTGAATCTGCAAAACTCTTCCAGCTTCTCCAGTGGAAACTGAATCTGTTTCTACTGGGAAGGAGTGACGTCATGTCGCCTGGTCACACGCCTCCCTTCCAGAAATCATTTTCCTGGTTAAAGGCGAGGCCATGCAGAGATCTGGATTCATACCTCCTCAGGATAACTCAGAGATGGTGTGACCAGGTTCAGCCAGCAGCAGGCTGCAGATGTTCCTTGTTCCTGATCAGTTTCTTCTGCTGCAGCTCAGCTGCTTCCTCTTCCTCTGCCAACATTTAAAGACGTCTTTCATGCTGCATGACTTCACCTTGTAGATAAATTAGCCAGAGCTGCGGGAAATCAGCTGATCAGTCAACGTGTGAAGATGCTCCCCATCCGATCCCTCCATCTCCTCTCCCTGGTTTCCTGTCCGTCCTGCAGACACACCTCTCAGGACTGGTTTTTCACCTCCGCTCATCCTGACCAGCTGGGTGGAGAACATCACTTGCTTTTCTCTCCCGCTGTCTTTCCAGGGCTTTTAGCTTCGCCAGTGCCGTTGCCTAGCAACTGCAGCAGAAGCCAGCGCTGGCTGCCTGCGTGTGTGAGACTCTGTTGACACACGGCATCCTTGCCGCTCCCCCACCGCCACCGTGGATCCCGGTCTCAGAGGAATTCTCCGAACCGTGACGGCGTCCAGCTCCGAGACCGAGGCTGATCCGTCTGCAGCTCGTGTGTTTCCTCTGTCACATGATGCCCTCCTGAACACCTGCTTGTCTTTTATTTATTATTTATTATTATTAAAGATCTGAAGAATTATCCGTGGAATGAACAAGCAGATTTTTTGACTGGTTTCGCTGATCTCGTGAAGTCAGGTGCGTTATTCGCTCCATCTTCATCCCATCTCCTGAAAGCCAACATCAGAAAACCGTCACGCGGAGGTCAGACTTCAGGTGGATGCGTCGCCGTTACACTCAGAGAAGCAAAGTCCTCTGCTGGAAACATCTGCTGTGTTCCTCCAGCGTCCGCTGTGTTTGTTGGAGACGTTAACAGCTTCATCACCTCGAGGAACACATAAAGCACCTGAACCGTGACGTGGTAAAAGTCCTGATCAGGGCAGCAGTTCTCTCTGATCAATCATACTGCTGATCAGTTTGTGGATAAACTGATGTGTGTGTGTGCTGGATTTGACGACCTAAACTCGGAAACCAGAGTGTCAGTATGTGTTTTAGCTGAGATGGATGCTAGTAAAGATCACGTGAACATTTTATTCATCATTCCCACCTGGTCGCCATTTTGTTCGATAAACTCTAAACCTCTCCAATAACATGCGGTCAATATAGACATGCTATACCTTGTTAGAAAGCTTAGAGTCTGCGCAGTCGAGCCTAACTTATTTTACTTTATTCCTAAACACCAAAACAGTTAGTAAAAGAAACGCTATGGCTAGCAACAAAGCTAACGGCACTTCCTACCTGTATCGTGGTCATGACGTCACACAATCGATCAATTCCATGATCAGCTGTGTTACTTTTCCCCAGAACAGCCCAGTGTTAAACGATATCCCAAAAGAGTTTACCAAAAAATTATTCCAAGATATGCATTTTCGCAGTATCACCCTTACGAACGTCTGTCTGCCAACTCTTTCATAAATAAAATCAAGTATGCGGTCCGACAGCCACGTGACCTTTCTGTGAACCCAGGTGTTGTTGGATACGTTTGTATTGCTCACCTTTCTGGCCCCCCAAAAGTGCCCCCACTAGTTCATGTGGCATTTTCATCCCGGGACACACGGAGATACACAGCAAGCGCTCCCTGCTTGATTAGCCAAGACGCATGCGCCTTAAAAAGTCTGTGACGATAGGCTGTCATTCATGCCAATCACTTGCAAGTATAGCCAATCACTAGGCCTTTTGAAAGATGTAGGGCGTGACCCGGAAGTCCGTGTAAACAACAGGGTAAAAAGAAGCGTAACCGATGCGCCGAGGCTGCGCTGACAGCACGGGGCATCAAAACGAATGCCAGCCCTGTAAAGAGGTGTAAATCACGCACACACTTGTTTTACATAGAGCCACAACTAAATAGCTCAGGAATGTTTCCAGTCTCAAAGAAATATGTAAAAGCATTTGGAAAGGTTTGGTCACGAGCTCCCATAGGTTTTTACCTACGAGCCTACACTTTCTGCCAGGTGTAGTTGACAAAGTCTAGAGGATATGTAGTAAATATTCTGTCCGGCATGGAGCATGTTAAAATTACATTTATTTAGTAATGGGTAAGAAAAAAAATGCACTGGAAAAACAAGGTTTAAAGCCAAATTTGACCTGTTGTGGGTCTGGTTAAATTTCAGCCACATACTAAAAGAGACCGTTTTATGAAACCAGAGGTTATTACCAATCTAATGAGGTATCAGTGAATAAATTTGACCTTGTAGTTCTTGAGTTATAACCTTTGAAACTTGGTAATTGCAAAATAAGTGTTAATTTACTTAGTTTTGTTGGACAAATGGGCCATGACAATAACATCGTATATTCCTGATCTCCGTCTGTCCTTCAGAGCATCTTCATCCCTTCAGCTGCTCGTGTGAAAAGTGATTTTTTCAGACGTCAGTCTTGTAAAATCAGTGACTGCTGGTTCAGATGAAGATCAGCCGGAGTTTCCGTCGGTTCCTGATTCACTGCTGATAGAGTTAAATAAGAGAATATGTTGGGATGTTAGTTAAAATCCAGAAAATGGCGGCAGGAGAGAAGCTAACACATATTATCGATATCATGATCCTAAATATAGGAAACGTGTTCTTTGGTCATATCGGTTCCAGTTGTAGCTGTGTGTGAATATAAAAATGTAAGGAAACAGAAAAGGATGTTTTTATTCAAGTCTTAGTTTTAAACTTTTTTAAATTTTTCATTCTTTAAATTATTGCTTTATTAGATTTTTGATTCAAAGAGAAACAGTTTATTTAAAAACTGTTGATGTACTGAAGCTCTAAAAAGTTAATTATTTAAATTTACTGCATTTTATGTAAATTAAACTATTTTTACCATTTACTTTATTGATTATTGGAATAACTGATAGACGTTTAGTCTTGATTAGTCTGTTGGAAGCGAGCCTTTAGTGTGCATCATCTCAGAGTTATCGATATCCAGTGTGATGATGGTTTCACATTCAGGGGAAAACTGACTCTGGATTCCAGCAGGAATCTTCTGAGGATTTTCTCCCTTCCCATCTTACATCAGCCTGTTAGGAAGCAGACTGAAGCGGACAGATGCTGGGAAAATTTCTTCCTGATTTGGCGGCTCCGTGTTGGGCCTGCAGCGTTTCTCAGCGTGAAGGCAGCGTGTCTCTGTGTGTGGAGACAAGTCCCTCGGTGCTATCTTCATCAGAGTGCAAGTAAAAGCTAGGAAGAAGACTGAGATCGGTTTGGTATTTTCAGCTTCGGAGGCGTCTCTGGTTCTGCATGTTTGTGCGTCATGGATCGAGGCATTGCAGTGTTGCCTTACTGTGTGCAGGTAAAGAGCGTGTGGCAGGGAGAGACGTTCACTGGACCCTGAACACCTCCATCATGCTGCAGCTGGCGCCTCAGCTGGTTGCGTCCTGCTGGTAAAACAGCAAACATTTTTATTTGCCGGAGGCTAGAAGGAAATAAAAGTGAGAAGTGCGATGTGATGCCGACATCTCTCTGCTGGGGATGTAAGAACGATGTGTGTTGTGTTGCAGGTCAGAAGACGTGTCTCCACCTCCACGGTGTGTTTCCGTACATCTACGTCCCGTACGATGGCTATGAACAGCAGCCAGAGCGCCACCTGCGGCAGGTGGCCTTCAGCATCGACAGGGCCCTCAATGTTGCCATGGGAAACCCCGCCTCCAGCACCCAGCACGTCTTCAAGGTGGTGCTGGTCTCTGGGATGTGAGTTACTTCTACCAGGGATCACACCGGCATGTTGGAGGTACAAACATGCTGACTGAGATCTGCGTGGTGGTTTTGTCTTTCAGGCCTTTCTATGGTTATCATGCCAAGGAGAAGCACTTCATGAAGATTTACCTGTTCAACCCTCACATGGTGAAAAGGTGAGGCGCGAGCACGAAGCTTCCAGACTCTGTGCAAGACTGAAATCAATTGCTTCACATTCACTAGTAGGCGTTGATTGGGTAAGTGCAGGGCACGTAGGCGGCGGCCTAGGGCGCCACGCACTTCAGGGGGCGCTGCTGCGAGACGTCAAAAAAAAGAAAAGCAACCTGGCCTCAGAGACGAAGCATGTTTGGAGGGGTCACCATGGTTACAAGCACCTACACGACCAAAATCAGCTTCTCTCCCAGAGATGGAGCAAAACTCAGATTTTTAAAATTGCTCCTCAATAACTTTGTAACCAGACATAATAACATTCTAATAGCAATAAATTTCTACACGCAAGGCTTGAAAACTGTCACTATCTTCATTAATAAGAAGGATAAAATGTTTTTGTGTCTTTTTGGGCCCATATATATTAATGAGGTGAGCAGATAGCAGACAAGCTTGGACAGAGAATCGTCCCCACCTTCCCTGAGCAGGACGTCTTGTCTTTTAGGCAGTGTCGTGCTTATAAAGGTAAAATATTATAGTTACTACTTCTCACAAAAGTACCTACATAAGTAAGGGAGTTACAGCATATTAAATATAACTAATTACTCTGTAATTGGAAAAGAAATAAGAAGGTCAGTCATGTTCCCTTTCAGAGGAACATGTTCATTCATAATAAAACTGAACATGAGGTCTGACGAATGAATGAAATTAAAACTTGATGGAATAAAACACCAAAGAGAAAATCATGGAGACGTTCTCGTGTTTTATCTCTGAGGGAAAACTGATGTCCGTGGTTCCAGATCAAAACTCTTTATTCTGCGGGTCTGGTGGGGTGCCTAACCCGTAATCTCGCCTAGGGCACCAACATGGCTAGAGCCGGCTCTGGGTAAGTCATGTGCATGTGAACACCCAGGAAGACTTATTTTCCAGAGAGACCAGTTACCATTGAGGGGAGCATCAACAGTAACTGATCTAGCATCAAAACAACCTTTTTCTGCGAGGAGGTCCAGGACTGCATCCAGGAGGTCCGGGACAACACCTGGGGATTAGCAGACTGGGGTGGTAAACCCCGATGTCTAATTCTCCCTGGAAAGTTGACTCCAGGTTGCTGGAAAGACCCAAACATTTGAACATATTTCTCCTTGTCTTGCAGAGTGTGTGAGCTGCTGCAAAGCGGTGCGGTGATGAATAAGAGTTATCAGCCCCATGAGGGTCATATCCCCTACCTGCTGCAGCTCTTCATAGACTACAACCTGTACGGCATGAACCTGGTCAACCTGGGAGCCGTTAAGTTCCGCAGGAGCAGCGGCAAAGGTAAGACCGGACTGAACCGTCTTTATGTACAGCTGCGAGCAGGAATGAGCGGCTGAAGAAGCCTCTGCCTGAACACACTTCATCAGCAGCTTTCATTCTTTTCTGCACAATCCACTCCAGATCAGTCCGCAGAACGGAACCAGAACTTCTGGATTAGTTTGTTCAGGTCTCAGTAACTCGCCTTCTTCTCGGAGATTTTGTCTTTTTTTCCAGTTCTCTTTGTTTGCAGGTTTTCCTGTTTTCTTTTCTAATCATATTTAAATGAATTTACTTTCTCATCTTATTCTACTGTTTGATGATAATTCCAACGAAATCTTACTTAGCAGACAGTCAGAGAGCAACGTGTAGTGGTCAACAACCGGAAATGTTCAGCAGGAGTCCCGCAAGGCTCCCAACTGGGACCAGTTTTATTCTCCATGATCATCAATAGCTGATCAAACACATGCGGTGACGTTAATCTCCAAGTATTCGCTGATGATGTCGTCATCTGTACAGCTGTAAAGGCCCTCAGTAGGCCACTAGCTGCGCTTCCATTACAGTTTTCCTTTGAGGAGGAAGGAGATTTCTAAATCTTGGTAAAACTCTGCATTTGGCCGTTTGCTAACGAGCATTTTTTCTTTAAGTATTTGTAAAAAGATTTCCGTCTCCTCCTGCTGCACCATCTCTATGTGAAATGAGCTGGTCATGTGACCCGCTACATCACGTCTTTCCTGCAGAACTGGACCAGATCAGATTCTCTGACTGTCGGTGCAGCCAGAATGTTCCTGCATGCCATGATTTTCTATCATAACGGGTCTTAACTGGACTTAAACCTCCACCACTGAGGGAATATGTCAAGCTAAAACCTAAAAGGACCACTAGAGCACCACAAAAAGGGACTTTGTCTTAAAACCACACTCCAACCTCATGTAATTTATACAACATTCACTACGAGCAGGGTGCACTTCACTTTTCATTATGTGTCATGCATGTTTATCTGGACACGCCAAGGGACAACAGAAGTAGATTAGCTGCTATGCTCATTTTTATTAAGTTCTTTAATGTGCAATATGTCGCTTTTTAAATTAAAATAAATTTAGAAGGTGGGAAATTTCCCAGAATTGGTTGCCCAACCGGACTATCCTGGTGGGGATGCACCCTTCCAAACCTAGCCCCCCTTCCACTTGATGTCCAGCTCTGTTTGATCTTCTGAGCTCAGGCCGTGTGTTTGCCCTCTTCACGCTCACATTACAGCAGGACGGAAATCATTCAGGACGGGAAATTCCTCACCTCGGTTTAATAAAGTTCTTTTATAGAAGCCCTCACGCTTGGCTCTCCTCTAACAGAAGCCGGGTCCATGTTTGATCCACCTCTACTGATGCAATCAGTGGAAAGAAGGTCTTAATGCCCCACACAACAAAGAAACCCAAATACCCCAATAATGGCTACACCTGTTCACATTTTCTTCTCCCCTCCAGTCCCAGCTTCAAAGCCGGCTCTTAATCCGGGATCAGACGGCAGCGCTATGAGAGGCGGCTTCCAGCTGAAGATGAGTGGAGGCGTTAATGTCTTTGCACATCCATCACACAGCTTCAGCCTCACAGAAGGTTTCCAAACTACCAGAAGACCTTATTCTAGTAATGTCTCCCGAGACAGAACCACGGTTTTTGCTTTTTCTTCTACTTTTCCTTATTTTTCAGCATATTCTTTTTATTCTTACTCCTGTTTTTTTAATCCTTATATTTCACATTCTTCCTCTTCGTAGTCGGATCCTTGTCATTCTTGTTCTTCACATTCCTCTTTTCACGTTCTTCCTCCTCATAGCAGCCTCGTTGTTTGTGGATTAAAGGTGTTTTGGTTTGTAGAAGATTCTGGTCGCTTCAGGAGGACTCTGTTGTGTGTTGGCGATGATATGGTCTCTGGTCTGGTAAAAGCTGAGGAGTCTGTCTGTGTTCATGAATAAAAACCAGACTTGTCCAGATAACATTAGAAGATAAAAGACTGTCACAGCTTCCTGTAACAGAATGATCTCAGATGAGGGAAACCTTCACCGAGTATAAAGAAGAAAATGATCTAATCATTTCTGAGAGGGTGAATCCAGCCACTGCTTCCATCATCCTTTCCATCTCTCTTGCGGTCTCAGGAGGAACGACGTTAAGATGGCCGATGGTCCTTCTCAGGGAAACTCTTCACTCATGTTTGTCTTTACCAGAAGAAGCAACAAGAGATCCAGACCGACCAACTTCCTGCTGTCGGTTCAGCGTCAGTCCCTGGAAGAGCCCCTGTACCTCCAAGCTCAACGGCAGCACCCAGGGGGGTACCTTTGTCCACTGGGAGGAGAGCGCGTTGCCCAGGTGAGTCTACCTGCCGTAGATCTTCAACAAGGGCCGGATCTGCCAGTAAATCTAATTTTACCTTTGCTGTTTGTAGCTCCTTGGTCCTGGACGAAGTGGAGAGGCAGAGCACGTGTGAGCTGGAGGTCGACGCCGTCGCTGTTGACATCCTTAACCGCCTCGACATTGAAAGTAAGACCCTCAGGACATTGCCCCCACCTCTCCACCGCCCTGGTCTGCATGGTATCTGTTTCCTGCAGTTAGCGCAGATGATTGATGGAGCTGCTGTTCGGCCCGCCTCCATCTGAGAGCCTAAACACATTAAATCCATTATCAGAGCCGAACATGAACCCCGTGGAGCTGACCTCACACCTCCTGTCGCAGGGGAGCAGAGCGTGGAGGAAAGACGCAGACGGTGTTGTCTGATGAAGCTCCCAGAAAGGGAGCAGCTCCTGCTTCTGAATGAGGGTCATGTTCCTTTAACACCATAAGAGGAAAGACACAGCTGCGCCTTTGTGCCTGAATCAGCCACATTACTGATCAAACATGGTAAATCAGAGGTAATTGGATGTTTTATGTCCCTCCGGTCAGCCTTGAGTGCATCAGTAAAGGTTACCGTGCAGACATACTCTGCTTTTCTGTGGTGGGCGAGTTTAAAGTCTGCAGGTTTGCTGATGGACCCCCAGCCCCACTGAGCTCAGCTGATTTAGATCAGACTCTTAAACCCTGAAGCACTCCAGAAAACATCCGGAGCTATAGAGCTGATGGAGAGCCAATGATGATGATGATGGTGATGATGATGTGGGCTGAGGTTCTTGTTTGGCTCCAGATCAGATTGGCAGGAACCCGGGTCTGCAGGCCATCTGGGAGGATGAGAAGCAGAGGAGGAGAGAGAAGAACCAGACCTCTCACATAGAAACGCCCGAGTCACAAGGTGAGAACCGATCAATGGGAGTGATTTTCCTTTGATCAGGAAGCTGTTTGTGTTTTCTTTTCACAGCGGAGCGGCAGACATGTTTTCCTCCATCAGATTTAACTCCTTTTTCTCCAAGGTAAACAGACAGCTCCTAAAATCGGCAGAATGGACCTAGTCGCTCCTTCTCCTCCAGCAGCTTCTTTGTTTCGTTGCCATGGAGTCGAGCCAGAGCATCATCATCTCTCTTATGAGGCAACTTTGTCTTCTAGCTGCAAACAAGACTGAGAAATCCTCACACATGAGAAGTTGCCATGGAAACGGGGATGATAAATGACAGACAGAGGTGCCGCGCTCTGATGTTGTTTGCTTCCAGGTCTTTCCACAGATTCTGGTTTGCTACAGAAAGTATCTCTGGTCTACAAACATCCTCTTACCATCCAACAATTTTTAACCCTTCAAACTCCAAACTGTCTTTTTTTTGTTTTCTGTTTGTTTATAAATGAGCTCAACACTTTTAACCTCAGTCAACATGCAGACGTGATGTTTCCAGGACAGCCTCAGCTGTCAGATTATGAGGCTAAATTATGTAAAATTAATGTATCAATAGATATTTTTCCTCCTTTATACAGTTACTTATGCTATTATTTACCCTCTATCCTCACAAAACCTTCAGAAACGTCTTCTTGGCTTTATTCCAGCCATAGAGGAGCATTATTTTTCTTCTTCTCAGACACACAGAGAACTTT
>JBAMHW010000025.1:2777196-2790153 GCA_037177495.1 Rhadinocentrus ornatus | reverse complement strand
CTCTCAATCTCTCTCTCTCTCTTTCTCTCAACCTCTCTCTCTCTTTCTCTCAATCTCTCTCGCTCTCTTTCTCTCAACCTCTCTCTCTCTTTCTCTCAATCTCTCTCGCTCTCTTTCTCTCAATCTCTCTCTCTTTCTCTCAATTTCTCTTTCTCTCAATCTCTCTCTCTCTCTTTCTCTCAACCTCTCTCTCTCTTTCTCTCAATCTCTCTCGCTCTCTTTCTCTCAATCTCTCTCTCCCTCCCTTAATTTCTCTCTCTCTCATCTTTTCCAGATTCCTCCCTGACGGACAGCGGCTCCATATCCCAGTCTTCACTCATCGTCTCAGAGAAGCTGTTGGGGGAAACTAATCCTTACGCTGGAGAGACGGTGGTCTTAGAGCCTCCCTCCTCAGCCAAGATGCTTTTGGAGCACAGACCGGGTCAGGTTCTGGACTCAGAGGAACCACTTGAGAAGCACTTTCAGCTAAAAAGCAGCCAGGACGGCAGCAGTGAGTGTTCAGCGGGTTTCCAAGTTAACAAAGAAATCCCCTACATCCTCCCAGTCAAGCACCCGATCCCCTGCAAGATAACCAACCACCCTGAAGTGTCCACCATGTTCACGTATGACAAGAAAACTTCTATAACCTTACAGAAGACGAACATCGAAGGTTTCCCCTTTGGGAACAGGAAGGTGACCAAGAACAGGAAACAATACGGCAGCTTAAAAAATGTAGAAAGCAACTGTCTGTCCATTCTGCAGAACCACAGGACTTTCTCCCTCTGCTACTCTGAGCTCAGAAACTGCTCGGCTAAGACCGTGGAACTGGGCTCCAAGGAGAGCCCCATCCTGAGGAACATCACCTCAGCATCTTCAACCGTGAAGGAGGATGAGTTTCTGGGTCCACGCGAAGAAGAGATTGTCCGGGAGAGCGAGGAAGGAGACGTTGGGGAACTGAAAATCAGGTACGAGGATTATCAGGACAACAAGACTGAGAGGACCAATGTGGCCCAGCAGGAGGCTCACTACAAGTTCTTCCCCAGTGTCATCCTGTCCAACTGCCTGAGCAGGAAGAAGCCCGGGACCAAGAAGATGGCCGATCCCTGCGGCAGGCCGGATCTGTCCCCGTCTCGCAAGTCCAGGCTGAAGGTGGCGAAGAGAAGGTTAGGGATGGCAGGACAAAGGAGCAAAACCAAGATGGTGCTAAGCTCTAGCTCTGAGAGTCTGGCCATCAACAGTCTCGCCTCCACCACACCTGATGGTCCCATTACTGGGGAAACGGAGGAACCAGGTCCAACAGACGAGGCTGATCCACCTCCAGGAGATCCACATGTAGAGATGATCATCAGAGAAGAGGTGGAGGGTGAGAATAAGACTCTAAATGAGCAGACAGAAACGGTTCCAGAGCCTGTCGAAGTTAAATTCCCTGCAAGTTCCTCTTCTTCTGAGGAAGCCATAGACTCGGCAGAGAGCCGAGTGGACCCAGAACCAGACTTGCAGGCTGAAGTCACCTGTACCAAACCGTCAGCACTTCCTGGGAGTAAGTACACCCTGAGGACCAAGCGCAAGATGACCTACAGCGGTGAGGATGGAGAACACTCTGGTCCCACTCGCTCCAAAACCACATCTTCTGTCAAGGAAGGACTGAAGGACAGCATCGTCCCTGCTGGACAAGAGCCGAAACACCAGAAACGACGCAAGAAGGAGCCCCAAGTCATCATCAAGTACATCATCATCAACAGGTTCAAAGGACGGAAGAACATGTTGGTGAAGATGTCCAGGGTGAACTTAAAGGAGCCATCGGTGTTACTGACACCTGATAAACTTGAGCGGTACCATAAACTGGCTCCCCTCAAGGAGTTCTGGCCCAAAGTACCAGAGTCCACCGCGGTCAAGTTTCCAGTCACCAAACCCAAAGCTAAAAAACACCCCAAAAAAAGGGCAAAGGCCAACAGCACCAACAAGAAAATGGTCAACGCCTTCTCAAAACCTTGGATCAGACGGGGTGACGGGCTCAGAAGGACTAAAGGCTGTCAGAGAGGCCCGGTTCTGCCCTCTCTGCCCCCCCCTCGCCCATGCTACTGCGAGCTGGCCGATGACCATGACGGGGAGTATGCAGATGTCATGGTGGAGTTAGGATATCTCTCCGATAGATCCCCAAGCCCCACAGATTCAACTCCTCCACGATGCTGGTCCCCGAGCGACCCGCTGAGGACCAGCTGGAGTTCAGATCAGCTGATGGATCCGCTCAGCGACCCGTGTCTGGGTTCTGCCTTTCAAACGCCGCGTACAACGTCTTCAACCAAAGGAGCACATAGAAGGCGCCGAACTGTCAAACCCAACAAGACCACAGAGACTGGCAGGAAAGGAAGCAGGTCTGCTGCGAAGCCTCCAGAAGAGCCAAGAACAGGGAAGTCAAAAAGAGGTTCTGCTGCCCCGAGGCAAGCCAAGAAGGCTGAGACTTCCTCACCAACTACCAGACCGAGGAGGTTACGGAAGAAGAAGCCCGACCAACAGAAAAGCCACGAGGTGAGCTGCTTCCAGCTCCTGTTCTCCGAGAACAACCTGCCTCCATCACAGAGCTCCTCACAGGCAGTCCCCTCATTTCAGCTGCCGGTGGACTCTGATAGCAGCCAGGTCCAGTCCTGCTCTGCATCTAGACCCAGCTCCACCTCACTGGCCCGGTTCGTAGAACCAAAGGTTGAGGACTGTGAGACTTCCATCATGGAAGCCGACCAAAGCTGCTCAGCTCCAGCTGAGACCAAGCAACAAGGTTGCCAGACCACAGTGGTGAAGGCAGAGGCTTCCCAGGAGGAGAGCAGAGCTCGCCGACGTCCTGCTGCTGTGGAGCATGTCCAGCCACACTCAGTTCCACATATCGGGGAGGTACCCCCCCTCACTGAGAGCTCCCCTGGCCTGGCTGTCCTCAAGCAGCTTCTCCAGAAGAGGCAGCAGGGTCAGGCCCTTCCTACGCAGGTGGTTGGTAAAAACGGCCATGCTGCCATAGCTCAGGTGGCAGTCCTGCTCAGCCCCTCGGCTAAACCCACCAAACACAGGAGAGCTCCCCCCACCTCTCCTCGAAAACCCAGGGCTCCGAAGTCCGCCGCTCCCAAAGACAAAAAGCCCAGAAACAGGAAGGTGAAGACGAGCAGCAGTCAGCCAGACGTGTCATCAAAGGAGGGGGGCGCCGTGTCTGGTGACTCCCCCTTCTTCCTGTCAGATCCAGGACTGGACAGCTTCATGGAGGACAGCTTGTCTCCAGAGCTCCCTCACAACTACACGTTTGACATTAACACCATCCATCAGACCGACTTCTCCAGTCCGTACAGCGGCAGCCAGTTTGTCCTGACCGATAAAAACTTACCGCTCAAGTTCCTCAGCGACGTCAGCCAGGAAGCTCCACCTGCTGAAGATCTTCGCCAGAACCAGAACCTTCAGGCATCCTTTCAGAGAGTCCCGGAGTCATCCAGAGACAGACCTGCCAGTCCCGACTTGTTTGACAGACCTGAGAACGGAGACTCTGTACCGGACTTTACTTTGCCTGACTCGGAGAGAACCAGCAGCAGAGACGTGGCGTTCAGGACAGGCCCCGCCCTCAGCCCCTTCCAGGACTTCCACTGTGAGAGGAAAGAACTGCTCTTCTCAGCTTTGGACCCGGTGCTGCCTTTAAGCTCCGCCTCCTTCGTCTACCACGATGGCTCACCCACCAGCGACCTCCTAGACGGCATCGACGGGCTCACATCCACCACCCCCAGCAGCTCTCCCCGCTCCATCAGCTCGTTGTCGCAGGTGAGGGCGAGCCAGCTGCAGCGTGGGGCGGCGGGGGGCGCTCACATCCTCAAGCCCCTCATGTCCCCTCCGAGCCGGGAAGAGATCCTCAGCACTCTGCTGGACCTGGAGATGTCGGAGGCCTCTTTCCAGGAGCCGTTCTGCAGCGATCCTGCCGATGCTCCAGGGAAACCAATGTAAGGAAATCCAGATTAACATCTGAGAACAGCAGACCATGTGGTGAAAAATCCAGCCAGTAAGGAGAGGAACAGGAACATGTTTAACCTCAGAAACCCCGAGGGTCTTCACGGGGTTTCTGCTGGAAATGGCAAACCAAGAAAAGATTGTGTGAAATCATCTTGGTATGAAAATAAAGCTAACACAAAGCTTTTAGAAGAGGTAGCTAGGTGGTTTTCAGTGAGGTCCTCGTCATCCACACAACTGCCCCACTGCCCTTAAAAACCATCTCCTGCTCTTCTTCTGTGGTGGAGCTTTTCTTTTGGGATGTTATTTTATCCAGAAGTAGATAAAAAGTGTCATTTTCCAGCAGAAAGCCCTAAAAGACCCTTTGGCTTAGGGAGAGACTCTGCAGGACTAAATTCATTATTACCAGCTTTCACGGTTTATTCCTCACATAACAACTCCTATTTTTTGTGTTGCAAGTTCTGAAATTTTTTGTTTAAAAATGTAAATTGCATATCAGAGATGGGGTCTGGGACTCGAACTTAAGTTGCGTAGCATCACAGACAAGCCCACAGTGCACGTGCAATCAATCAAAACATTAGCACCATTCTAACTTCTGGGTATTTAAACTTAATAAAAAGGGGCCAGTATACGAGCTGCCAACTGGAACGTCTGGCATAAAAACCCACCTGGACCCACCTTCATCCACCTTGAAACACCCGGAGACGTTAGTCACTGTACTCTGAAAGCTAATGTTAGCATCTACGTGTTAGCAACGAGCTCAGAGCCACAGCAATGTAAATGTCAGTTTGCTACTACTTTTGTACTAAAATAATGTTAACGCCATCAGATTGGCTCCACTGAATGTGTTCAGAAGAAGAAGGAGACGTTTACTTAAGATAGTTAAACTTAAGTTAAACTGGGATCAGACCCACTGTAAACAACGTGCTTTTACTGAGTTTATTAGAGAAGCACAGACATTTTTATTGGGTCTGCAGGTACTGGATTATTAAAATATTTTGGGGTTTTTATTCAATTTAAAAAAGTTTTCTGGACTCTCTTGCAGAGTCATTTCAAGCCCTTGAAAAGATAAAAAAATTGATAAAAGATGCTATGAACAGCAGTTTTAGTATTTTAAACTTCTCAGTGGTTCCAGAAGGATTTTGGTTCACATTAAAACTCTTGGATAAGTTATGTTAAGAACATATTTACTAATCAGAATGAATTTCCATGTTGGTCTGCAGGTTTTCTGATGTCAGCAAAGCAAAGAAATCGTCCAGAGTGGGACAGAGAATTTGTCAGGTTAAGCTAAAGATCAGAACTGTTGCTAACTGCTGGTAAATAAAGGCTGAAGGTGGATTTTAAATTCCTTCCAAGCAGACCAGACAGACGGCAAAAAGTGACTTGACTTGGAGTTGAGGACTTGTCAGCATCTCTGTTACATATTATGGATGATGATGGATGGATGATGATGGATGGATGGATGATGGATGGATGATGGATGGATGACGGTAGATGGATGATAGATGGATGATGATGGATGGATGGATGGGTGGATGGATGGATAATGGATGGATGGATGATGGATGGATGGATGGATGATGATGGATGGATGATTGATGGATAATGGATGGATAATGGATGGATGAATGGATGATGGATGGATGATGATGGATGGATGGATGGATGGATGGATGGATGATGATGGATGGATGATGATGGATGGATGGGTGGATGGATGATGATGGATGGATGGATAATGGATGGATGGATGATGGATGGATGGATGGATGGATGATGATGGATGGATGATGGATGGATGACGGTAGATGGATGATGGATGGATGGATGGGTGGATGGATGGATAATGGATGGATGGATGGATGGATGATGATGGATGGATGATGGATGGATAATGGATGGATAATGGATGGATGGATGGATAGATGATGGATGGATGGATGGATAGATGATGATGGATGGATGGATGGATGATGATGGATGGGTGGATGGATGATGATGGATGGATGGATAATGGATGGATGGATGGATGATGATGGATGACGGTAGATGGATGATGGATGGATGATGATGGATGGATGGATGGATGATGGATGGATGGGTGGATGGATGATGATGGATGGATGACGGTAGATGGATGATGGATGGATGGATGGATGATGGATGGATGATGATGGATGATGGTGGGTGGATGGATGGATGATGATGGATGGATGGATGGATGGATGGATGATGATGGATGGATGATGATGGATGGATGATGATGGATGACGGTAGATGGATGATGGATGGATGATGATGGATGGATGGATGATGGATGGATGATGATGGATGGATGATGATGGATGACGGTAGATGGATGATGGATGGATGGATGGATGGATGGGTGGATGGATGATGATGGATGGATGACGGTAGATGGATGATGGATGGATGGATGGATGATGATGGATGGATGATGGATGGATGGATGGATGATGATGGATGGATGGATGGATGATGGATGGATGATGATGGATGGATGACGGTAGATGGATGGATTGATGGATGGATGATGGATGGATGGATGATGGATGGATGATGGATGGATGATGGATGGATGATGATGGATGGATGACGGTAGATGGATGGATGATGGATGGATGGATGATGGATGGATGACGGTAGATGGATGGATGATGGATGGATGATGATGGATGGATGATGGATGGATGATGATGGATGGATGACGGTAGATGGATGGATGATGGATGGATGACGGTAGATGGATGGATGATGGATGGATGACGGTAGATGGATGGATGATGGATGGATGGATGATGGATGGATGATGATGGATGGATGACGGTAGATGGATGGATGATGGATGGATGACGGTAGATGGATGGATGATGGATGGATGATGGACGGGAACGTTTGACATTTTCTTTCCACAAGTCTGAAAGCAGACATATTGATAAATAACCAAAAACAAAATTATCGGGCTTTTTCCTGCCATGTCACATCTTAAGAGGTTAAAAAGAAATAGAGAAAAGATGCTGAGGACTCCTGAGCAGTTACAACCGTTTCTGGAGTCGGATGAAAGGACCGATCGTATCTTCTGTTTTCCCTGCAGGGAGGTCGGAGGCCGGAAGCTCACGGTAGGAACCAGACTGGTGAAGGAGCTTCCAGAGTTCAGCGGAGACCTGTCGTTGGAGGGTCTCCGTTTCTGGAAGACCGCCTTCTCGGCCATGACGCACCCCGCTGCCACGGTTACCTCGTCTCCTGAGGGAGCAGAGAAAACTGAAGAACACGCAGAGCATGATGGTTCCTCAACCCGCGACAAGAAAGTGGTCCTCTTGCCCTGCAGGAACCCGCCCAGCCGGGAGTGTGTGCAGCTATGGCTGGAGGCCCGGAAACAGTATGAGAGTCTGCAGAAAGGTAGGAGGGAGGCGGAGGAGAGGAATCACGAGAGAACCGAACTGCCAGCTGCTTTCAGCTGTCCAGCAGTGAAGGTGGAGCAGGGTGGAGGTCTTTCCAGCACCAGGGTCCAGAGGAGAAAGAAACTGGACTTGTCCTTGATCCTCTCTCCTGTAGTGAGTAAAGGCTCACAGAGTAAGTCCACAGAGACAAGTCCGGTTTCTGATGAAGGCAGCGTGGATCTTCGGCTCAAAGCTGCTGCTGCTGCTGATGATGATGATGATGCTCAGACCTCTCCAGAGTCCCCAGAGCTGCCTCCATGGCAGGAGTCCCATCAGCTGAGCTCCTCAGAACCAGACCGCCTCAACGAGAACAAGCCCAGTGGAAACTCATTGGAACCAACATCACCCACACTCTCTAATCTACAGGAAAGACTTGGAGGGAACCATAGTCCATCTCCTGTCCATGGCAGGGACAAGGGGAGGACCAGCCCCCACCTCCTGCACAGCACCCCCTTTCAAAAGAAACGACAAAGAAGCGAAGAAGACCTGGAGCCAGTGTGCAGCACACCCATGTCTGAGGGTAAGAGGCTGTGGATGAGGTAACAATGTCCTGTCAACGTTCACGGTTCCTTCACTGGTGTCTCTTTCCTGCTGCAGACGATCCGGCTTCTCAAAGACTTCAGCACAGGAGAAGAAGCCAGGCGGATCCACTGAGGAGGGTCTTACTCACCACGCAGATGAAGGTCAGACCACAACCAGCTGTCTCAGTCGTTCAGCACCGAGTCTTTCTCTTATTTGACCTGCCTGTGGGCTGTCCTGCTCCCGTTGTCCTTCACAGAACCAGTTCGCTGCTCTGAATGTCCCAAAGAAGGACCATTCTCAGATAGAAGGGCCCAGTATAGCCAACTCATACGGCTTCAAAGTCAGCATGCAGAACCTGCAGGAAGCCAAAGCTTTGCATGAGGTGAGATGCTGCCCGCAACGTCCTCAGACCCTCAGCTTCTGTCTCTATTGACTCATGGACCTGGACAAGGTCCAGTCGGTCCAAGTGTGATGAGACAGATGGCCTTGATCCATCGGTCCAAAGCCTGTCCAATACATTTATTTTATTCATTTTCATTTATTTATTTTCTATACCGCTTCGTCCAATTAGGGGTGGCGGGGAAGCTGGAGCCTATGCTAGCAACTAGCAGGCGAGAGGCAGGTGCACCTGGGCAGGTTGCCTGTCCATCACAAGACCCCTGGGGAGAATTTAGAGCGACCAGTTAACAACATGTAGTCTCTGGATGGTGGGAGGAAGCCGGAGAACCCACGCATACGCAGGGAGAACATGCAGACCCCTGGCCAGGGCTCAAACCAGCGACATTTATAAAATACAATAGAAAGAAATAAGTGATTTTATTTTATTACTTTATTTTTTTATTTTATAACCCAGGAAGAAAAGTTAAGATATAAAATGTAGATCAGTGCTTCTCAACGGGGACGGTACCGCCCCCCAGCGGGTGTTGTGGCGGTGGCGTTTCTTTGGGGGTGGCAGATGATGACTCGACCAACCAGATTCATCAAAACTGCACGCCACGGCAAATACGATAAATACAGCTTAACGGCCTCAGGTGCGCTACGGCGAACGTTAGCCATCAAGCACAGAGCTCACGCTAACTTCTACTCCTCCTAAATAAGCTGTAATAAAGTTTAGATTATCCCGCGGTGAAGCACTGCACGTGTTCTCTTCTCACCATATGAGTTTTACTACGGGTTTTTATGCGGGGAAGGGTGCGGTAAGGGACCTGGGTAATAAACGGGGGCTCTGGCTCAAAAAGGTTGAGAAGCTCTGCTGTAAGACTAAGAATTCCCAGTGGGAAGCAGGAGTTCAGTGTCCTGACGGAAAATGATGAGGATGGAGGCGACTTCCTGTTCTTCAGTCTTGCTTTCAGTGCTCACGGAGTCTTCGTAGCTTTAGTTGGTGGTTTAACCTTGTGTTTGTCCTCAGGTCCAGTACCTGACCCTGATGGGAATGGAGCTCCATGCAAGAACTCGCCGAGACCTCGAACCCGACCCGGAGTTCGACCCCATATGTGCCTTATTCTACTGCTTCAGCTCTGATGCGCCGCTGCCGGACGCAGATGGCGGCCAGCTGACGGGCGCCATCGTGGTGGACAGAGACCGTGGACGCTGTAACCGAGGTGAACATCTGGACAGCTTGGTGATGGCGAACGTAAAAGTCACATAATCATCATGTTTGTGTTTGACTTGAGCTCCAGCAGGTGGTAGAGAAACGGCGCCGCTGCTGGTCCGGTCCGGCGTCTCCGGGCTGCAGGTGACGTACGTCACCGAGGAGAAGAATCTGTTCCAGGAGCTCATCACCGTCACGAGGAGGTGTGTCTTTCCGGTCCTGTTGGAGACTTTTTAAAGAACCTTTTTCCCTCAGCTTTCCTTTTTAAAGCAGCGGGAAGGACTAACTCGGTCCTGCTTCCTCAGGTTTGACCCGGACGTCCTGCTGGGCTACGAGGTGCAGCTGCATTCATGGGGCTACCTCCTTCAGCGGGCCACGGCGCTTGGAGTGGACCTGTGCCAGCAGCTGTCCCGAGTACCAGGTACCGTCTGGACCTTCAGAGCAGAAGAACCGAGCCCTCGGCCCAGAGGAGGTTTTTAGTGTTTGGTCTGTTTTTAACCGTTGAGAGAAAGCGAGGACGGAGACAAACCAGAGTCCATGACCGGAATGAAACCATCACGGGGAGGGTAGAACCAGCTGAACAGAACTCAGACAGAAAGTTTAACACCAGAAATCCTGTTAAAGATGGTGGTAATGGTGGTCTTGTCAGAAACAGAACGGTTCTGTGGTCTGTTACCATGACGACTGGATTCAGAACTGAAATAGCCTGCGAACCGGTTCTAACCTGTCACACATGGACATGGGAGCTTGGTGGGGGTCCAGTGGAGCAGGCTGGGATGGTTGTCATGGAGGAATGTGGTTGCTATGGACCTATGGAAAGAATAAGAGTCCGGCACGGAGCGGGAATCCGGCGTGTGGTTACTGGTGATGGGAGGAAAAAAAGCGGGATTCATGCGTGCCGACCGCTGGACGGAGACCCGCTGCTCTCAGCCAGCCATCATTTAACCGTTATGTGTCTCCAGGCGCTTCCCTCCGTTGTCATGGACACCTAACCTAACCCTAACCCTGTGCAGCCAGTTTGCTTTGCCGCTGCAGGGATGAAACTGGGTCCGGGTTCTCTTAGAGGCTTTTATGGCTGTTTCTGCACATGATGCTTTAGAAAACTGAAAAACACCACAAGCGGATAAAAGGTTTCGTCCCCGCATGAGTCGGACATTGTTCATAAAGCGGCTGTGCGAGCTTTGGGTGTGACCGTCACCTCGGCTACAGTCTCCCTGGACAAACCGTCGTCCATGGGGGTCAGCAGCTGTCCCGGGAAGCAGGTACCATCCGGACCGTCAGAGCCGTGGGGGATGTGAACCCCAAACAGCCTGAGTCAGCGTAAGAAATGAACCGGTCTGCAGCTCAGACAGTTAACACGCGCAGCTGCAGCCGCTTAGAAAACTCTGTTCTGGGATATTAAAAGCAAGAATTACTGAGGCCATCTTGTTATATGATGACCACAAAACAAAGTTTCTGGTGCAGAAATAGTTGTGGATTCAACGGGAAAGTTATTGTGTTCGGTGGGATAACAATGTGCTGAATGTCAGGTGAATTTTAGCGTGAAACACCTTGAAAATGAGACAAATTGTTTTTGTCGTCACCCGTGTGTGTTCTCAGGCGACTCCAAAGAGAACCGATTCACAGCGGAGAGAGACGAGTACGGCGCGGACACCATGACCGAGATCAACGTCGTCGGACGCATCACACTCAACCTGTGGAGGGTGATGAAGACCGAGGCAGGTGTCTCACCTGTTTGCATACTGAAGCCATTCGTTTAGCTGGGATTAATCTCCA
The DNA here is from genome assembly GCA_037177495.1 of Rhadinocentrus ornatus. Lineage (NCBI taxonomy): Eukaryota > Metazoa > Chordata > Actinopteri > Atheriniformes > Melanotaeniidae > Rhadinocentrus > Rhadinocentrus ornatus. Next base: position 2,778,852 of record JBAMHW010000025.1, on the reverse strand, counting down.
GATGCGGACCGCCGTGTTCTCTGACCACAGCGGACTCTGAAGCAGGGTTTACTCCTGGGGTCGTGTTCTGTTAGCCTTCAGAGCGCTCTCCAGGCCAGAAGATCCTGGATGAGTGTCCAGACCCAGACCGTGAAGTTGTGCTCTGTGTTCTTCCTGCAGGTGACGTTGAACAACTACAGCTTTGAGAACGTGGCGTTTCACGTGCTGCACCAGCGTTTCCCCCTCTACGCCGCCCGCATGCTGTCCGACTGGTTCGATCACAACACAGACCTGTACAGGTCTGCAGATTTTCTGGTTTCACCCTCAGACTGAACGTTTGTGTCAGAAACCGACGCAGGAGATGTTTTCATCTTGCAGGTGGAAGATGGTGGACCATTACGTGAGCCGTGTGCGCGGCGCCATGCAGCTTCTGCAGCAGCACGACATCATTGGCAGGACCAGCGAGCTCTCCAGACTGTTTGGGATTCAGTTCCTTCACGTCTTGACCCGAGGATCGCAGGTATTGCAGGTTCCCTGCGGCGAGGCTCCAGATGAGATGTTTCAGCCATCCTCCGTCCTGTTACTGTCCTCCCTCAGTCCACACACGACACGAGGACAGAAATCTGTTTTAACAAAGCTCACGTAGAAAAGATGGATGAGAAGATGGTGGAGAGCGGAAAGACCAGGACTCTCGTTTACCAGCTGTAAATAAAGAAAAAGAGAATCTAGACCTCGGTCCGCCCGTAGGAAAACCCCCACAAGGCCCAACAGCCCAGCCAGTACCCACTATATCTTGAACCTTCTGGATCACCGGATCCAGAGTATCAACATGATCCAGGTCAAACAATGATCCCTATCTCCCAATCGTACAGTATCCTTAAAACATTCCTGGATCCAGACCGTGATCCGGATCACCCACAATCCATTTCTGAGATTAATTGAAAATTGAATCAAAATCAGTCGGTAACTTTTTGAGTTACAGCCTGACTGTGAATAACTGGCTTGTTTGCTGCTGAATGTTTATTTCGTCTGGTACAGCAGCCGCCCCCTAAAGAGGCTGGAGCCAGTCCAGGTTCAAGCAACGCAAAGGCGCATTTATGCTGGACGCAGAAGACGGATGGACAGTTTCGTCCGTCTTCTGCGCTGGTTACACATAGAAATTTGGTCCGTTTTCAGGGAGCTTAGCTATCCGTCGCTTATCGCAGAAGATGGAGCAAAACCAGGCAGTGCTGAGCAGAATAGCTGCCATATGACCAGGGAAAGAACAACCCGGAGAAGAAGACACTCAGGAAGGAAACATAACGCGTTTAGGGCGTGTTTAGGACGTCTTTAGGGCGTGTTTAGGACTTCTTTAGGGCTTGTTTAGGGCTTGTTTAGGACGTCTTTAGGGCGTGTTTAGGATGTGTTTAGGACGTCTTTAGGGCGTGTTTAGGACGTCTTTAGGGCGTGTTTAGGATGTGTTTAGGACGTCTTTAGGGCGTGTTTAGGATGTCTTTAGGGCGTGTTTAGGATGTGTTTAGGACGTCTTTAGGGCGTGTTTAGGACATGTTTAGTAAATGTTTAGGGCGTGTTTAGGACATCTTTAGGGCGTGTTTAGGACGTCTTTAGGGCGTGTTTAGGATGTGTTTAGGACGTCTTTAGGGCGTGTTTAGGACATGTTTAGTAAATGTTTAGGGC
>JBAMHW010000025.1:2746193-2757846 GCA_037177495.1 Rhadinocentrus ornatus | reverse complement strand
CCAGGTCCAGGGAAGAGCACCTCCATCAGATCCAGGGAGGAAAACCTCCACCAGGACCAGGTCCAGGGAGGAACACCTCCAACAGAACTAGATCCAGGGAGGAAAACCTCCACCAGGACCAGGTCCAGGGAGGAAAACCAGCATAACTTCCATCATGATTAACAGATGGGGTTTATTTGCTTTCAGGCCCAGATGCAATAAGAGTTTTTCCAGATTGGAGAATGAAATCTTGAAGGAAGTGGTGGTTAAACACACACACACACACACAGATAAATAATGAGGTCATTGAAGCCTTTTTCCATTCTTTTACTTGACGTGTGATGGTTTACACTGATTACATCAACTGTTTATCAGACAAATTTGGGAAACAATAAAAGCACGTTGTGGTTGTTCATGCAGGATTTGATCATCTGGAGCCTTAAACACACGGACCAAACATGTGCGCACACATCAGTCACACTAACTAACAAACACGAAGTAAACAATAAACAAGGTAAATAAGACTCCAAAAGTCTTTAGAAAGACAAAGTTTTGCATGTAAGTCAGAGATATGTTTGGACTAAAATACCTTCATGGCAGCAGGAAATCAAACAAGCAGGATGACGGCACAGAGAATAACGACGTAAACGTTGACTAGTTTCACTTTTCCGGGAAAAAGGCATAGAAACTTCGTGTGTGTGTGTCGGCTCTGCAGCATCACCGCAGGTCACATGACCAGAAGCTTCCCTCCTGCAGGTGTGACGCGAACACCTGCTGATCCTGGTCGTCAGCAGGTGGAATTAAAGCCGCCAAGGTGGCGACTTCTTTAAAAAACACCGACACAGCTGAGGGCTGATCAACGGCGAGCAGGTAACGACCAGCTGAGCTGAGGTGGGCGGAGAGTTGATGGTTATCAGGATCTGTTCACACGGGGAAGACGAGAAGAAACTGGGAGCTTTTCATCCAGCCAAACATTCGCTTGTTGCCGTGGCAACAGCTGCTCCATCACCTGGACCCTCGCAGCGAGGTGATGAGAATTAATGAAGCAGATGTTCTCATGGGGGCCACATCTGGATCCTGCCACCAGATCAAGATAAAACCGGAGTTCTTCTCTGAAGTGAAACTGGACTAAACAAGTTAAAACATGAGCAGCTCAAAGGACATAAAGAGGGCGGGGCTAAAATCCTCCGAGTGATTGGATCTGCTCTGCTACGGTATCGTCCTTCATAACTCCGCCTGTTCAACCAGTAAATCTACAGGTGGAAGCGAAGGTGAGACGAGCAGCAGGACGCAGTCAGCTCTGCTAATTTCAAGTGTTTAATTTGCTGCATCCTTCAGGATCACGTTCAGGTTTCGCTGTACTTCAACAAAATGAGTTTGACATGGATTCAGTCCTACGGAAGGCGGTTCTCGCGGCTCGGCGTCTTCACGCCGCTGCTGCTCAGCCTCTTAGAGGACAGAATCCCCCATTTTGTTTTTCACGTCTTCCTGAGGCTTCTCGTGCTCGATCATCTTCTCGTCCTGTCCCTTGCTCAGGGCGTCCTCCTTTTCCCGCCTCCGGCGCCTGGCCTCCACCCACGGGATCAGACACAGCAGCATGCCTCCAACGATGGGGGGGACACCGGCCAGGTAGAAGGCCACGTCGTAGCTGCCCAGTTTGTCTCGGAGGAAACCTGCAGCCAGGAGAGAAAACACACGTCACGGCAACAGCTAAGGATGCGCCTGGATCAGAAGCGGGTCCCGGGTGAGAGGACGGGGCTGACAGGAGCATGTCTGGGCCTAATCCGGGCTTCTTCTGGCTCTAATGGCTCAAGCATGAAGCTTTTCAGAGAAAATCTCTTACTTTTAGTTTATCCCTCATATCTGATCAAGGCTCTTTTACCATCTGCCTCTGATCTCCTTCTGGTTTGATTTCACGTCTTCCTGTTTTCATGGTGGACGTTGAGGACCAGGCCGGTGACATATGAACACCAGGTGGCGCAAAAGACTGAAAACATCAGAGTGAAAGGCTCATTCTGCTCTAACACCTCCAGAAAAGCTTCATCTGCACCGGCGCAACAGAAAGTGTGAATTATTTTTCATTATTTACAGATTGTCCTGAATCTCACGTTACCTGCGATCGGAGGACCGACGACCATGGGGACCGACATGAGGCCCAGCAGGAAGCCGATGGCCTGGGACACGTCGTTGGCCCCGACCAGCTCGAAGGCGATGGGGGCCATGATGCAGATGAAGCAGCCGTCAAACAGCCCCATCAACAGGCACACGGCGATCAGCCCGCCAAAGATGTGGCACAGGGGGATCATCATGGACATGACGCCGATGACGAAGAAGGAAGTCACCTGGAAGAGGAGGAAGACGAGGTTTAGGGCTCTCCTCCAGCACATTATTCCCAGAATAGCGTCTCCACTGTGAGAGAAAAGTGGCTCCATGGAGCCGACCCTTTATCCCGACATGGAGAAGCACTCCTTCTCCAGGATCTTGGAGGTCCAGAGAGGACGAATCTTACTTTAATCATTTTGGGACAATCTGAAGAGTTTATGAAACAAAATGAAGCACAGCAGCATCTTCTTTCACAGCGTTGCCATAGAAACCAGATATAACTGGTGTTCCTGGTCTGGAAAGAGACAGAGACGTCCTCCTGCAGACACTGACAGGAACTCTTCCTCATTCTGAGAGACGAGCTCCGGGACTTTGAGGACATTTGAGTCAAAATGCTTCCGGCCCGTTATTTTTTTTAATTTATTCAGCGGCGTTGGATAATCTATCTGTCCCTCCATCTGTCCGTCCGTTCCTTTGTCCATGTGTCCTTCCATATGTTCGTACCTCCCTCCATCTGTCCCTCCCTCCTTTTGTCCATCTGTCCATCCCTCCCTTTGTCCAAGTGTCCTTCTGTCTGTCCGTCCGTTCCTCCATCTGTCCATCCGTCCATGTGTCCCTCCCTTTGTCCATCCCTCCACCCGTCTCGCAACTTAAGTTATGGACTTATTTTGTTATCAGAAATTAAACAAGGAAGAAGTGATTATATTGGCGGGAAAATCAAAAATAATTCTTCTTTTATTTGTTTTTATCTAATTATTTATTTTAATTTATTTACTTTTTTTATGTTTTTATTTTTTACATTGTGTATTTATTATTTATTTATTTGATATCTAATTGTATTTTATTTTATTCCAGTATCTGACGGAGGTTTTCCTCCCTGGATCTGGTCCTGGTCCTGATGGAGGATTTCCTGTCTGGTCCTGGACGTGACGGAGGTTTTCCTCCCTGGATCTGGTCCTGACGGAGGTTTTCCTGCCTGGTCCTGACTGAGGTTTTCCTCCCTGGATCTGGTCCTGACGGAGGTTTTCCTCCCTGAATCTGGTCCTGACGGAGGATTTCCTGCCTGGATCTGGTCCTGACGGAGATTTTCCTCGCTGGTCCTGACGGAGGTTTTCCTGCCTGGTCCTGGTCCTGACGGAGGTTTAGCTCCCTGGATCTGGTCCTGACGGAGGTTTTCCTCCCTGGATCTGGTCCTGACGGAGGTTTTCCTCCCTGGATCTGGTCCTGACGGAGGTTTTCCTCCCATGATCTGGTCCTGACGGAGGTTTTCCTCCCTGGATCTGGTCCTGACGGAGGTTTTCCTCCCCGGATCTGGTCCTGACGGAGGTTTTCCTCCCCGGATCTGGTCCTGACGGAGGCTTTCCTCCCTGGATCTGGTCCTGATAGAGGTTTTCCTCCCTGGATCTGGTCCTGACGGAGGCTTTCCTCCCTGGATCTGGTCCTGACGGAGGTACTCCAGCATAGGCAGCAGCAGCCTTGAATCTCAGCACTTTTAAGGATCTTACTGTGGCCTCACTGTCACATGATGATTTAAACGCTGTGTCAGAGGGTTTCGCTGCTCCGAAGTTCTGCTTTCAGATGGAAGTCCTGCTGGTTTCAGGCCAAACTCACCTGCAGGAAGACTTTGTTGACTCCCTTGACGTAATCTGCAACCCTGCCAAAGATGAGTCGGCCGACTCCAGACGTGATGCCGATGCACATGAGCAGAACCTCTTTATTGGTTTCTGGGCCAAAACGCTCCTCCACATGTTTCATCTGAGAAGAGAAGAGAAGCGTTAGGATACGTGGAAGTCTTTTTATCCGGAACAATGTCAGAGATCAGCACCGATCTGGAAAATCTAGCAGGATGAGTATTAAGATTTTCTCCACAGTTCCATGGAGGCTGGAACTCTCACCTTTCTTCTGTTCTGTGCTCCACTGAGCTTTTAGCTTTTTGGGGAACTTATTTTCCCTTTCCGAGTGTGTGGAATTAAAAAATCGGAAGTTCACTGATATTGAAGTTTGCAACAAGACGACGAAGAAACAATTTTTCTACATTGCAGCAGCATGGCTGAGGAAGAGGAGGGGACTGGTACTGGACTGGCCTGACGTGACCAGGACTTTATGCTGGTGGAAGAATTGTTTTTTCCTTTTTCCATCCAACTAACTTTCCCCACTGGGATTTAATCCCTTCATGCTGCTGTGTTATCAGCTTCGGACTAATGGAAAGCTGTGCAGCTCTGAATGAAGATGAGCTACAACCTTCATCACCCCACTCCGCCACATCTCATTGTTGCTGCTCGTGACTCGACCTCCGACTCAGTCAGAGCAGCAGCCCAGATGTTTGTTCCATAGATTTTCTGCTGTGCTCCCTCCAGCTGAGACCCAGAGTCTGAAAGAGGTCTGCTGTGTGAGTCTTTCCAGCTATTTCCACCTCCAGGCAGACTGCAGCCACTCAAAGGGCATGTCTGTCTGCATCCCCCCTCACTCCCCCTGCAGGTCCGACATCCGTCTGCATCGCCCTCTGATGACTTCTAATCTTCATCCATGTACAACAACGTGCTCTGTATTCAGGAGCATCCTGCTCGGACGGGGTTCACGTCTCCCAGAAGCAGCGCTGCATCTTTCCACGCATCAGCAGAGTAACTCGTGATCCCAGTGGACGACATTCCCCCAGAGGCCAGACGTTCCCCACGTTCCCGCGGGACTTCCTGATCTCTGCTTTCAATTTGTAAAATGACCAGCGTCATGTGGCAGCAGCTTTAACTTCCTCCTTCATCACCGCGTCTTCCTCTTCTCATCCAGATACCTGGACCGGGACCGTCCGGATACCTGGACCGGGACAGTCCGGATACCTGGACCGGGACAGTCCGGATACCTGGATCGGGACCGTCCGGATACCTGGACCGGGGCCGTCCGGATACCTGGACCGGGACCGTCCGGATACCTGGATCGGGACGGTCCGGATACCTGGACCGGGACAATACAGATACCTGGACCGGGACAGTCCAGATACCTGGATCGGGTCAGTCCAGATACCTGGACCGGGACAATACAGATACCTGGACCAGGACCAGGACCAACCAGATACCTGGACCGGGACAATCCAGATACCTGGACCAGGACCAGGACCAACCAGATACCTGGACCGGGACAATCCAGATACCTGGACCAGGACCAACCAGATACCTGGACCGGGACAATCCAGATACCTTATTGGTTGCAACCTGACTCCTGCAGGTAAAGTGGATCAAGCAACAGATGAAACGGAGCATCAGGTGAGTTCTGACCAAGCTGGACCATCAGACCACCTCATGGTGAGATCTGGAGGGTCACCAGCACCCATCAGAAAGACGTCCCCTCTGCTGCTGCATCCAGATGTTCATGCAGACTCCGAGTGGCTGCAGCACCCTGGGTGTCGCCATCATCAGGAAGCAGAGATGCTGCATGACGCCTGTAAACTGAGCTGCAGGATCTTCATCCTCTGAACCTTCTGAGTGGGTTTAGTGTGACGGGAAAACCCTCCTGATCTGGATCTGCAACAGGACCAGCCTACAGCAGGAAGCCTGCAGCTGAAAACATTTAGACAGTGAAACGTGTCACAGAGGATTAAACTGTCGGTAAAATCTAACGGATTAACGCAGATTAGATTATTTAATCCTGCGGTCCTGTGGTAGAATATTATTATATTAAATTAATTTGAATACTTTATTAATTCCCCAATAGATTTTTTTCAGATAAATAGTGGAAATATTTTTAATTAACTTCTTTTAATTGTTTGAAATAATAATTTCTATAATAACTCAAGCAAATTAATGAATCTCTTAGAGGATGTGGTTGATGAAGAGAACTTCTCATCAAATGCAGGTATAATCATTAGTTAGCTGAGTTATTCTTCATGAACTGGGATTAAATGGCTTCAGCTTCGATGGATTATTCTGTGTGAGAGGACGCGCTCTCAGCTGGTGCCGTATAAATAACCTCAAATCAAATAATACAAATATTTATTCTGCTAAATATTTCACACCCGAGTGACGCCGTGAGCTGTGAACGCAGCTCTAACTGCAGCACGCTTCCCAGCGCTGTCGGCCGGTGGGCTGGAGGAGGAATTTTCCCTTTCGGAGCCCCTCTGCGGGCCTGGATCTTTAACGGTCATGGCGCCCACACACCTCAGCCCTGCGGGTGATCCTCGTGTTTGGCTGTGTGTGCAGGACGGAGAGTGTGTGCTGGCTACGATTCGTGCTGCGGGAGACACAGGACCACGCCTTCTTTTCTTTATCCGACAGAGTAAATAGAACCATATCTGAAGGCCAATGTCTCCTCTCAGACCCGCAGCAGAGCGTCCCAAAGAGGACTTTACTCTTTCACAGACTACAAATATGCAGCTGGTTTGCAAAGAGGAAGGCGGGTCCGGCAGCTGGGATGAGGCTGCATTCAGCAGCTTTCCAAGAACACACACACACATTCTGTACACAGAAACTATGAGGAGGACTTTCAGGACCCCCTTCCTGTGGCACCGAAGTGTTTTTCCTCCCTCTTCTTTCCGTGCAACGTCTCCAGGCGTGGGCTGGACTTTAACGTCAGTGTGTGTTGTACTTCCAGATGGACGGCTGTTTGGACTAGCAGCGTATGAGGCCGCAGCCCCTGTGGTGTCCCAGTCTGAGTAGCAGACACTGGAGAAGTGTTGTGGAAACTCCGGCTGGGATTCCTGCTTCCAATAACATGGTCACCATGTCCAAACAAACAGTTTCCGTCCAACACGTCCCGCCTCCTGTCCTCCACCCTGCTTGCTCTGCAGTTCCAGGGTCTCGTCTTACAGGAGAAATAAAAGCAGTTCAGGGAACCCAGCAGAGTTTACAGAACTGGGTCCAAGTAGGAGTCTGGGATGAATCTGTGCTGCTGGGCTTCACATGTCTGCATGTAACACCTGAGGACGGCAAATATTACAGGCAGACGGCATAAAAACCAAATCAGTGGGCTGAATATGAAAACCAGAACTACAGGACGGGATTCACACTAAAAAACGGACTGGAACTGGGGGAGGGAGGGGTGACTGGTAAACTGGGAATTCTTATTTTTTCTGCCTCCTGTCTGAAATGCAACCCCAAATTAACTGAAGTACGTCTCCACATCCACCAGACCGTGTGTTTGATCCTGGTCTCAGCAGAAAGCGGGGACGGGGTTACTCCAGAATCTACATGCGTGTTACTGTGTCACCCGGAACAAAGTAGAACCTGTAAATATGATCCCCTCCTGAAAGAAACCACAAAACTTTCAGGTAAAACCAATTAATCTGTAATTACTCAGGTAATCCCGGCAAGAAGTAATCACTGGACTCGTTTTTAGCACATTTAGGCTGATCAAAGCTTCAAACGTGTATTTTATGAAAGTTCCTGGTGTCTGATGAGGGCCAAAGTTGTGAGGGTCTTATTGCAGATTTTGGGCTTTGACTTCTCTGTCCTCGGACGACCTGAGAGGGCGGTGGACCGAAGCGACCCACAAAAGAATGGATTTCTATTTATTATGAAAAATGTTTCATGCTTCCGTGTTTGATCCAAACTTTCAGGATGTTGTCGGGTCATCAATCGCTGAATCGATGCATTGATGTAGATCGATGTGTTAATGTCTCTCATTCATATCACTCAAACTACAGATCGAAACCACACATCTGCATCCCATCCTGGGCTGTGTCAGCTGGGATCTACGAAGAACTGAATGCATAAAGCTTACCAGGTGAACGTAGGGTACGAAGTAGCCGTAGAGGGCTGCAGGTATGCCGAAGGCCCAGATGCGGTATCCCACAGACCTCCAGATGTTGACGTTAAAGATCTGACTGATGCGGGATTTTCCTGTTTGGGAGTTCGATGGTTTGACGGGCAGCAGGGGTTTGTAGGTGAAGCCGGCCAGCATGAGTAAGAACATGAGGATGCAGAGGACCCGCATGGTGTTCTGCAGGCCCACTTTCTCCAGGAGGGCGGACAGAACAAAGGGCAGCGTGACGGTGAAGAAGCTGCTGCCGGCCGTCACGATGCCGTTCACCAGACCCAGCCGCTTCTTGAAGTAGTGGCCCAGGATGACCAGGCTGGGCTGGTAGGCGAAGGAGCAGCCGCAGGCGAACACGATGCCGTAGGTGAAGTACATGAGACCCAGAGACCTGGGAGGAGAGGAAGAACGGATGTACAGGAACGTAGAGCTGCAACCTTCGGCTCTACTTCTTGTAAACTGACTTTATTCTTTCTTACCTGACGAAGGAGCTGGCCAGCAGGCCCACAAAGCCCACGGCTGCCCCGCCCACTGCCGTCACTCTGCAGCCGAGGATGTCGGTGAAGACGCTGACGATGGGAGAGCAGAAGAAGATCATGCCCATAGAGAGGGAGCCCACCCACGCTGCAGGAGACAGAACCAGAGAAGAAGAAGGAGTGAGACGCGCTGCAGACCACCAGATTACCTGAAAGTGTTGCAGGAACAGAAGCCTGCTTCTCTTCGGTCCACACACGCTCTCCGCGGTCTTTCATGGGTTTTATACAAACTTTATTTATAACAAATTACATCACATTTAGGATTTTACCTCCTCTTAATAACACACTCACACTGTGTTCCTGAGGTGATGTGAGCACCGAGTCCACGAATCGATAGATCCTTTATAGAAATAAAGTACAGGAAGCCTTCCCAGCCCATCACAGACCCCACAACAACTCACTCCTCAGAGCCACCAGGTAACCCCACATCTTCTTTCTGGACCGGACGAACATGGTGAGAACCCACACCTGAACCAGGAGAACCTGCTCAGAACCAGTTTTCTGATAGTTTGTTCCAGACATCGGGAGCAGAAAAACTAAATGTTTAATCTAAACTCTCGAGACCCAGATGGTCTTAGAAATCTCAGTGGCTCATGGCTCAGCAGATCAGATCTATTTTCTGGACCAGAACCAGAACCCGTGTGAAAATGTGAGAACCGGAGTATCATATGTTACCTTTTTGTGGCTTTTGAGGACACAAGTAGCAGCTTTCTGAATTTGTTTCAGCTTTCTTTTTGTTTTTTTAGAGAGACCTGTAAAAACATCATTACAGTTTTTCTAAATCCTGCTGAGTCATCAGTTTCCTTATTCTAGATCTGGTCTCCAGGTGGTAAAAGTCTGATTTGGTTCCTGCTTTAACGTGGCTCTTAAAATCTGGCTCGGGGCCCAAAAGGACACCAATGACATTCCTGCATTGATCTGTTGAATTTAACATCGCTGGCTGGAGCTGGTGGCTCATCTTTGCTTCCAAGTACAATAATTTCACACTTATCTTTATTTAGCTGGAGAAGCTTCTGGAACATTCAAATACTGATTTGACGAAGACAGGAACTGAGCTTTGCCTGGGACCAGAGTCTCCTGGCGAGACAGTAATACAGAGCTGAGCATAATTATGATCACATGTTCGGTTTATTTCCTTGATGTGAGCGCGAGCATGTAGATGCTGAACAACCGGGGGCCCAACGTGGAGCCTTGAGGAACTCCACACGTCACATATGTTTAACCAAAATACTGTGCAATAAAAATAGAGAAGAAACACAGGTTAGATGTGATCTGAGATCTAACAGAACCAAACTTCTGCCATTATCTGTGTTTACATTAATGCCATTCAGGACAGTTTCAGAGCTTTCAATGATTTTACCCTAAAATAAGAGTCCTGATTCACAATCCAGGTGTCCAGATTGCACTAGCAGTGATGCTGGTAGTAGAACCAGAACCTTTCTGCTGTGAGGACACAGAGCTGACCACCACGCCGCCCTGCAGCCTCAGAGCAAACAATCTGGTTAATTATTTTCAGGTTAACCACAGTGAATGTAGAAGTGGCTCCAGTTTAAGCAGACACAGGAAACATCTGCATGTTCTGGACTCTGCTGAGTCAGCTGAAATCTGAATCCCCACTGAGATCTGAGTCAGCAAAGATTCATGGGACACCTCGAAGGCCGAGCAGCTCATTGGCTTGAAGCAGAGCTGCTCGCTGATGCTGAGGCAGAAAAAGTTATTTTTCCAGTTCTGAGTGGGTTAAATGAAACTTGTGGGAATGAGAAAAGCAGCTGGTGGGTTCCTGTTGTCTGCTCTCCGCATGAGTCATGGGAGAAGACCGGTCAGGTTTCAGGGCTGTTTCAGTGTCTGAACACTCGCGTCAGAGGATCAGCGACTCTCAGGACGGAGGTTAAAAACCCAGAAAAACAATCCTCTCTGCTCCCTTTCCTTCCGAGTTAAAACCCAAATCTTCACCCCTGCAAATTCCCGAACTCCCGCCAAGATCTCCTGAAATGATTTAAAGTGCACATTTGCGAAGAAGTTCAGGAGATGTGACCCGAGAGAAAACGCCCAGAGCCGAACTTTTACTGACAGTCGCACGTGAATTACTGCGGCACCAAGCAGGAACCACGGCTGAGGGTCACGTGACTGATATAAACATAAACAGAAATACGACTGAGGCTGATCTGGAAAGGCCCCCTCGCGTCAACTTTCACTCTTAACTAAGCAAAGATTCTGTTCGCAGGAACCGCAGGTTGAACCCCATCTGAAATATGTCAGTAGAAAGAAATGAAAGACTTTCCTCAGATAGAAATCATAATAAGGGAAAAGACGGACCTGTCCAGGTGTACCTGCCTCTCACCTGCTAGATGCTGGGTTAGCTCCAGCTGCCCCGCAAGTCGCGACCCGTAATGGCGACGTGGGACAGATGAAGGACGGAATAAGGGAAATAAAAAGTTAGACAACAAAAAAGATGAAGGTTCTCCATCACAGATCTTATTTCTCCAGTTTTCTCTTCATCGGCTCAGTTTTAAAATTTTAAATTCTTCTCCTCACATATAAAGCTTTCAGTGACCAGGCACCACAGGACACCTGCACTCTCAGACTGCAGGTGTACTGGAGCTCCTAGAGGTTAGAACAGTAGAACGGAGGCAGAACCTCCAGTTATCAGGCCCTCTCTGTGGAACCGGCTCCCAGTCTGGATTCAGGCTTCAGGACCCTCTCTACCTTCAGATCATCTTCTAACTTTCCTTCCTGATAAATCTTATAGCAGGTCTGGCCTGGTGATCCTGATCCATCCTTAAGTCCTGTTGCTAGAGGCCGAGGCTGCTGGGGGGGTCCCATGATGCACTGGGCTCCTCTCTGCTCTCTTTACTCGCCATGTAGAAACATCTGACGTTGTCATTTATCTGTGTGTCTCTTCTTTGTTCTCAGCAGGAATCTGATGGAGGCTTTCCTGCCTTGTCCTGGTCCTGATGGAGGTTTTCCTTCCTGGATCTGGTCCTAACGGAGGATTTCCTCCCTGGATCTGGTCCTGACGGAGGTTTTCCTCCCTGGATCTGGTCCTGACGGAGGTTTTCCTCCCTGGATCTGGT
>JBAMHW010000025.1:2724572-2735825 GCA_037177495.1 Rhadinocentrus ornatus | reverse complement strand
CACACACACACACACAGATTAAAATGTGGCCGAGCACAGATGAGCCAAGTAAGTAAACACCATCACGGGAGTCGGCCGGACCACAGCGGCCAGGGCACCAACCAAGAGACCAACGCCACCGAAGGCGCCACCGCACACATGGCCGACACCGCGCAGAGGGCTCCCTCTGAGGAACACCGGAACACATACATTTAATGAGGAAATAGATAAAAACTACTGAAACGGTAAAAACTAAAAAGTATTCACGCTAAGACAATAAATGCAAAGTAAAAGCCAAATTTAAAAGGTGAGTTTTGAGTCTGTTCTTAAAAACATGAACGTCCTCTGCAGCCCTGAGGTCCTCCGGCAGGCTGTTCCAGAGGCGGGGCCATAATACTGAAAAGATGCCTCCCCGCGGGTACGTGTCCTGACTCTAGGAAGGATTAGAAGACCAGTGCCAGAAGACCTCAGGTTCCACGAGGGTTTGTAAGGTAACAGCAGGTCAGAACGATAAGAAGGCCCACAAGACATTTATAAACTAGTAGCAGAACCTTAACATCGATCCTGGAACAGGAGCCAATGCAGCGACCTTAAAACTGCTTATATGATATAAAATTTCCTTAATTAAAATAGAAAATCTGGGCTTGAAAGAAGCTTCAGAACATTTCAGAATAATTTTCAGGGCTACATCAAGTGCGTGATGTCACAGTTCTGCTGGTTATTTCTGATTTTATCAAATTTCAACTGTAATTATGTCATGACCGTAAAATATATCAAAGTGCGGTTTCAGACCGTCACGGTTTTACGTTTCATGACCTGTTCAAACTTTATTTAGCCGGTGTTCTGTGAGGGCCGGTCCCGAGCCCGGATTCATGCAGAAGGCTGCGTCAGGATGGGCATCCGCGTGAATACATCCTGCGTCTTCCGCACCGCGGCTGACTCGCTGTGGCGACCCCCGGGGAAGGAGGACCCGCTTAACGCTTTTATGTGGAAGCATGCCTGAGTTCCATCTTTTTAAGTCAAATCCTTTTAAACGGCTGATTTTACAACAGCTTTCTAAGTTCTCGGCACTTCCTGGTTGTTTTCTGTCAGTCAGCATCTGGACCACATCACAGCTCTGAAACTGTCCTTGTGGTATAGATCTACTCAAAGATGACCTGTGGAATTCCCCAAGGCTCCGTGTTGGGCCCCCCATCATTCAGCATCTACATGATCCCAGTAGCTCAGATCTTGGAAACAAACCAAATACTCTGCTGATGACACTCAGCTCTATATTACTGTGTCACCAGGGGACTGGTCCCGGGCAAATACACATCTAAAAGTCTGACATTGGATTTCTGACCTCCAACTTTCTGCTGCAAACACAACAAAACACTTCCTACAAGTTATTTAGCACTAAAACTGTTTCAAGACTTTGGGTGAACTGGAGACCACGACGGTCCACTCATCCTTAGTCTGGATCTGACTAGACTCCAGTTTTGAACACAGATTAAAAAACAGTCTGGACTCATTCTGACCAGCTAAACTTCAGCTTGAGAACTGGTTAAGATTATGCGAAGACCAGGTAAAGATACCAGGTCCAAAGGTTTGAAGAGTCCCGAGTGATTACATAATCGGCTGCATTCAAACAGCGTGTCCATTTCTGCTCAGACACCAACTTACCTGAAAAATACCGATGTTAAACCCAGGGGGAAATTCAAATGTTGAATTTCTTTATTTAGTAGGCTTTCACCTTTAAGAGGTCGAGCTTAGAAAAATAACCGAACAGATTACCAAGATCCAAGTTGAAGAGTTTGATTAAAACTACTACTTCCAGAATTTAAAAGTCGAGCTTTAACTTGATTTGGACTGGATTTGATCCTGGATCCATGGATCAATAAATGTAATTTTAAATAAAAATTGAAATCAGACATTAAATGAAAACAGAAAAAGACTGAACCAC
Source organism: Rhadinocentrus ornatus (assembly GCA_037177495.1). Taxonomy (NCBI): domain Eukaryota; kingdom Metazoa; phylum Chordata; class Actinopteri; order Atheriniformes; family Melanotaeniidae; genus Rhadinocentrus; species Rhadinocentrus ornatus. Next base: position 2,733,904 of record JBAMHW010000025.1, on the reverse strand, counting down.
TCTGGATGTTGGTCTTTGTTAGATCAAAGAGAAATTCAGGACAAAGATAAGAAGGACGACTACTGGATCCGTGGTTGATCCAGATTTAAAGTTTGGAAGGTTTTGGATGTGTTTTTACACCCCAGGTTTTAATGACTAGTATATTACTCATCCCACAACACAGTCTTGCGTCAGACTGGGAACATCTGCTCCACTACAGGCAGAAGTTCGTATTTACAGAGCAAACATGTTTCAAGTGTATTTACATGCAGTTCACCGTAGACCGGCGTCCAGGAGCCAGACTCCTGTTCTTGTGTCGGTCTGCAAGCAGACAGGTGCTCACAGCCCTTATTCATGGCTGCACACATCAGGGATTTTCCTTCTCTGGCCTTTTCCTGCTCCCTGAACACAATCTACAACAGAAGGAAAAGATGGAGCGTTTTCCAAACATTGTCCATCCTCCGGCACCACGAATTTAAAAAGGAAAAAACTTCCTCCCTGGTGCCGACAAGTTTACTTGACAGGCACGAGCTCCCACCTTCAGGCCACGAGCTCCCACCCCCACCCTGCCAGCAGCCCCCTCCTTCCTCCCCAGGAACCCTCATATCAGATTTCCTGCTGACCGACTAGAAGTGAGGCTCTGCCGGCAGAGCAACCTGAAGTTCAGCTCCTCGCCGAGCCCTGCAGGGACCTGGACAGTACTCACATGTCCTGAACCGGAGGTCCTCGTCCTTCTCAGAACCGAACTCCCGGAGCAGGTAGAGGAAGAGAATACCGAAGGCGTTCTGGATCCCGAACACCGAGCCGTTACACCACATTGAGGCCAGCATGACCACCCACCCCCAGCCGCCCTCCGGGTGGACGAACTCCGCTTCCTCCTCCAAAGTTTTCTGCGACACTTTGCAGTCCCCGTTCTCCTCCGTCACGCGCCTCTCCTCCGTCATTATCAGTTAGTTTGATAGTAATTAAAATCAATATTTAATTATTAGGCGTCAGGCTTGAATATCAGACAGAAGGACCTCCAGTCAGGGAGAAGCTGCATCCACCATGTGGACTCCGGCATATGAACTGTCAGAAAGCTGCTGCACTATTATAAATAAAGCGCGCGGGGGTGTGGGCGGGTCCCTGGGGCACCCTGCAGCTCATTGGACACCCTGGTTCAGCCGCTGCATGAAAGCACCGAAACAGCTGAAAGTCTTCCACAGGTCCCCCTCTTCATCAGGTTTTTATCAGGTTCAGCTTTAATATGGAAATTCAGCGATAGAAACTTAGAAATTAGGAATATGACTGTAAGTCGGAGCCTTAATCCAGGAAGATCCTCTTGGTAAAGCCAATTGTTCAGCAGATCATCCTTCTGATGTCATCAAGCTCTTCAGGATGAGGCGAAGAAAAAAAATCCCACTTTCTTCATCCAGCTGCCAAAAACTAACCAAAATAAAATATTTAAACTTCCTGAACATTTTATAGCAGGCATGAAAAACCTCCGAGATCTGAGGAGCAGTGACCATGTTCAGGTCTCTGGTCCAGAGTCTCGAGTGGGTTTGAGACGTTGACAGAGGACGACGTGGCGGCAGCAGCAACCATTGAGCAGGGTGGATCTTCAGACCTGCAGCAGCACCAGGACCCTGAACGCACCTCAAAGCATCATGGGAAAACACGAGAAATGAATCCTGAAGGAAGCTGTGAAATCTTACGAAGTTTAAAAGTGTGGAAACATTTTGTCCCGGTTTTATTTAACAGATTATAAAATCCTGAACATCAGATCATCTTCCTAGAAATTGTAGAGACTCTGAAGTGAAGCGATGATATGATGAACAATGATGAGCGACTGCTGAAGAATGAAGGTTTAGAGTTTTATTTGTTTTAAAAAGTATCTTTTTACATTTTACTAGAAAAACAACAAACACCGAATCTATTAAATGATGAACAGAAAATCTTTAATCCGACACCTCAGTGATGGAAAACGTGTCACATGACTGAGTCACATGACTGCATCAGGAAACAGCTTCAGCTCTCCGACTTGGCGGCTTTAGAAACAGGACCCCCCTGCTCTTCTGCGACCACTTCACCCTTCCTCTTCCTCAGACCCTTCATCTTCCGTGTTTGCAGCTTGGACAGATCCTGCTTCTGCATGTGCACCCGGCCAAACCTTGTACCAAAGGCATCATGGGAAATATTCTTCTTCTTCTTTGGCTGGAGCAGGGAAAGAGCGGAGGAATCATTGATACATTATTGACTTTTAGAAAACAGCTTCATGAAATAATGTGAACAGATCCACCTGTTCCCCTTGCTGAACCACTGAAACGCAAATGTCTCATCAGCCAATCACACGGCAACATGTAGACACAGAGACACCTCATCATGGACCTGCAGCAACTGTGTGATGCCGTCATGTCAATACGAAATCTGAGGAAGGTTTCCACCACCTGCTTCCATCTATCACACACAGCAATTAGGCAGTTGGATGGAAACGGGGTCCGACCCGGTACTAGAAGGAAGAAGGTCGGAGTGCACCAGAGTTCACAGACAGAAACAGGAGGCGTGGAGCAACGTGTGGCGAGCAACGTGTGGCGAGCAACGTGTGGCGCGGCGCCCGGGGAGCGCAGCAAACAAAATGTTATTGGAGTTCCGCATGCATCACCCATGTGCTTTGCAGTAATTTCAGTTAGCAGGTATGTTGGGATTTCATCCTAGCTTCATTAAGTGACATTTAGGAATAATTAAAGGCTATTTGTTGCCGCTATTGTTAACTTATTTGTGTTGAGTCAGATAAGTGTCGCAGCAGAGGGACAGATAATGGGAGCCTGTACCTTTAAGGTTTACGACGGCGGAAAGTTCTGACTTTGGCTGCAGAACATGAGGGGAAGGAGAGCTCACGGTTTTCTGACCGCGTTGATCCATGTCGCTCTGTGCATGTTAATGCTTTGCTTAATAAACAACTTTTTTGTGGAACACACGTCAGCCATAAGCTCCGGATCAAGACCGGTTTCATGGAGAACCCGAGTTTTCATGTTCTCCCTTTTTAATAGAATTCATTTTATCGCTCTGTCCTCTGACGCCACCTCCAGGATAAACTGACAATTACAGCTTTTCTTCCTAAACCAGAATCGGACATCTTGGTATTGAGTTGCGGATTCAGCAGCTGAACGTTCATTAACCCTTAAAACTCCAAGCTATTTGTTGTCCTGTTTTTTTATGTAAAACTACACAGAATCTCATCCCCTGTAATCCCAGTCAGCGTGCAGACATGTTTCCAGCCTCAGATGTCAGATTCTGAGGCTAAAATGACGTAAAATGCAGCATAAAGGCGGACCAGAAGAAGAAAGCAGAACTTTGTAGAAATAACACACAGGTCAACGGTGACCAAGCCTTTCCTCGTCTCACATCGTTCTCTCAAGTCTCAAGTGTAGACGAGACGCAGACCGTGTTTGTCATTTTTCTCTTTTCCTTGAAACATCCTGGTTTCCTGCGTACTGGTAAGAGCGAGTTCTGATTCCTGGATCCTCCACCGAGGACGGTGAGGCTGTAAAAGTTCCAGGATCTTTGCGGACATGCCAAACTTCCACTTCCTGAGGAGGCTGAGGAAGATCCTCAGAAAATCTACAGTCCATCCTGACCAGCTGCATCACCGTGTGGTACGGCAGCTCTACTGCCACGGAAACGCCTGCAGGGAGCGATGAGGACCAGGACTCCGCTCTCTGCAGAGTCCATTAAAGACCCCGCCCACCCCCAACATGGACTGTTAACTCTTCCCCCCTCAGGAGGAGGTCCAGGAGTCTGAAATGCAGGAAAACCAGACCCAGAAACTCTCTTTCCCTCGGCCATCAGACTCCTTAACAGCTGACAGGAGTCTGTAAAAACGGCCTGGACCTGCACACAAACTTTATATTGTCAACCACAGTAAACTGGGAAGTTTGTTTCCTTACTGGGACAACTCCAATAAACACTTTGAATGTTGAGACGAAGAGTGAGGAGACACGTCCAGGTTGTTCTTACCTTCAGGGCTTTGGGTTCTTTATGAGCCAGCTTGTACAGGTCGTCTGACGCCAGGTGTGTTCTCCTTAAAACCAAGTCCAAAGACGGCCCAATCTCCTCCAGCTCGATCCTCGGGGTCCGACACCCGGACTTCTTTAACAGACACCTGTGGTCACGCAGAACATCAGCAGCTGTGTGCTGTGGACTCGAGCAGGAAAAGCATGGGGATCTGTACCTGTAGCTGCGCAGGAAGACTTTCCCCTCTATGGCGGTGAAATGCAGGACGTGCTCCAGACCGGCCAGTCGGACCGCCGGCACGGTGGGCCCTCTGAAGAAGTCTGAGGATGGGACAGGAAGCAGAGAGGCTGGCGTTAGCAGACTAACCCCCGTCAGGATCCATCAGCATCAGGACCGCGTACCTATCAGCAGACTCTTGAGCCGTTTGTGCTCGTTGTCGGAGTCAAACGCTTCTCCTGCAAACACGAGCATGGGCTTGGTTCCTTCTGGACACTTGGAGGTCTGAAAACAGAACAGAACCTGGTCACTGCAGCCATTTCAGGGATGATGATGCTTCTATATCTTCATCATCTGTCAGATGGAGTCTGATTTCCATCCCTACATCCGCGAGCAGGAGGAGGACGTGTCAGAAGATTACAGAGCAGAACGAAGGCTGGTTTCTGTACAGACCCGGCATGACATTACCTTGATCTCACTCAGGGAGACGAACTTCTCGATGCCGAGCTCAATCATGTCCAGAACGTGGAAGTCAAACAGACGACCTGCAAACAGACCGCACAGTTACTGCAGCCGCAGCTGGACTAGTTTAAAGCTCCGCTACGCAACAGTCAGATTTTCTCCCCAACCAAGTCCGATCCGGTCTCATCTCCTGCTTTGTCCCTTTCTCTTTCTTTACCCCTCTTCCTTCGATAATGTCCTCCTGCATTTCAACATCACATAAGTGGCATCAAAGCGAGTCAGTTCTAAGGTCAGTGTTGTATTTTAAAGAGAACTCGATGCAGCCTCCAAAGAAACAAAAATGCCAGCATGAAACCAGCGGTGGAAAAACATAATGCACTCATTTCACCACGTTGAGTATCAGCGACTCCAGACAGTAAGAGAAACTGGTGAAGGGTAATATGCAGACTCATGGTAGGAGGGGAAGACGGCTGGCAGACAAAAACCCATCAGAACCTCCAGAATGTTGGAGAAACTCTCGTATACATTATAAACATGCATGTTAGCTGTATTTCAGTCCTGAAACTGCCCTCCTTTCTACAAGCTCTGGTTTAGACTAGAAAACAAACTGAGGACGTTTTGAGTCATTTTTAACCCCGAAAAGCAGCATGATGTGATTTACAGCTAAAAAACCTATTTTAGAGTGCACTACCCCTTTAATGATCTGCTTACACTAGACTGTTTTTCTGAATGTCTGCAATGCGTCCATGTCTCAAGTTATTCCATGTTCAAACTTTGTTAACTGTGTGCAGATTAGGACCTCTGCCATGTGAGGTCATGTATTTGGCAGCGTTGGCTTGTCTGTCTGTTAACAACAAAACTCAAAAAGTTAAGAATGTGTTTGTCTGAAGTTTGCAGGAAATCTCAGGAATGAAATAAGGAGAAACTGATTAGATTCAGGGCTGATGCAGGTCACCGCCTGGATGCAGGAATTTTTACTATTAGCACGTGTAAAGTTCCACATTTGGCCACCTGACGCTGAGACTTTACCAAATATGAGATTGTTGGGTCGTTTCTTGTTGTGGGAGCCGAACAGAAACAGAGAGCAGTCCGTCTTCTTGGAGAAAAACTCCTGAAAATGATTCAAAATCATGATTAGACACAGAAGAACACGGTCAAAGTTGAGCAGTGACGCATTTCCCGTGACACTCACCAGTGACGTCGAGTCCTCAAAAGGCCGAGTGATATTCTTTCTGAAGAGGAAAAAGTTTCTGTCAACAGTTAAATATTGACCCATCACCAGCATCCGGTTGTAATCTGTGGGTTAACCTGTTAAACCCCGGGTTTAACCCTGTGGTTCGCCTGAACCGGCCCGACTCTACAATTATCAGGTCAACGTGCAGAATCTCGGTCTCCATGTGCCGCTAAGACCTGACAGAACATGACCCCGGTGTCAGAACGTTGTGAATGTTCAAGTGTCTGAGCAGATGGTGACAAACCGAAGGACAAAACGACATTTTTATCCCCGCCTAATAATTTAATTAGTTTACACGAGTAAAATCTCTAAACCACCGAAAGAAATCGTCTCCGTTCCGTCTTGTGGACCAAATGCACTCGGTTTGTTTCTTGTTTGAGAATCGTAATAAATAAAATCCGCCTACATCGCGACAGCAACTTCTTAAACATGAAGCATCCACCGGTACCAGCGGCAGCTCTGATCACTCGATTGTCTCCACATCATTTTCCAGATGTTTTCGGACCCTCTGGTTTGTGTTTTCCTGCTTCTAACCAACAGAAACAGCTGATCCAACACAGTCCATCAATCCTCTTTTCACTCCCAGACTTTTTACCTTCACTTAACATTTAACCAGATAACTAGTTAGTACAGGTGCATCAGTTAAGTCAAAGATTCCAGGATCAATCAATCTTCCTCAGACTAAATCTCTGGAATTCATCCTTGTGGGATCACTTACTTCTTGTACAGCACCGCGTTGGGCTTCTTCAGGGAATACTGTGAATAATGACATTAACTCACATTAGATCACATGATAACGAGTCCTTTTAACTTTTCAGGCTGAAATCTTTTCTCTGATCTGGTAAAAAAATACAACTGATGCTTTCTAGGAAATCTCTCACTGGTCTGACACAGAATTATTATAAACGATGAATGAAGCTCCAGGGTTCATCTTCGGTTCGCTTACGACGTCTTTGAGAGCCTGAGTGATGGTCTGAGTGGTGTTCCCTCCTTTCATGATCATGACGCTCTTCACATCCTCCGTCAGTTTGGCCGCTCTGCTCTCCAGGAAGCGCTTCGACCGCCTCGTCTTCGGTTTTCTGAGGATCAAAACAAACTCGGTTCACATAGAACAGCTTTCACCAAGAGTCTCATCAGCTCCGATTTCCATCACTGACCAAGAAGATCAAATCTGGCTTCACTGTTTTTCACAGAATCCGTACATTAGCTTCAGGGCTGGGCATCGTTTCTGCTTACTTTGATTAAATCTGATTCGATATCGATTCATTTACGGCTAATTATGTAACACCACCTATTTCCTTTATTAAAGACGTTCTCAGATCGTTTTTTTTTTAAATATAGAACATGCATTTACTTAATCAAAATCAGTTATCTGGGAGTAATCGGATTACTGTAATCTCATCTGACACATCTACATGAATTTCTGAAGAAGCAGAGACAACCAACGAAGAAGAAAACTGGCTCATCTATTGGTTAATGCAGAACAACTTCTTTTGCCATCAGAGTGAAAACATGGAGCTGCATCAGATCCTAGCAGTCTTGGGTGGGATTTCTATCGGAAGACTGCGAGACATTTCTCCTGACTACCGTCCCACAATGCCCTGCGTTGTAGTCTGCTTCCGGCATGTGATCCACCTGAAGCGGACTGAGATCTACATTTAAGTACGGACCAGAGTCCCCTTTTTTGGTCTAAATTAAGAGTTCACAAAGTAACAAACCGGGGTTACAGCCGTTTACAACCTGGGGTTACAGCTGTATAGAAACCGGGTTTTGAGCTAGGGTTGGACTTCGAGCATCGATTGGAACCGGGACTTACATTCCAATTCCCCCGGAATCGTTCAAATTTTTAAATTTCGATTCCTATTTTCGATCCCTGGTCTGCCAACCGCAAGACAAAGCTGCAGACCACCAACAAAGAAGAATCTTCCGGAAATGTTTGTCTTCACAGAAACATGAAATAGCTGTCGAATCGCAAATTTGATTTTATATATGAAGAAGTTTGCAGACAGACATTCATAAGGACTCTACAGGGAAAATACATAACTTGAAATACTTTTGTGGCAAACTATTTTTGATATTTTTTAACACTGGATCCTTCTGTGGAAAAGTCATACAGTTGATCCTGGACTAGATGATAATGTGACATCATTACCACGAAACAGGTAGGAAGCTGTTAGCTGTGTTGCTAGCCATAGTGGCTTTTTATGACCAACTGTGTTTTGGTGTTTAGGAGAACTTTAAAATAAATTATGTGGCTCGACTAGAATCTCTCCGTCCTCTGCACAGAGCATAAATGGCCCTTCACTGCGCCGAACCAACCCGAATAAAATTAAATCCACACGGAGACGAGTTAAGGTTTTTTTCTGTTAACAATTTTGGCTTGGTTACACTTTGGATTTTATTTAAAAAAAAAAAAAAGGACAGAATGCATCATTTGTAGCGAGAAGCTAGCTAATGAAGGCATAAAACCAAACGTGGTTTCAGGGCAGGGAAGGGGGTCCATGGCTTTTTGGTAGTTGCATGAAGGGGGTCCTCGACCAAACTGCGTTGGGAACTGTGTTAGAAACATTCTCAATGAACGACGGACACTCACCGGTTCCGACTAGAACGTCTCAGCTAGCTGTCAAAAGCACGCTAAGCTAGCATGAGCTATCTGAACATCGCAGATTTCACGAGAATCTCTGGAGAAAATAAACAGAGTTTAATTAAAACTCCAGCTTTACTTACGTTACGCCGTCTAAATGCGTCATTTTCCTCTTTTTTTTTAGCGTCTCTCTTTTAGCTGCTGTTGGGTCCACGTGAGCCTGAGCAGCGGAAGACAACAGCAGATGTTCTTCTTCTACGGTCACTCATTCCCAGCTCTTTCTCTAACTCCCAAATTCTCCATCACAGATTCGTTACTGCCACCCAGCGGTCAGAACTGCGCACCACAGTGCAGATAGATTTTTTTTTATATAATTTAGTTTTTCTCAGTCGCTTGTGCATTTCTCATATCACTATTTAAATTTGCACAACAGTTAGTTCAAGCTCCACAGCATTTAGTCATTTGTATACATGATAGAAGCAGTTTCTCATTCCTTCCAACATAATGCAAATGCATTTTGACATGCATCACTTTCATACAACTCTCTCCTGTTTCATTACATTATCATTTGCTAATGTCTGGTCAGTCGAAATTTAACTATACTTGTAAATGCTAAAATGCTAAAGTTGGATTGGATTGGATTTACAGACACAAATAATATTTCATTAACTCTTAAAACTCCAAGCTTAACTATGTTTAGCCCATCTGTTTTTATTTAATGTTTAAATTCCTGTAGAAGCGGAAGCTTTAAATCCCAGTATAAACCAGTCTGTAGCAGCTTTTAAACCCCAGTATAAACCAGTCTGTAGCAGCTTTTAATCCCAGTATAAACCAGTCTGTAGCAGCTTTTGATCCCAGTATAAA
>JBAMHW010000025.1:2700340-2711621 GCA_037177495.1 Rhadinocentrus ornatus | reverse complement strand
GTCTCAGAGGACTTTACAGAAAGAGGTGTAAGTAAACAAACAGAATCAGTAATAAACAACATGAATGTACAGTTAAAAAACCTTCGATTCTATTAATCATAATTTCATATTCCGTTGTTTAGAAAAATTTGGTTTGGGCTCTGTTTTCAGTAGTGTCATGAAAACCTTGTATAATAATGCCAACTGTTTAATCAAACTTAAAAATGGGACCTCACCCAGATTTGAACCTAAAAAAGAATCAGACAGGGCTGCCCAATCTCACCCTACTTATTTCTACTAGCCCCACAATTTCTTGCTGATCTTATTCTCAAAAATAATTTAAAAGGCATCTCTGTTGCAGGCAGAGAAGTCATTATCAGGCAGGTAGCAGATGATACCACACTCTTTCTAAAAATAGCAGTCAGATTCCTGCAGCCCTTCAGTTAATTGAAATCTTCTCCAAAGCTTCAGGTCTGTGTCTAAATATCAACAAGTGTGAACTATTTCCAATTAAAGACTGTCCTTTAACAACTATTTGTAATATTCCAGTTTAAAATAATGTGACATACTGTACCTGGGTATAATAGTTACCAAGAATCAAATCAATAAATGTCAAAATTTTGAGCCTATAATTGATAAAACCTAGAAACGCTTCAATCAATGGCTCCAAAGGGACCTAACTATAAAGGGGAGGGTCTTGATCTCAAAAGCGGAAGGTATATCCCGATTAACTCATGCTGCTTTATCTCTATATATAAATAATCAAACACTTAAAATGATTGATCGCCTTTTGTTTAATTTCATCTGGAAAAATCGTAGACACTATATTAAATATCAGTGATAATGAACACTTATGAGGACGGTGGTCTAAACTTTTTAGATTTTACAACCTTAAATAACACCTTTAAAACAAATTGGCTAAAATCATACCTAAAAAAGTCCACCTCTGTGTGGAATACCTTTCCTCACTATAATTTTTCAAAATGTGGGGGCCTAAAGTTTTTACTTCTCTGTAATTATAATGTCGACAAAATTCTAATAAAACTTTCTGCCTTCCACGAACAGGTTTTACTTTCCTGGTCTCTTTTATATAAACATAATTTTTCTCCCCACAAACTTTATATCTGGAACAATATTCCGAAATTGGTTTGATAACATCCTGCTAGTAGGTCAGCTCTTCAACAATGAGGGACTTCTATTAAGATACCAGGAGTTTAATGAAAAAGAGAACTGCTGTCTCTCCAAAGGAAGTTTCTACTGTCTTTGGTGCCATCTCTGTGCAGATTTGTACTTTTTTTCCAGGGTTGTGTGAAGGACTTTGAAGTTCCTCCTTCATTGAATTGACACTCCTGTGGGTAAAATCTGTTTTTACTACTGACAACAACAAAAAAACAACAAAACAATTCGTGCTCTGTCTCAACAGGACACAGTAACTGTCTCCTACATTCACTCTTACTGGAGTTGTTTTGTCCCAAATATTAATTGGAAAAAAATCTGGCTTTTACCGAACAAATTTCTACTAAACAATAAAATATTACACAGATTTTACCCCACTAATCCGTACCTAAAAGATAAGAACACCAACTGTACATTTTGCATTTCCCATGTTGAAACTGTCACTCACCTGTTCTGGAACTGTGTTTTCTCTAGAAAACGATGGAACGAATTAACCATCTCTATCAAAACTAAGGTACATGAGGATTTCTACCTTAAATGGGAAACTATTCTTTTAGCTTTTTTGACAACGTTGACCACGACACATTTTGCATTATAAATCTCATATTCCTAGCAAAGCTCCACATTCCTAAATGTAAATTCCGACATAGTAAACCACTTTTTATTGTTTTGATCAGAGATAAAATCATACATTTTAACCACATCTAAAAGCAACAACCCCACAGCCATTAGATCCTATAATGCATTTAAAGCTGTAATGTCTCTCTATGAACCACCCCCGGTATGTTTAATCCTTGTCACCTTATTTTTATAATTTATTTTTTTCTAATCTCTGTTCCTGTTTTTTATATTGTTTTACATTTTTTAATAAAGATTATTAAAAAACAAAAGACAAAAAAACCCAAAACATTATCCTCTGTTCTACCGGCGATGTTTGCTGCTTTACGCTGGGAAAATTGGGGGGGACCGATCGGTGTCACTTTGAATCTGCGCCCATGAATGAGGGAGAATTTCCTACAATTAAATGATGACAAAACTGAGATTATTCTGTTTGGTAGCAAAGAGAAGAGAATCAGCATTCTCAGCAATTTCATATAAGAGTTCACAAAGGGAAAGATCTCAGACTCACTTGTTTGAGCAACATTCACTAAAAAGTGGAGCAAGCAGGTGAGAGAAGAGACAGAATTTTCTTCTTTTTGGGCCTCCTACAGGCTATGAGGACACATATGAAAACCTTTAGAAAGTGAATTCTGCATAAGATGGGACCTTTAAACATCTGCAGCTCATCCAGATGCTGCTGCTGGAGTTTAACCAGGACCAAGAGTTCACCAGTTATAAAACCTTTATACTGGTTTCCAGTTTATACTGGTTTCCAGTTTATACTGGTTTCCAGTCAGTCACAGAATAGATTTTAAACCCTTCTGATGGTTTACATCCCAGAACGGTTTAGGCCCTGAATCCATCTGTGATGTTCAGAGAATATAAACCTAGCAGAGCTCTAAGATTCCAGACCAGAGTCCAGACCAGAGTCCAGACCAGAGTCCAGACCAGACCAGATTCCAGACCAGAGTCCAGACTAAACATGGAGAAGCAGCATTTAGCTGTTATGCTGCTAAACAAGTGGAACTGCCGGTGGAGATGAAACTTTCACCAGATGAAGACATTTTTAAATCCAGGTTTAAAACATTTCTTTTCTCGTGCAGCTGTCCATGAAATCTGCACTCTGCACTCTGACTTTAACTTATCTTATCTTGTGATTTTATTGTGATTTGTGCTATGTGTTGCTGCCTCTTACTACTTCTGAATACTTTCTTTGCACCATTTGTGATGCTTTTAATGTTTTATGTAAAGCACTTTGAATTGTCCAACTCATGAAATGTGATGTACAAATAAACCCGCCTTGCCTTGCCTAGACAATTTTTTAAATCACATATGGAGATGGAAAAAAAAGGTTTACTATTTGTCCATCTGCATTCATGAACATAAAATGTAGCTAAAATAAATATTAAATTCATGACAAAAGATTTGTTGTCTTACAAAAACCAAAAGCAGCAATCTTGAAAGAAAAAGACATGTCTGGGAGAATGCATATGAGCCGGAGTTTCCGGATGACTAAAAAGAGCAGCCGGTGGAAACATCCCTCTGGAACCTATGTGAAATGAAAGGGAACTGGGTGGTATTTATATAGTACTTTTTAAGAAATTTCTCTTACTTTATTAGTTAAAGGATATATATAAGGCAGTGCTTCTCAACCTTTCTACCGTGCCCCCCTCTGGAGGATTAAACACCCCTAACTACACTTTAGTAGAAACATTACAAAACTAAGAACATTAAAACCATGTTTCTTAAAAAGATACATTAAAATTCTGTAATATTTGATATCCGTGAATCTCTGGTCTGCAGTTCTTCTTTTTTTCCCCCCAACAAGGTAAGTACCAAATCTTCTACCAAAGTCTGTCTCTAACTAAACTATTCCAATAAGACAGAATATGAGGAGCAGAGACAGAAAGTTGTTATAAAAGCTCTCGAACATGTTTCTTGTTTGAAAAGCAAATCTTGCCTACTGATGTTTGAGCGGGACAGAGAGCGGGAAGGCTTTCAGCAACATGTTCATGCCAGGAGGAATAACATCCATTACAAGAGAAAACTCTCTAGGAGATATGAGGTTCACATACGTTCTTTCTGCAGCTGAACACGCATTAAAACAGATGTTTTTTTAAAGACTTATTCAAGTTTACTTCTTCACCTCCACTTCATTTTCACACTGTTTATTTTCATTCTGTTGTTTACATTGTCACCGCGCAACATGAAATATGACAGATCCAACATTTAATGCAGAAGTCAATAAGTCTCAAAGTTTGGCATCATTTATCAGTGATGGCATCAGATTTATAGAAAGGCTGGGTCAGCGATTTTAGCTGTCATTTATTTATGCATTATTATTATTATCATCATCGTCATTATACGGTACATCTTACTAGCCGAGGAATCACTGGGGAGAGTTCATTATTGTTATCACTTACCAGGCCCGCGCTGCAGCGCCCGGTGCCCGCTGGGCCTGCTCACCGTCGCCCTAAGGTGTAGCTTTGTCGTGCTTGTGTGTTGGGAGGAATTTCCCAACGAGAAACATCTTGCTTTCAGATTAACTTCATACATTTTGCAACAGATTTTTAGATTGGTGTGGCTTCCAGTATAATTTATGTAGTATTACTTTTTCTATTTTCATGTTGTTTATCTTCAGTTTCCATTCCAGTTTTGACCAATTGGCACACATTTCCTCCCTGTTGCACGGTCACACATGCACATTCACACATAAATGCTTACATGCTGGCTTGGTGACCCTGATCCATCCTTTAGTCCTGCTGCTAGATGTTGAGGCCGCTGGGGAACGTCCCATGATGCACTGGGCCCCTCTCTGCTCCCTTTACCTTCACTCGCCATGTAGAAACATCTGATGTCATTCATGTGTTTCTCTTTTTCTTTCTCAGCAGGATTTCTGGATTAGAGTTCTGCTGCTGGTTGACCCTTCTTTCCTGTCCTCTCCACCCCTAACCGGTCCAGGAAGATGGCGGCCCCTCCTGGTTCTGATGGAGGTTTTCCTCTCCACCGTCTCTTCGTGCAGTTGAGGATGGAATTAAAGAGATTTGATCCAATCCATTGCGGTCATTATTTTTAATGGTTTATGAACAGTTATTATAAATCGGACAGTGGATCGTATGATGGATTTGTTTTACTTTGATTATAATTGGCTACAATGAAATTAAGTGCATTTGTGAAAGTACTTCGAGATGCTGTGAATTCTTTCTGTATAAATAAAATATTGGAACAGACTCATATTTTAGAGATTTTATTGAAGCATCAAGCTCATAGCACAGATAGATTCAGCACATCTTGACCATCCAAAGAACAGCAAAAGAAAGAATTAGAACAGCAAAGCGTGTCCTTCAGTACATCCTGACAGATCCTGTAACTGCACCCCTTCAGACCCGGAGCCCCCACCCCCACCCAGTCGCTCACAGATGAGGAAAGTCAAACAACGTGATTCAGTTTACTTAGAAAAAAAAAGGTCATTCCTTTAACCTCAGAGAAAACTCGTGTGGAACTGCTGGTTTTACAAAAACATCTGTACAAAAGAAGAAAAAGAAAAATAAGATTGGTCCACAGCAGAAATACAAAATATTTTTGTAAAATCTTTTCAATATTCAACTGCAACAGTGCATTTTCACTTCACTGTAGAAAAATAAAAATGGTAATGATCCTCACCAACAAGGTTAAAATGTACGTGCTGAACAATGTGTTGGGACTCCTTCATGTCCTCCAAAAACTTGAACAGGAGGAGCATGAACTGAGCTAGAAGTGACATTAATGATAAATAAAATGAAGACCACATTTCTCCATTGTATCAGGATGCCGTAGCTCCAGGTGTGTTTTCAGCTGGTCAGACCAGAGGAAGGAGGAAGAGACGGTGTTATGCAAACTGTCAAGCAACACAGTACCAGAAGTCACATGCACCACCAGTGTCACAGGACCCCCCCCCCCCGTCAGACAAAGGCCATTCATCTAACAGGAAAAAAAAAAAAGAGGGCACAATAAATTTAAAACGGAAGTTTAGGCAGCAGTTGCATGTGGAATGATCCGGGATCGCCCTGGCATACTCAGACCGGTGGGCCTCTATAGTTCATTTACAGATTTTTGTGTTGGGTAGAAGAGCGACAGAGAGGATGGATATTATGTGAGAAAAAGAAAAATGCTTTGCTGGGCAGCTGAGGAAAAAAAAAGTGTCTAATTCATGGTTTCCCATTCACTGGGGACGAAGGGCAGGCTCTCAGCCAGGGTGCGGGTCTGCTGTAAGGTGAACCGTGTTTGGTCAGCAGGGGGCATTATGAGCAGTGTAAACAGGGAGGAAGGAGGAGGGTGGGGGCTCTTCTGGAGGTGTACATTCAGCAGACGAACATTCGCAGGACGAACTGCCAAGGCGCCGCCGGGTCGGGTCACATCATCTCGCTACATTCAGGTTTTAGAACATATAAACAATGTAGATGCTGAATGTCTCCGATGAGTCAGCAACTTCAACGTGAGCCGGGACGTCTAGAAGAAAGAGCCCAGCAAAGCAAACATGCAGCGGATTATAGAAAGGCGATCTGGAAGTGAGCTACATTCAGGCGAGACACCAAAAGGCCGATCTTTCTGGACCACCAGTCAAACAGGTTTTAAAGTGCTTCAGTAGCTGGAAAAATGTGTGAGGACGCTAACCGAAGAGGCAGCCTGATCTGAGCATGTCAGGGTACCGGCCTAGTGCGGGCGGAAGCCTTGTCTGTGGGGAATGAGGGGGGACACCTGCAGGAAGGGACCGTTGTACTGGACACAGGTGGACATCCTTAATTCTTCTACATGCACCTCAAAGTCACAGCAAGAGTGAGCTAGAATATCAAGACAGAGAGAAGAGCTTTCATGCAAGAGATCTAAGTCACAGGTACAACAACGCAAACAACTCAAACTGGAGGTTAAACTGGGAGCTGGGGAGGAGGAAGACGAGCTTTCTATAAGAGAGTGAAGCCGACTGCAGGGGGGCCCAGTGGGGCCGCCTTTCTTCTTGCGCCTCTTCTTCATCCTCAACTCTCAGCTCTGCTGGTTCTGCTGGCGGTTCTTTGTATAGCTTGTGAAGACAAAGTTGTAGTCATTGAATTGGGCCAACTGGCGGTCCAGACGCTTGTAGGCCTCCAGTTTCTGGGGAGAGGAGAAGACGCTGCGACATTTGGAGCTCTACGGGGAAAAAACAACAAAAAACAGTTACAAACAAGAATAAAAACTATGTGTTTCTACTGGGACAGCATCCTCCAGACAATGGCCTGTTAACATGGAAGTTCTGGGAACTACCGACTCTAGTACAACGAAAGCAACATGGAAAATAGTATGGCTTCGGTTATCAGCAGGGCTTAATTCGAGCCGGATTTAGCCGGAACGCATTCCGGCACCTCCAACGTTGGATTCGCCACCTGCTGTCACTATTAAGAAAAAAATCGCCTAAATAAAAAATATATATAAATGTTTGTTTTGTGTTTTCTGCTTTGTTACTCTATATTCCCTGTTGAGGTTACACAAAAATTCTTGTGTTTACATAATTTAGAGGTAGCCCCCCTTTTGAGTCACTGGAACCACCCCCCCTCTGCGTTCCAGGACCTCCCGCTTCACAAATCAAGCGCTGCTTATCAGCCCACCAGCATGAAGATCCATTTTACTCAACTGGGGAAAAAAAGCAGCCCCAACTTGTCCAAGTCTTAAGACAAACGTTACTGTAAGGAAAATCAAATAGATTATCATCATGTTTATTCTATTTTGATTTATTAATGATTCATTATTATACCCTGAACCAATCATTTATTCATTTCAAGTTCAAGTTTTAGAATCAACTTTGTATTTACTCTGTACCAGTCTTTGTATTTTAATCATTAAGAGGCAGAAAAAGTACTCCGCAGCATTCTTTGTGCATGTGTGTGCTGGTTTTTGCTGGGAACCAAGGCCGAGCTGTGGATGAGAGGAGAGGACGTGATTGTACCAGGAGGAGACAAGGACACTAACGGACCCATGCTTCTTATTCTCCACGTCTTATCTTCAGTGGAAAAATACTGAAACCTGATACTTGCGTAATTCTGAAGTGTGTAATGTACAGGGGAAGGACTTCTTGAACCCCCCCCTATAAATGTCTTGTAATGTCTGAAAAACCTCAGTGTGTGCATCATATTGAGTTGTGGTGCATTCACTCCTTGCAAGTTAAATTGTATACATGCGAATGGGAATTTTTATCACAGGTTGAAAACTACCTTGACCCATTTCAGTTTGAATAGGGTGTGTGGAGGTGTGGAGGATGCTGGGGTTACTCTCTTACATTTGTTGTTCTAACACCTGGAAGGCACCAAACCTTATGCTAGAGTTTAGTTCGTGGATTTTTCATAAATGGTAAATAGTTCGTGTTTATAAAGCGCTTTACATCATACATCACATTCACGCACTGATGGCGGAAGCTGCCATGCAAGACGCTCAACCACCACCCATCAGGAGCAATTAGGGGTTCGGTGTCTTGCCCAAGGACACCTCGACATGAACTCGATTTGGCCGAGGATTGAACCAGCAACCCTCGGGTTATAAGACGACTGCTCTACCTTGCCAAACCCCAGGTTTCATCCAAATTTAACACCATACAACCATATTTATTGGCTGCCATGGCGCCGCCCGTGGTGTGTGTGTTCATATCCGACAGACTTTGCAAAAACTGCGTTAACGTACGATAAAATAATTGTCGCATTGACTCATGTATTAACACGGTAGTCCAGCTCTAATAAACCCGTTAAAAACATCGGTTTCTTTGGAATCACACACCTGGTTGACAAAAAGGGTGGTCACAAATTTTCCTGGCTTGAACACGTCCACCACCTTCCTGACCAGATCGTCGTACGACGTCTGGGACAGGTTGGTCTCGAAGCTGACGTAGGAGAACTCGGGCTCTGGCGTGATGTGGATGGTCCAGTAGGTTCCCTGCAGACAAACAACCACATTACTGAGATGCTTGCAGCCGCGGACGGAGGAAAACAACCACATCACCACTCACATCAGTCTTCATTCCATTCATTGAGTATCCACAAGGGTTGAACATTGTGGCGTCGATCACAGAACCTGGTATCAGGTCACGAATTCCACTCATCTGAACGAGGACGCAGAGACAACATTGTGAGAATTTACAGCCCACCTGAGATCTGAACCAGAACTGGTTCCTCCACCAGGACCTGATGTAACTTACACGAGTGACCTCACTTGCAGAAACACCATCTTTCATGTAGAACTGGTCCATAATGGCTGGATCAAGGTCGCTCATCAGAACTTCCAGCGTCTGATCTGCATGCTTGTTCTCCCAGTAGTCCGGTAGATCCAGGGTAAACAGGTACCTGCCCAGAGAGCAGAAAGGTGAGGAACACCTCAGAACACCTGAAACCAACCCTGCAGCAGACTCTGAAACTACCTGATTAACATGAAAACACCTAACATGTCTAGAGAGACTTAGGTGTGAAGCTCACCAGCAGTCAGAGTTCAAACGTCCCATGCAGTAGGCTGCACCATCTGAGGAGGAGAAAGAAAAAAAAGTGTGGAATAACCCCACTCTGACATGAGAGAAACCAGACAGATAATTTCAGGGTTTTTCAAACATCACCTGCACATGATTCTGTGTGAAACTGGCAGATTCTGGTTTCTGAGTAGAGTCTGAATGTAACTGACCAATCACATATTAGCACAAATGAACTACTGGACAAACACACCAGCATCCTAAAATCCACTAAACGATTTATCAGTCTACGTAGAAATACACGTCTGCATGCATGAACAGAGTCCAGGCTCAGAAATGTCCCTTATAACACTTGAATTTAAACCTGCAGACCAGAGAGGTCAGAATGACTTCATTATAAAACACCACAATTAATAAACCCTAAAGATCCTGGATTTCCTGACGTTCCGTGCGGGCTCGTGTGTGAACCATGTGATCAGATCAGGAAGGAAAGGTAAACAACATGTTGCTTTGTTTTCCTTCCGTGTTTTCATGGGACAGTGCGGCAGAGGAAGATTATTCCCTCCAAACTAACGGATTAAATCCTCCTGATGGGACGAAACATGAGGCAGGGGTGATGGTGGAGGACGTCTCAGCAGCCTGTAAAGCAGGACATAAACAGGACATCCATCCAGCATGGTTCACCTCCTGCAGGAGAACCAGCAGCTTTGTAGCCCAAAGGAAGATGTTCAGTAACTGGTTAAACCGACTCAGTGCCTTTTAGGTGTCAGTGCTAGTCCAAGCTAGCCAGATGTTTTTCCTGCTTTCTGGAGAAATGTTCAAAAGCATTTTTATAATGTCGTTTCCAGATAGAGGCCTCCCAAGTCCAGGTAGAGGTCCAGATTTCTCTGAGAGAAATCCAGTTAATATGTAGGACTTATTTATTCTGCACACAGCAGAGGAGATTTAGATGGAATTTACTTGTTTTTTTATTTTGTTATGTTAAAGATATAAATAAATACAAGAAGACCTAGAATGACTGTTCATGTGGTTTCACACATTCATAGTGATGGTTTCGGGACAAAGATGGAACTACTAATGAGACTGTAGTTGATATGAAGAATAAAAACTTACTTCCAGAAACTGGTTCTATCTTCACTGTAAAAACAAAGCTGGTGTGTGAAACATTTACACGACCTCACACACCGTTTCGGTAGGAAAAGAGCCTAAAGGTGGATTTATACTCGCGCGGCGTCTGCATAACCGCCGTAGGCTCGGCGTAGCCCTGCGAAGGCTCGATGTGCACCTCTTCCAGACCTGACGTGTACCCCTGCTACGCAGACACTTACGCAGAAGTACTCTGATTGGTCGATTTGGGATTACCAGATTCCGGATATCTGGATCTTCTCGCCACAGCTGCGCCGTAGCCGACCGCACACGAGCAAAATCTGCCTTAAGTTTGAACAGGTGAAGAAAACCAGAAATCACCTCTTGGAGTCCGTCTTCTCAGAGTTGCTGTCCTTCATCTTTTCTTCTTCTTTTAAATCTGGAACAACAGAACCAGTTTAACGACTTCCAGGAATATTTCAGCTACTTTCCAGTATTCAGAATTACCCACCAGCTTTCTTCTCCTCTACCTCCTTCTTGTCTTCATCCACTCTGGGCCTTTTAGATCCCTTCTTGTGACTGGCCACGTTCCTTCTGCCTCCCTCACCTTCATCCTCAGAGTCTGAGAACTCTTCATCACAGGCTATTCTCTTATCTGTAGCACGAACTGTAAACAACAACATGACTTCTAGTTCAGCATCAGTGATGCCCACAGCTTCAGTATAGACCAGAAGGAGGGGTCGGTCATACTGGACAAGCGTTTGTCAGGATCCTCTGTGTCCTCGTCCACCGTGTCGTCAGGGACGGCATCCTCAGGGATCGCATGCATCTGAACACCTGGAGCATGAGGCAACATCCGCAGGTTCTCAAACAGCCGCTGCCTACCAGAGAAAAAAAAAACACAGTGGTCTGGACTTTCTCCTGAACACCTCCACCAACCTGTCTGGACTTTCTCCTGAACACCTCCTCCAACCTGTCTGGACT
>JBAMHW010000025.1:2654233-2673853 GCA_037177495.1 Rhadinocentrus ornatus | reverse complement strand
ATTATTATTATTATTATTATTATTATTATTATTATTATTATTATTATTATTATTGTTATTATTATTGTTATTATTATTATTATGATTACTATTATTATTATTATTATTATTATTATTATTATCATTATTACTATTATTGTTATTGATTTAGGTCATTGCAGGTTTATTTATATAGCATAAAAATACAACAGTCATCTCAAGTCACTTTTACACATTCAATCCAATTAAAACATATCCAGTATACAATCCACATCAGTCCAAATTATAATAACTGTGTTCATATAAACCAATTCATAAAATAATGGCCTAGCTAGGGAGACCAAATGATTGGATCAAATCCTGTCTTTGATTTAAATCCTCCATTCAGAATTTCATCAGGAGACAGTGGAGAGGAAAACCCGAATCAGAACCAGAAAGGAAAATCTTCTTAAGAGCCAGAACCAGGAATGATGGCAATCTGCTTGGATCTGTTGTGGAGAGGACAGGAAGGAGGGGTTAACAAGCAGCATAAAGGCTGGGACATACTTGCTGTTAGCAACACATCCGCGTACGTATCATGGCTGCGTACGTATAATCATTTGGCACGTTGGCCACTCATGTTGACAGAAGGTAATGTGTCGTGTGCATGAGTTGCAATATTGACTTCAACGCTATAGACACTCATGTAAACAAGAGCATGAACACGTCAGTTCTGAGGTAAACACAATGGCAGATCGCTTTGAAGACCGTCTCTTGGACCTTGTCCGCAACTACCGGCATCTGTGTGATTTTTTTCGTCCCTGTTGCATAGTGAGAAACACACTAGTGCCTCAACAGTTGGCAACAAATTGGAAGCGTTTTGGAGGTTTATGCCCTGAAAATACAATGTGGTCAGTAGATTGACCTTATCACTTTTTCAAAGTCCCAAGTTCTGTGTACTCCCCCTAGTGGTGACCTTCAGTATTGAACATTTTTGCCATGCCATGCTTCTCTTGTTTGCAGCAAATTTCAAACATAGCAGAAAGTTGGTAAAAATGGTAAATGGACTTATATTTATATAGCGCTTTTCCAGTCAGCTTGATTACTCAAAGCTCTTCAGATAAGATAAGATAAGATAAGATAAGATAAGATAAGATAAGATAAGATAAGATAAGATAAGATAAGATAAGATAAGATAATCCTTTATTTGTCCCACAGTATGGAAATTTCGGCGTTAAAGCAGCAGAGGTGATGAAAAAACAGCATTAGAAATAAGAACAGAAAAAAACTGTACAGAATAAAAACTATATAAAAAAGTCTAAATAAGAAATCTATCTAAAAGTCTGTGTAAAAAGCATACATACAGAATGAGTTTATAGTATTGCAGTAATGATATACGTGTCTGTGCATGTTATTAGTTCTCTGGTGTGGCTGTGTGGCTAGTGGGAGCAGTGCAGATTGTAGAGTCTGACAGCAGCAGGAAGGAAGGACCTGCCGTATCTCTCCTTCACACACCGTGGGTGAAGCAGTCTGTCACTGAAGGAGCTGCTCAGTGTTGTTAAAAAGTCCTGCATGGGGTGGGACATGTTCTCAATCAGAGACGAAGGCTTAGCCATCATTCTCCTCTCCGTCACCACCTCCACCAGATCAAGGGGGCCTTCTTAACCAGTTTGTTCAGTCTCTTCCTGTCAGCAGTCGAGATGCTACTGATGGATGCAAGGTGAGATATAGTTATTAGAGCCAAGCACACAGTTTGTTGTCTTGAAACTGCTGTTGGTATTTCTGGAGGTGGTGGTGGTTGAGTGAGAGGTTTGGTCCCTTTGTTTTAGAACAGGTGTGTCAAAAATACGGCCAAGGCTGCCCACTTTCTCCCTCACTCTTTGCTCTTTTCATTGATCCCTTAGCACCGGCCATAAAACAAAATAAAGAAATGAAAGGAATCCATGCCAAAATATCCAGCACTCATTTGCTGGCTTTTTTATTAAAAGCTTACATTTTTAGCAAATAAATGTTGTTTTATATGCTTGTGTAAGTATTCCAAAGCATCACTCAGGTTTTTATAAATAACTTTACTAATATTTCTGCACATTGTGAAGGATGCTTTAGAAAAAATAAGAACCATAAACATCATGGCAAGAGAAACCTCCACATGCAGAAAGCAGTAAATGTTCTTTGTCTAATCGTGCATGAAAGTCACAAGATTTTCTGAACATGGAAAATTTTCCTACCAAGCGTTTCCTGGCTGAGACTGGACTATAGCCGTGTGATTATGGGCTGCAGCAGCATTTTTCCAGGACTTGGTTTTACTGGTTTTCTGTGTTGTTACACCAGCAGCGTGATGGTGTAAATCTTAGTGAGAATTTACAGCTGAGATAAGTTCAACGAACATAAAAATGTCAGACTGGTTTACTGGATGAGCTTCTTTGCTGAAAGCGGACAAATTTCTGTAACTGTGGGATAATAACTCAACTAATCAACTCCAGGATTTGTTTTATTTAATGTTTTTCTCTGATATGTAATGATGCCACCATGTTAGAACTTTCCCAGTCAAACTATAATGCCTTGGGCTGTCTTTAAACACAGTAAAATCTGTGATATTTGTTTATAGGTCCCACATCATATCAAAGGTTTTATGTGTGTCTGATTTTCTTTCGTCTTGTCAGAAGAGTGTTAGCAGCAGCACTGCTGGTATTTTGCTTCAATTATTTTCCCTAACAGAGCTGGTAGCATCTTTGTTTCTCTGACAAAAAGAAAACCACTTCACCTCCTGAGATACAGTCAAATGTCGTATGAAGGACCAACAAAGTGGTGCTTTATCAGTAAACATGGCTTCAGAAACACACCACCTTGAAAGTTCCGCCCCCGAGGTCCATTATTTTATATAGTCACCAGTTTCACAGGAATGTTGGAATGCAACTCTGTGGGGCATGGGAGGTTTCTTCTGTGGGCGATGTGGGCAAGCATCCAGGGCACAATCTGTGGAGGAGTGCACCGTGCACGAGAGGCAAACTTTTTTTTATACAGGCATAGGGCTGGATGAAATGGCCAAAACTTGTATCACGATATATTTCTTAATTTTGGTCGATACAATATAATTCCGATATACAAAATAAAAACCTCAGAAAAGCTGCCAAAAACGCCACATCAGATGCTGTAAAACTAAAAATTATTTTGCCAAGTTTATGAAACTCCTTCAGTGAAACATTTTACAAATAAAAACTCTACAATAAACTAATGTTCACCTTTTATTTGTATCTAGCAAGGCTAAATCAGCCTTAAAACAAAGTAATTCAAAATCCCCATCGAAGGTCAAATTAAACTTTTGCCTTTCTCAATAATAATAGCTTTAACTTTAAACTACAACTTAGGCTTATTATATTATTCTTATAGATTTAAAAAAAAGGTGCTTCAACTAGGCTTGAAAAGAAAAGTGCTCAGAATTGCTACAAAAAAACAAAACAGAAAAAAAGAGTGAGCAACAATTGGTGCTTCATCTTCTGACTCAGCATATTCTCTGAGTGGAAATGCTTCAGATGCACTGTTGCCTGATCAGCAAAAAAATGATAAAATAAAACTAACTTCTTCAGTCAATATTTTCTTTATTTTTTTAGTTAAATTTTATTAAGTGTAATTTGTTTTTTAATTAGGAGTCTGGAACATTTCAACACTTTAAACTTTTTAAATACTTTTGTCCACACTTTTCAGTCAGTCCCCAAAAGTCTCCAATAATAACAGAAAAAGTCGCTAGATCTGTTGTTAGTCGCTTTAAAAAACAAAAAAAATAAATAAATAAATAATTCGCTAGAGGGGAGTGAAAACGAACAGGACAAAAGTCGCTAACTTGGCGACTTTTGTAAGCTAAACCACTTACATACCACCGAGTTAACTTTCCTCTCTCATCAACAACTTCGTCTCCTTTCTCTTCGCTTGTAGAAGCTTGTTCAGTCACGTTTGCATTACAGACATGAGCACTCGTTTTGTAGCTAAAACTAGCAGCGTTGGAGCCTAGCCTAGATTTCTACCTCGCGCTGAGTACAGCCAACTGCCGCTGGCCTTTTTTTTTATTTTCTTTACTGCTGCTGGGCTTGGTCGGGGCTCATTGGTCAGGCTTCGTGTCTGTGGTGTACGTCATCGCTTACATAGCAAATGTGTTGCAGCTCTTTCTGTTCAGCTTGAATGCCAGTCCAGTCGGAAATTTGTTCAAAACTCATATTACCGTTACTGAATAAAAGTATATTGCGATATATATTGATATTGAATTATTGTCCAGTCCTATATAGGCTATATATCTGTGTAAGAGCGGACCAACAAAAGTAAAGGTTTAATTTCCACATCAAGTTATGGGGGTGTGCGCTCCCTTCTCTTTGGAGGCAGCACATCACCTTGCTGCTTCTGACAAAGTCTCAGTCAGCAGTCAGACTGGGGGGAAAACGGTACCATTTACCCAGGGCCACTGCAGGGTGGGGGTTGAGAAAATATTGAAATGAAAAGGGTTTTTGTGTTTCTTAAAATGTCTAATTAATTAATTAGGTAATCAAAGTTAGTTTGTCTTAAAGAAGGTGTAGAAAGATTGAATTTCACATTAATAATGATGGGTGTTCTTTAAGGGGCCTATCACCCCTTTTAAATAGTTTAGTCCACACCTGTACTGGTCTGTTTAACCCAGGTTCACAGAGTGCAGCCAGACAGCCAGAAGAGAAAGGCCTGTATTTTCTGAAGAAAGTGAAGCCTGGATACCAGAAAAGTGAGAGAAAAACATAGGGTAATAAAAAAAAGAACAGCACCTGAACTGACCCACAGTCTGAAGTGATATCAGCAGCAGTTTTTTGTGTAACGAAGGACCTCTGAAAGTAAGATCAGGTTTAATAAGGATTTTAAATGACAAGCTTGGAAAGTAACAAGCAGCTTACGGTGGAGCGCCAGGCAGGCATTGCAGGAAGTAATATTCCGGGAAGATAACCACACCAGGTCGCCTACGGCGTAGACGTGTTCCAAGGATTGATGTCCGTTTGCCTGTACCGTGTAGTATCTGATGGCTCGTTGTAGGTGTCGATGAGCCTGGCTCCAGACCCTCCCACTACGCCTTAACCACTCATCCACAGCCGGCATATTGTTGCTCTCCCCATTCCAGGGGAAGAGTGGTGGCCGATACCCTAGAAAACACTTGAATGAAATGAGTCCGGTGGCAGCCTGTCTGAGGGAGTTCTGAGCGTATTTCACCCATGGGAGGAATTCACTCCAGGAGGATGGATGCTCGTGACAAAAAGTCCGGAGGAAGCAGCTTACTTCCTGGATTTTCCGTTCCGCTTGCCTGTTGGTTTGAGGAGGATACCCTGACGATAGGCTAACTGTAACCCCCAGCAGGCAGAAGAAAGCGTGTCAGAAACGGGAGACAAACTGTCCAGTCTGACACAATATCTTCTGGAAGACCAAAGTTGCTGAAGACATGTTCAAAGATTCCTCGGGCTGTGTCAGCGGTTGTGGGAATACTCAATGAATCAGTTTGACTGCTTTAGAAAAATCAGTCCACCACCACCAAAATACATGTTTTACCTTGCGATGTAGGTAGATCAGTCAGGAAGTCCGCCCCAAGGTGGGACCAGGGTCTTTAAGGGATCAGAAGAGGATGGAATCTGCCTTCTGGGAAGTGCCAGGGACTTTTAGCCTGGGCGCATGCAGTACATCCAGTGACGAATTAGCGCACCTGGGTGGGCATTCTGGTCCACCAATAGCAAGGCTGTAACAAATCAAGCGTGGCTTGGAACCCCGGATGACCAGTACCTGGACTTGCATGGGCTGACTCTACAAGGGAGATCCAGGGGAACGAAGATGCGACCTGGTGAAAGGGTAAGATGGATGGACCCACCTGTGAGGGTAAGATGGATTCTGGCTCCTTGGGGAGCTCTGCCTTTTCATGTATCCTTGACAGTGCGTGAGCCTGGCGGTTCTTGGATCCTGGAATATATGTAACAGAAGTTAAAGAGAGTAAAGAATAGAGCCCACTTTGCCTGTTGTGGATTTAGCACGCTGTACTTCTGAGGTAGACCAAATTTTTATGATCCGTGAGGGGTGTTGAGCTCCCCCCTACCAGCCATTCTTCCAGAGCCAATTTTATGGCCAGGAGTTTCCGATTGCCCACATCATATTTCTGCTCAGCGGGACTGAGCTTCCTGGAGTAAAAGGCGCACGGGTGTAGGCGAGGTGGATGTCCGGACCGCTGAGATAAGACACCTTCCCCACTGGTGGAAGCATCCACTTCAACACAGAAGGGTAAAGCTGGATCTGGATGTTGCAAGACAGGAGGGGATGTGAAGGCTAGTGTGAGAGTCCAGAGTCCAAGTCAGAGCATGGATGTGAGAGGCACAGCTAAGGTGCTATAATTCTGAGTAAAGCATCGGTAGAAATTTGCAAAACCGAGGAAGCGTTGGAGGGCCTTAATAGAGTCAGGTTTTGGCCAGTCTAGAATAGTCTGCACCTTTCTTTGGTCCATCTTGATTCCATCAGATCCCACCACATATCCAAGGAATTCCACCGATGGCTGATGAAGAGCACTTGTCTTCACTTGTTCCTGAGTCTTTCTAGCACCTCTGTCACGTGCAGAACATGAATCTGGAGATCTGGAAAAAAAAAGATGAGAATGTCATCGATGTACACTAGCAGGAAGTGGTGGAGCATATCACGGAATATTTCATTCATGAACCTTTAAAAGATGGAGGGAGCGTTAGCCAGATCGTACGGCATGACTCTGGGGAAAGCAGGTGGGATAACAGGTGGAACCCCAGCGTAGTATTTCTCCAGTCTTCCTGGATGGTTTGGGATCATGATGTTGAAGCCAAGGTCGCCCCAGAATGATATTGGCTGTAAAGTGCTCTAAAACCAGGAAGGGGATTTTTTTCCATTGTGTACACAACCTACAGTCAGAGATATTGGTGGAGTTTGAAGCTGGATGGTGCATTAGGTGAGATTTTTGCATGTGATGGACTGGATGTGAAGGGGCATCGGGCAGCCGTGGCAACGGAGCTGGAGACGGCATTTTAGGGAGCCGGAAATGAAGTTCCCTGATGAGCCGGAGTCAAGGAAGGCTGTGACTGTTAGAGAACCAACAAACAAAGTTAAAGTGAGTGGTGTAGTGAGAGGATTAGCAGACACTGTAGCCAGACTCACCCGGGGACGTGGAGGCCGAACTGGACAGGCTCCGGTATGGTGGCCCACCTGGCCACAGTATAGGCACAGATTGGTGAGGTGCTGGCGGCACTGAGCGGGAGTGAGACGAACTGCATCCACTTGCATTGGGCAGACTGGTTTATACTGGGATTAAAAGCTCCAGCTGCTATAGATTGGTTTATACTGGGATTAAAAGCTCCAGTTGCTACAGACTGGTTTATACTGGGATTAAAAGCTCCAGCTGCTACAGACTGGTTTATACTGGGATTAAAAGCTCCAGCTGCTACATACTGGTTTATACTGAGATTAAAAGCTCCAGCTGCTACCGACTGGTTTATGCTGGGATTAAAAGCTCCAACTGCTACAGACTGGTTTATACTGGGATTAAAAGCTTCAGCTGCTACAGACTGGTTTATACTGGGATTAAAGTTTCAGCTGCTACAGACTGGTTTATACTAGGATTAAAGCTCCAGCTGCTACAGACTGGTTGTTACTTACCTTATGTGTCTAGGGGTGAAAAAGGTAAGTGACATACGAGTTGGATTAAGGGATATCAATATATAATAAATTTATTTACACAGTATATACAAACTCAGAACCAATGGGTCAACAAAAAACTATTCCTGGATATCCTCAATGGTGAAATAAATCTAAATCCAACAAACTTAAAGCTCACAAAAACAGTCAAATACAAAAACATAACTAACAAAACTAAAGGTTTTCTAGTTAAACAGGTATCCACGCCCACAATGGCAGTTAATAAATAAAACAAAGAAAGCTAAATTAACTTAGAATTACCACTCAACTCCACTCAGCTCAGGAAGGGTATTAAAGCCAGAACAGACAAATAAACAAAAGAGCCAATGTGCTCAGGAAGGTTGTCACTAGTCAAAATCACCATAAACCCTCACAGGGTAACAAACAGCAAACAGTCCAGAGCTCACACCCAAGCTGGCGAACTGTGTCCTACTGACACAGCTGCCATGAATGAGGGTAAACCGAGTATTTGAAGGTGAGGGGAAGTCTTGATTGGGCAGACACTGAAGAGCCAGAGCAGCAAACGTCCAATCCTGAAGGAAGGCGAAATTCATGAGGCCGTCTTCCAGCCAATCACAGAGAGGCGCTGGCACAGTCCAATTTACATCCACAGCTTCAGGCTGGCATCCCTGGGGCCGTAACAAACCCTCCCTTAAAACACGGACTCCTTCCCATGTTCCACACCTCTTCCTTGAAACAAACAGTTAGACACATCTTAAACACATGACAAGGCATCAGCGAACAAGTTGTCCACCCCGTTCTTATGCCTTATCTCCAAATTGTACTCTTGTACAACTAGGGCCTAACGCATCAGCCTGTGGTTATGGTATTACATACGCGCCAGGAATGTCAACGGATTATGATCCGTATACACTTGCAGGGCTAACAGCAAGGACAGCGTTTCCTTCTCGATGGTTGAGTATTGGAGCTGGTTGAACTTCCTGGAGAAGAAACAGATGGGATGATCAAACCCATCATGGCTAGTCTGCAGAAGCACGGCGCCTGCTCCTACAGCGCTAGCGTCAACATCCAGTACAAAGGGGCGAGCCAGATCGGGCGTAGCCAATACTGGTGCGTGACCCAGAAGAGCTTCCACGCTATCAAATGCATGCTGGCAGTCAGGAGTCCATAGAAATTAATTTCTTGGACTCATCAACGATGTTAATGGATTCACAACGGCAGCAAAGTTTCTGCAGAAGTTGTAGTAATAACCCGCATTCCCAGGAAATGGTGTAATGCCTTCCTATTTTTGGGCACGGGAAACTCAGTAATTCCACTAATTTTTGCTTCAATAGTGCGTACGACTCCCTGTCCCACTCTGTGTTTAAGTACGTGACTGTTGCCTTTCCAAAATCACACTGAGCTAAATTGAGTGTTAATGACGCGCTCGTCAGACGCCTGAAAACATCTTTCAACACAGATATGTGGTCCTTCCACTTGTCTGTATACACAATCACATCATTTAAATAGGCATTACAGTTCGGTACATCGGCAAATAAGACATTTACTAAGCGTTGAAACGTTGCAGGTACATTGCACATTCCAAAGGCCATGACCGTGTATTGTAAAAAACGACCTGGGGTTACAATTGCAGAAATTGTAGGAGGTCTAGCTTACTGACAAGTCGGGCGGACCCAATCGTGTCCACACAGTCTTCTACCCGTGGTAAAGGGTAAGCATCTAGGACAGTTATGGAATTTACTTTGAGATAGTGATAAACCGTGGTTATCCATCAGGTTTACTCTGAATTAAACACGGCGAACTCCACGTACTACTACTAGGTTTAGTGAATCCATACTACAACATGTAATCTGTTTCCGTTCTCAGCAGGGCTCTTTTAATAGGATTACACCGATAAGGATGTTGTTTTATCGGTCTACCAGTTTCCACATCAATGTCATGAGATCTTACATGAGTTCGAGACGGGACGTCATTGAACAACGACATGTTCCGCGACTAGTGTCAGAATGTCATTTCTTTGACCATTAGTCAGATGCTGCAGAGTGGACGGGAGAGACTTTAACATCTCGTGTTGGATAACCGGGGTCTTAATCTAGTCTCAACCCGAGAAGTCAATTCTAAATCCACATCAGCTTAATCAGTACCGGGTTGTACTAAGGTAAGAGCAACTGCCCCCTGAGAAGAGGAAACAGCGGTATATGGAACTGCTACTGGTGGGTCATGTGACATATAGGCTTTCAGCATATTCACGTGACACACACAAGTTTTGCATTTTTGTTCTGGCGTGGAAATGACATAATCAATGTCGCTAAGTCGTGATTGTACAATGTAGGGTCCGGAAAAACGAACTTCTAAAGCTGCGCCTGACAGGGGGAGTAAAGCTAATACTTTGTCACCCCCGCGAAATGTCCTGGAAACGGCAGCCTTGTCAAAGTGCCACTTCATGGTCTCCTGAGAAGCTTTCAACGTAGTACAAGCACGACGTAAGCGTTCACGAAATGAAGACACAAACTCCAAAACGTTTGTTTGGGCAGAAACGTGTGTGTCTAAAGGTTTATCTTTTAACACCATAAGGGGTCCTCTGAGCTTGTCACAAGCTCAGCAGGACTAAACCCTAACAACTCTTGAGGAGCTTGTCGAGCAGCAAATAATGCAAAAGCAATCCCCTCATCCCAGTTCTTTCCTTCACTCATACAATATTTACGGAGCATTGACTTTAGGGTCCGATGCCATCTTTCTATTACACCCTGGCTTTCTGGGTGATACGGACTGGAGTTAATGTGACGGATCTCACGGGGAAGAATTTGAGTAGAAAAGAATTTGACTAGGGCTTTTACAATCGAGTGGGCCGTAATCCGGCGTAAAGGGATTGCTTCAGGATATCGGGTCACAGTGCACCTAATTGTTAGCAGGAATACATTACCAGAACGGGTACGCAGTAATGGTCCGACACAATCCAAGACCAGCCGCTCAAATGAGTCTCCAACCACAGGAATTGGATGTAATGGAGCGCGAGGAACTGACTGATTGGGATTTCCCACAATCTGACAAATGTGACAACTACTACAACTACTGACGGATCTAACTACATCCTTTTTCAATCCCGGCCAAAAGAAGTTTTTTAACACGCACTGATACGTTTTATTAATTCCCAGATGCCCTGACCAGGTGTCATCATGTGCCAGTGTTATCCACATCCATTGTATTACTTTTCCACAGAAGGGTCCAGTATAAAAAAATATCAAAAATAGTTTGCCACAAAGGTTTTTCAAGTTATGTATTTTCCCAGTATAGTCCTTACGAATGTCTGTCTGCAAATTCCTTTTTCTTATATTAAATGAAATTTGTTCGACAGCTATTTCACCTTTCTGTGAACCAAGTGTTGCTGGGTACGTTTGGTTTCCTCACCTATCGGGCCAAAAAAAAGAAACGTGTCCCTACTGTTTTATGTGGCGTTTTAATCCCAGGACACCTGGAAGCGCTCCCTGCTTGACTAGCCATGTGACCTGAAAAAATCTGTAACGATAGGCTGTCATTAATGTCAATCACAAGTGCAGCCAATTACTGGGCGGTAAGGCAAACACTTCCGGCGGATTCTTCTTTGTTAGTGTTCGGTGGCTTTGTCTTCCGGTTGGCAGACAAGGGATCAAAAATAGGAATCGAAATTTAAAAATTTGAACGATTCCGGGAGAATTGGAAAGTAAGTCCCGGTTACAATCGATGCTCGATGCTCAATGCCTAAACCTAATAAGGTATCGTTTATCATTCAGGACTGATGAGAAACCTGCTGCATACAGTCTTGTTTTTGCCTTTTTTTTTTACCCCTTCAACACTTCTTCTTGTCTGGGTCATTAGAGGAAAAAATAGTGCTCTCCTAGCAAATGTTATCAAAACATTACAGATGAATATTTTTACCCCTCAAATCTTTCTCTCAGCTTCATTTATAATCAATTTTGTTTGTAATTAAAGGACAAAAAAATGCTCTCCCAAAAAATTGCTGTACCACTTAGATTAAAATCTTTTCACTACTTATGCTCAGATCTTTTAATCGCCTTCAGTCCTAATAAAAACAACCAAATTTGTAATTGTTTTAATTATTTTAACCCTTTGAATGCCAGTTTAGATGCACCATTTATGAAAACAGAAAAAAATGGTTTCTTTGTGATAAATCTTAAATGTACCAAAAAAATAGTAAAAACATTTATTTTGATCTTAAAAGAAAATTTCAATTCCCCAACATGTATTACATATAAAATAGGAAATTTATGTGTATTTTTTAGTTTAAAACAGTGACATCATGTCGTCAAACTGGTATTAAAGGGCTAAAATAATGTGAATAATTACATATTTTGTATTACTGATCAGGCCTAAAGTTGATTGCGTCGATTGAACAAAAAAGTGGAAAAGAATGAGAATCTGTGACGCTTTATAGCAGTAGTTTGGGAGACAACGTTTTTGTCCCCTAATGGTCTGAAAGGGTAATAAATTAGTCCTTTTGGCATTTTAAAACAAGTTGAAATGGGAATTTCTTTCATACAAAAAAATCATATATAGTGAAAGACAAGCAGAGTGGAGAAAAAAGTCTCTGATGGCCTACAAGCATTAAAGGGGAATAAACATTCAGTCTGATGCGCTGGCTGTGAAATGGGAAGGTTGGCTTTGTGTTTGTGTTGAGGCTGAGTGAGCTGGTTGGCCAAGATAAGATGATGCTTGGTATCATCTGAAAGTGCAGTTTTTCCAGTCTAATATGGTACCAATTACTGATTAAAGTAATCAAGTTCTTAAATAGAATAGAATACAACTTTTTGTCACTGCAACAAGTGCAGCAAAAAACAGTACTTGAGAGGTAATCGCTGGTGAATGTGTAGCTCAGTTAGAACCAGAATCAACATTAACCATTCACAACTTTGTACTTGCAGTAAGTGTCATGGCAGCTCATACCAATGAATAATTTATCCAGAGGGTGGGATTCACTTTCCAGTTTCAGTTCTGTCTCCCTCCTGACTGAAACACCCTGCAGATATGGAGGCCTGTCTAAAGGCCACGATTGATTATTGCTCAGACAGCACAGTGCAAATTGACTCGATGAATCCATGAATCCAAAGGTAGGGAATGGTACAGCACAGGGTGCAGTATTAACCAGGATTTTCCGAGACTTATCCCAGACTAGGTTCCATGGAGTAACAGTCTTGTGTAATCCACTGGGATACCACCCCTTTCCAGCTGAGGACAAGGGCCTCAGACTTGTAAGTGCTATTTTTTTTTAGCAAAGATGCTATCCTAAACTGAACAAAAGATAAATTGTTGTCTGAAAATGTTATGAACGAAATTCGTGGCAAACGTCATCCATGGTGCTGTCCAACACCACCGAGTCTGACAACGACAGGAACCAAGTGTCTCTGGTTGTACAGGGACCAAACGGTTTGTAACACCGTGTCATATACTGCGTACCCTGGTACCGTGGTTTGTTTAGGGATAGGAATGCGGGAGTAGTGGGGAGGAGGGTTGTGCTCCAACTTTGTGAGGTGAAGCCATGAAACTGTATTATAGCAGAGAAAAAAAGGGGCAAACTGGAGGCCCTTTTACATTAATTTTAACGTAGAATGACCTCTTTGGAGATAACTAATCCAAATTTGTGTAAAATTAGATCCATTTAGTTTAAAAACTCTAGCTATCACCCAGCCCTCACACACTCCTCATGCACCTCCTACATGACATTTCCACGAACACTTCGAAGTCCATAAAACAAATGAAGACTGATTGGGTGAATTCTGTCACACCCCAGCCTGGTCTGCCAGTCCAGAGGGACTGTCCCTGATGTCTCTGAAACATTTCATAGACATGTCCAACACCCAAATGACATCCAGGGCCTTTATGGGCTCAGGGCAAGCCTCATCCACCCCCAAGGCCCTGCCATAGTGTAGCTGTTTATGTACCTCAGCCCAGACCCCAGCCTCTGCTTCCATCTTTGGAAGTTGTATCAGTCAGATTGACAAGATCCTCCACTGCTGGAATACATCTCCTTTCAAGGCCAGCAGAAACCCACATTGGCCAAGTACCCCTTTCCCTGCCTGAGGTGTCTGCTGCCAGAATCTCTTTAGGCTGACCAAAAGTCACCGTCCACAGCCTCACCAAACTCTTCCCTCACATTGTGCCTTAGTTGCATTTCACTTGTCCTGTTGGTGCCTGTTACCTGCCCCCCAGAGTTCCACAGGTTAGCACAGGAGGAAGAGCAGTCGCTTACCAACTGAGGGGTCAACGGATTGGTTCCTGTCTTTCTCACTATATGTTGAAGTATCCATAGGTAAGACACAACCCCACATTACCTCCAGATGTGCAGTTAGGATTCATTCGCACCAGGATATTCCAAGGGTCTCAGTTTGATTGGGGGGATCAAAAAATGTTGCACCTTCCTTTGGTTTGGATTGTTTTACACTAAACTTCACTGAAGCCTACCAAATTACCTGGACGTCACGCAATTACAACAACTCCTCACTAGGGAGTGATATTCCCCAAAAAGACTGCTGACCAAATAGAAATGAGAACACATATAATAATAATAACAAAATAATCTCATGTGTGTGTTTCAGCTTCTACGAGAACTGAAGCACCCGAATGTGATTGCCCTTCAGAAAGTGTTTCTGTCCCACAGCGACAGAAAGGTGTGGCTCCTCTTTGACTATGCTGAACATGACCTTTGGGTGAGTTTAAGCATCCTGCTGCTGTCATTATGGTTACCCTACCACTCAAGAATGTTGTATTGTCACTATTTAAGTTGTCAAAAGAAGCGTGACCAAAAGGTTTTGTCTCTTCGTAGCACATCATCAAGTTCCACCGTGCCTCCAAGGCCAACAAGAAGCCCATGCAGCTGCCCCGAGGGATGGTGAAGTCTCTACTGTATCAGATTCTGGATGGGATCCATTACCTCCATGCCAACTGGGTTCTCCACAGGGATCTGGTGAGCGGCTATATTCGCTTCATTGCTCCAGTTTCTCTTTATAGCACAGCAGCTACAGCTCACTACAGCCAAGAGCTGTTTCCAAAAGTGACCTGGTTCAAGCCACAAATGTTTCCTTAAGATACATCATGTGCCATTACCTGCCTGTCTATGTAATCCGTAGTTGGAAGTCAATTACAAATTGATGACAGTTAAAAAGGAAGACAATTTATGGCTGTAGGAAAATTCTTTGACCACATACCAATAGTGATCATCAGTTCATTTAGCTAAATTAGCACAAAAACATTTGTCCTTTACCTCTTTTTTTGGTTTAGTTTTTGTACAGTGATTTGTACTGCCATTGCTGCATTTCCTATTATCTTTACATTCACTTTTATCCAAAATTTATCCAATGATTTATCCAAAAGGATTTTTTATCCTGGTGGTTTTTAACACCAATATCAGCTTCTAAAACTGACATTAAGATTAGCTTCTAATGCCAACATCTCACCACTGAGTAAGAACAAGGTACTCAAACAGCTTAGTCAGTTAGAATCCACCCTCTGCAGGACTCTGCTGTGATCTATCTGCATCCTGTGTCCATGGCTGCTGGCAGAGCCGTTTTAGTAGGTGGACAATGGTCGTATACCTTCCACCTTCAGGCAAAGAAAAACTCCTCTTATAAGAGTTAGTGAAAGCTGAGGATCAGCTGAGAGCAGCTTTTCAATTGGGGAGACATTCAGGAAATTCTTCTTATTATTATTATAATGAAATGTTTAAAATCTGCTTGACAGATTCTGATAACTAGTTTAACTGTTTTGTATGTAAGACTAAAGTGATAAAATGAGGACTAGTAGTTTTATGAGGATTGACTATTCTGCTGTTCTAAGTATAGTTCATTTAGACTAATATGACTAAATCATAATGCCAAGAAATAGCAGAGAATTGTATGAAAGCCAATGCTATGTGTCTAAAAGCATTTACAAGTTGATCGATGCAAAGAGAAATGCTACTCTGATGTGCACAAACAAGTAATTGTTGTGGAGTTTGAACTAATAGTTATGAGACTGTAAATTCTGATGTGAGAAACTGTAATCACCCTGCCCTACTAACAAGTGTAACAGATAACACTGAGGACCCAGAAATTCAGGCACAACACAAGTGTAAGTGAATGGATTTATTTAACAACTGGTGGCTGGCAGAGGACCCTGGTGAGGCAGCCTGATCACAGTGGAAGGAGATGCAGCCACTAAAAGAAACTTCACAGTTAATACTCCAGTCCAAGATCCAGAAACAGGCAATGGTCAAACACAGGAAGGCAAATTTTAGGAAATTTTGCATTAGGCAAGAATAGGGGTCAGAAGTCAAAGCATGGGTTGATGTCCAGATATCCAGAAGGCAGGAGAGGTCCGTCGTGGGCAAGGTAAGATAAGAATAATCCAGAGATGTGAACTTGGTCAGCAATGTGGAAACAAACAAGCACATGGGAACAATGCTGGACATCTACTGGCACAAGGCTGTTAAAAATCTGGCAGAGAAGGTGAGACTGGAGAGAGTTTAAATAGGGCAGAGCACAGGCGAGGGTAGGGAGCAGTCGGGGAAGCACAGGTGGAATGACTGTACCTGATAGAAGAAGCAAATCACTAGAGGCCTGGAAGAACGTGAACCATGACAAAAAAAATGTTTACATACTGAGAAAGTCAAACATACACACACAGAGACAACAGCCTGATATCAATGCTGGCTTACTGATATTAGCTAATGCTGTTTTCACAGTACTATAAAGGTTGCTATCATATCAAATACGACCAAACTAAACCTAGTGGTTTACCACTGTTGTATCAACCAGGGCAGTTAAAGTGCCCCCACCAACAGTGGAGAGGATTCATGTACACTGTCGTGTATTAAATAAGACTTACAGTCCATTATTCATATCTCCATGAGGCAGTATCTCTGGTAATTTTTGGTCCGCTGTCCTCTGAGTCCTTAATCCCACCTGGAGTTCCATAAATCATCAGGATTAGATAATCCCTCATCTAAAATGAGGAAGTCCTGAACTGAGGATTGGATCCTAAAGGCTGAGCAACCCGCACTGACACAATTATTAAAATTACAAAAATGACCGACTAACTTTACCAGAACCCCAGAAGCATTCCTGTCAGCTGTATGGTGTTGGAGCAGACAACACATCTTTCCATAAATATATATAATTAGTAAACTAGAGGAGCTAAAAGTGTCTGCTTGCGTTTGTTATTGCTGTTTCTCTTGTTTTGTACTGGATTTTATATAAAGAAAGATGTGTGAACCTTGAACTGTTGTGTTATTACAGTAGGTGGTGTTGTGTCTCAGAGTGGCCAGATATTATAAATCTGATTGTCTTTAGAGCAGAACAATCTGGAATTACTCTAGTCTGGCTCCAGCCAATCGATGGTTCCTGTGAGATTTGCTCCACCTCAGTTTTCACACAGTGCTTTTTGTTCAGGAAGTTCAGGAAATGTGGGTAAAATTTCTGTTGGCAGAAGAGTCAGTCTGTGTTTCTGGAAACTTCCTCCTGGCTGCAGTTTGTCTGACTGATAGCTTGTAGCTGATAACAGACTTTTGACTATAATCATAACTTTTATGGATATTTTCCATTTCCAGGCTGCATTTTGTATTTTGTTATACCAGGTGATGCGTATTTGTGTGGGTGTGGCCTAAGGAGATCAATACTTTACATCTGGGAGTCGGTTGTTGAAAAAATGGAATCCGAAAAGCTACCCGGATTTGGGAATCCCATTTTTTTCGGGACATTGGATCACGTAATCCGGTTTACTTTTACCCCAGTTGTAGAAAGAAAAATAGGACTGGATCACCCTGATCCAAAATCCGTTATTCACCAAATCCAGATTTCCAGCATTTAGATCAGTGTGCGCTGCCGGCCATGTGAAGAACAGCAGGTAGAAGAGACAGTCTGCATGCTTTGCGAGTGGAACCACCGGGAGCACGTATAATACGTGCACGCATTGTCCTGCATAACATTGCAACCAGGCAGACTGTCCCTCTCTGTGACAATATTGATGAGGCGTGAGCCCCGTGTGGAGGACCAATCTCTGGCTTTCTGTCAGAATAAGGGATGTAGTGAGAGATGCAATTATTTCTGACAGCTTCTTTTCTGATTATGCAGTGATGAATAACAGGGAAATTCAATAATTTAATTGTGTTTGTTATTGGATTTGTTTGGGGGTTTATTTCGTGGGGACAGATAATGTCACATTTTTATGTTTACTTCTTTTTTTTTTTTTTTAACATTTTATTTTACTATGCTGAAAGGATTAATAGGAGCCTATCCTTATGCTAACCACTTTATCCCTGTAACGGTTAAACAAGTCAGGTGCAAAATACAAATATAAGCATATGCACCGAATAAAAAGTTCTATTATTTGATCAGCTGTTAGGTTGAACTGCAGTTTATTCCTGAAATCCACCATGTAATCCCGCCCTCTGTTGGGATCAGGATAATCCTGTTTTTTTTTTTTGATCAAAGTAATCTGGATTCTACTCAAACGTTTTGAACAACCCAAACTAATGGTTTTATCCGGATAACAACCAGGATCGAAATTCGTGATCAGAGCGGATTTCGGAATCTGGATTTTCGTTTTGAACAACCCATTTTTTTAAGATTTGATCCTATTCGATAACCGAAACCTGAATGGATTACGTTTGAACAACTGGCCCATGGTGTTTATAATTAACTGAGAAGAAAAAAGCACACTTAGGACCTTGAGAACCCAAATGGGCCTTTTCAGAAAAAGTGCTGTAAATATCTCAGATTTTTCCTCTTCCAAAGCCCAGGCTTTTAATAAACTTAAGTCTTAATCATAACTATGAAGTTTTTATTTATTTCCTATATATTTAATATTGATGTTTAATAATAAATATTTCTTTTACTTTTTTGTCAAAAAGCATCACGTTTTAATGAGAAAAAAAGAAAGAAAAATTATGAAGTGCAGAATGGATAGTTTGGGGGAAGTTATTAGAGCCTTGTATATGTAAATAAAGGCATAAATGCATAAATGCATTATTTTTTTGTTTTAAGAATCAAATTTATTTTTTATTAAGCTTAAATATTTTTATCAGCTTCAGTCTTAATAAGAACTTTGACTTTAACATTAATGGTTTTAATTGAAGGTGTAGTAAGAAGTAAAGTTTCAGTTCTTTATTTAGATCCAAACCCTTAATTTTGGGAAAATCGTGTGCTATTAGCATAAAAACAGGCAGAAATAGTGGCTATTAAAATTAAAAAGGAGCTAAAAGAACCCGGTTAATGAGCCAGTTTCTTTTCTCCGGGCAAAATGGGCCTATAAAGTTATTGTAAAAGGTCTTTCAGAGGGGCACAGCACTGGAAAATACTAAAATGTTGACGTGTGATCACAGAACCATCAAATGTTGTGTTGATAAAAACCACCGTGCTTCCAAAGATGTGAGAAGAATCGAACATGAAGCCAGGAAGCGGGTATCCTCCAGAACGGCTCGGAAACATGGTCAAGGTGAGGAAGGTTAAAGCTCACCCACCACTGAACAAAATACATCAGATTTACTTTAGAGCAGGGGTTTCAAACTCAAATAAAGTTTGTGCTTTGTCATGTAACTCTTCATAAATGTCACAACAATTTTCTCTTCTATGGACACAAGAGATTAGGAAGTTGCAGCAATTTTTCAGAAACTGTCCTTCAGTGAACGGCTTTCCTGCTCTGGCCATTAACTCACCAACCACGTAACTTGCTTCAACAGCAGCATCAGCGTCCTTCTAGGCCGTATGGAAAAGACTTTTCGGGTTAATCATTGGTATGGCTGTGTTGCTCTGGAAGGACTACATCTCTCGGCTGGACAGAATCCCCCTGACCGAGCTGGCAAATGAGGCCAGGGAGAGGGAAGTCTGGGCTTCCCTGATTAGGTAGCTGCCCCCACAACCAGACCCCGGATAAGCAGGAAGAAAATGGATGGACAGATGGGCATCTTGATGGATGGATAGATGGACGGACAGACAGATGGATGGATGGACGGATGGGCATCTTGATGGATGG
>JBAMHW010000025.1:2608994-2620254 GCA_037177495.1 Rhadinocentrus ornatus | reverse complement strand
CCCCCCCCCCCCCCCCACCTAGAAACTATTGATCAGGTTTTAATTGATCTCCATGTTTTTACAGTAAAGCTGCAGCAGGTCGGAGCGTCTGTCCACTCTATCTGTATTACATATGAGTGTATGAGCGAGTGAGAGAATAAGTTGAATTATACGTCTGGCAAACATGCACTGTCTTTTCATAGCGTTTCTAGATGAGGAAGCAGCAGCTCAGCGCAGAAAACCTTAGAAGAAGAAAACATTTATTTAACTGCTTTTAGCAAACTTGTCCAGATTTCACTGTAAGAATGACTGTTTAATGAAAAAAAGTCACGTCTATTTATTTTATATCCTCTATAATAAAAGCTCTTTTGCCTCGTTCATGTTGCTTTGGGTTGTTGGAGCCGATGTTCTCCCTCTGATAACAGGTTTCACTCTTTTCACCCACACAGATACAGAAACAAATACATGATCTCCACCTTGGCGGAGGTACTAATAAATAAAATGGAAAGTGAGGAATCTCTGCACAAAATGTCTGGGCTGTAATAAATTGAAACAGTGATCAGAGTGATGCCCTTTTATATTGTCCAATGAATTAAAATGTATAATCTCACAAATTTACACATTAACAGAGTCAGCAGTTTTCTGCCAGCATTACTACTTACTGTCTTATTGGCGTACTTACTGGCTGTTGCTACAGCAACAGTGTTGCTTTTGACCTGAATGCTGTGTTTAAATTCTTCATATTTGTGAAGAATAAATTCTCCTCAATGGTGAAGTACGCTGTTCTGCAGGGTTTCTCCATGTCTGTGATTGGTCAGATGCTGCAAACTGCACCTCTTTTATGTGAGTATGCACTGATCAAGATGGAAAACCCTTGGTTGAATTACCAAGTTGATAACCAGCTTCATAGTACCACCTATTCGGATGCTGAATGTCTGGGTAAGTCAACCCAGGTAACAGAGACATTTCCGGGGTATGTTGGTCTCTCTTCATAGTGCATGCCTGTGGTGGGATCTTGTAGATGCTGAAAAATAGGGGGCCCAACATGGAGCCTTGGGAAACTCCTTATGTCATCTTTGACAGGAGATGCAACAGATCACCCCAGCATCATTCAGAAGATTTAATGAATGAATTCATTGATTAGAAGAATTAACACAACACTGAAAAAGAATAGCATTCTTTTTCAGTGTTGTTGTGTTTGTGTATTCTTAATTAAAAAATAATGCTCCCAGTGAGAAGCGTCGAGCGGGTGTGGGCATGCTCATTGACCCCCGACTTGGTGCCTGTACGTTGGGGTTTACCCCGGTGGACAAGAGGGTAGCCTCCCTTCGCCTTCAGATGGGGGGATGGGTCCCGACTGTTGTTTGTGCTTGTGCACCAAACAGCAGTTCAGAGTACCCACCTTTGTTGGAGTCCTCGGAGGGGGTGGTGGAGAGCACTCCTTTCGGGGACTCCCTTGTTCTGCTGGGGGACTTCAGTGCTCACGTGGGCAATGACAGTCAGACCTGGAGGGGTGTGATTGCAAGGAACAGCCCCCCTGATCTGAATTTGGGTGGGACTTTGTAGTTGTTTCATCGGACTTGCAGCCGCATGTCCTGGACACTCGGGTGAGGAGAGGGGCGGAGCTGTCAACTGATCACCACCTGGTGGTGAGTTGGCTCAGATGGTGGGGGAGGATGCCGGTAAGGCCAGGCAGACCCAAGTGTGTTGTAAGGGTCTGCTGGGAACGTCTGGCAGAGTCCCCTGTCAGAAAGAGTTTCAACTGTCATCTCTGGCAGAGCTTCAATCATGTCCCGGGTGAGGCGGGGGACATTGAGTCCGAGAGGGCTGTGTTCTGTGCCTCTATTGTTGAGGTGGTGACTTTCGGACGGCTTGAGAAGGTTCTGGTCTACCATCCGTCAGCTCAGAAGAAAAAGCAGTGTTCCATCCACAACTGTGACGTTGTGTAGGCGGTGGAGGGAATACTTCAAAGACCTCCTCAATCCCACCAACACGTCTTCCGATGAGAAAGCAGGGTCTGGGGACCAAAGCTAAATAAAACTTATAGTTTTGGCACAGCAAAACATGGACAAATTTGTGGAGGTACCAATGATGATGAATCAACATTAAAGACTTCAACTACTAAAAAAACAAAAAGAAGAAAACTTGATGAAACACATCTGTCCCTGGGCTTGACCAGGTAATGGTCAAGTAATAGTAATAATCAATAGTGGGTAACGAGGAGAGACCACAGTGTGTTTTATGTCTCAAAATATCAGCATCTGACAGAAAGAAGCCAAGCTCGACATTGTTGATAAAAAAGGGTCCAGCAGATAAAGTTTGGAAATCACTTTTCGCACATTATAAAATTATAAATGGGTTTGTCAACTCTGTCAGATCTGTGTCTGACGGAGCTGACAAAAGAGCGAGTATCTTCCCTCCAAAAACAGCTAGCTACACTGTGACTGGGGGAATTTGGACACTAATTGTGGATACCTTTTTTTTTAAGTTTTAAAGTTACCAGAGTGTGTGTGGTAGTGTTGCATTCAGCACAGCGAGGGA
This sequence comes from Rhadinocentrus ornatus, assembly GCA_037177495.1. NCBI lineage: Eukaryota > Metazoa > Chordata > Actinopteri > Atheriniformes > Melanotaeniidae > Rhadinocentrus > Rhadinocentrus ornatus. The sequence goes on along the minus strand of JBAMHW010000025.1, from coordinate 2,617,734 downwards.
AATAAAAGAGGTCTGACTGAGCATAAACTGAGGACAAGACTTTAATTAATCAAATTAAATTAGACAGAATTTAATTAAAAATATTTCATGCTCACTTTGTTGATCAATTTATATACCTACAGCTTCTCTTTTTAATTGGATGTGTATGTATGTAGAATTGTTGACTTTTTAAAGGTTTTTTTAAAGAGATCAATACTTGGAAATCTTGCTGAGGACAAAAGAAAAATAACATGGACTTTCTAACCACAGACCATACATTTAAGCAAAATTTCACAAAAAAGACAAAATATATGTGAAAACAATAACAAAGGTATACACAGTTCCTTCCAGTTTAACTCTTTAAGTATGCAAATCATGATTGATTTATTGATTTTATTATATAAACTTGGGTTTTTGATGTAGGACATGTTTTGTCCCAATTCTGAAGAATGAGTGAAATAATAATAATAGAAATAAGAACTGAAACCTGATTGTCCTCATTTCTAAAGTGACAACTTGGCTCTAAATAATCACACAGTGAGTTTCTTATAAAAGCAGATTTAAGTCCAAATGGGTCGTTAATTCCTCCTGAACCTGGACAGCAGCCTGCAGTCTGGTCCCATGGACACATCAGGACCAACATCCTGCTGGTGACGTGGCTAAAGAGGAAAGTGGTACACCGTAGGATAAATGTTCACCTTTCATGACATACTGAACAGTTTGTAAAGCAATGACCTCCTGACTTATTAACCAGGTTAGAGATGTTATTAACCAGGTGACCGAGTTATAATCTCTATCTCCTAATAATCTTCCTAATAAGTTTGTAGGTAGGACTTAACAAATGTGATGAATGAGGGCCATCAATCTGTTAAAGAAGTCATCATCATCATCATCATCATCTACTCTTTTGTAGAGTATGTTCGGTTTGATTGTTCCTGTTTATCCTTCTGCCAGCGAGATGTTAGAAAACCAAGTCCAACCCGTGCTAAACAGAACTGTCTTCTCTTCATGAGGTCCTGGTGGTTTTATATTCTTCGGAGGTTTGCCAGGACATGGATTAAAGCAAGCGCTTCATGGACCATGTGTGATGGATTATGTGGCTTTGGTTGCCACACTCACTAGGAGTCAAGGTTATAAGTAAAGATGAAATATGGGTAAAACAAGGTTGCAGAGGTGGGCCATATTTGGGTCAAACATTGTTTGCTAGCTGGATGGTGTAAAGGTGACACAAAACAAATCAAATTTGATTTTAGATTGACTTTCAATTTCCTCTGTATGCAGAGACGAGTTCATTCAGGTCGACACTAAAATAACTGATATTATTCCAGATGGTCCATCATGGACTGAGTTACAGACTGCAGAGACCAGGAGTGATGTTAGAAAGCTGGACACACTGAACTTCAGGATGATTTGACTTCTTACATCAGATGTGTCAGTGAGCTCTGCATTCAGCTTTACGAGCGGATGAAATGATGAGTGAAGCGCAGACAAGCTGAGACTTAGCGTCGAGCTCATGACTTCAGGATCTGTGGATGAGCCTGAGGTGATGAACTACCACTGCAAGATTTATGACTGATGATGAGAAAACTCAGCACAATGTCATAACACAGATGATCCATGTCCTGATCTATCAGGTGCTGCAGCAGCTACTGAACAACAACACTCACACACACACATGCACACGGTGGAACCTCAACACACACACCAATATCAGTCCTCACATATACAGAATATCAGGATCAGAATCACTTTATTATTATTGTACAACAAAATTAAACGAGGCAATCCTTTGAGGTGCATGATTAAAAAAAAAGAATACCAGACAATTAAAAAGCATACAATCAAAGCTGTTGATAAAGGTATCTGCACTCTGATTTACCATTTATGTATGTGTGTGTGTGTGTGTGTGTGTGTGTGTGTGTGTGTGGGAGGGGGGTAGTTTGACAGGATAGTTTTAGGGTTATTACCTAATAAGTGTTTCACTTATTTCAGGTTATTTCCCTGGATCATTGTCTGAATACTCTAACGTTCGAGTTTTTTCCTGATGTTTCAGCAGCTGTGTCTGAGTGAACAATGGAGGCTGGCATCCTTCCTATCACCTGTAAGTCTGCTTGGAAAGAGCTGTGTTCATCTAGAGTCACTTTGACTTTCGGGGTAGGAGATTGGTGTCTGGAGCGCCGCCATCACACCACTCACTCCCAGCCTGCTTTCAGAGGAGCCTCCAACCACAGCGTGACGCTGACTCTCCACAGACCTTGACATTTGAGTGGGTTGTAAACTCTGTTCAGCACAACCTGTGTGTGTGAGTGCTGTTTGAAATTCTAATGAACTTTGGGCAACATTTACTCCCTGTATGTTACCCAGATAAAAACCTCTCATTTATTCTCTCTGAATCTGCCTGTATTTGTTTGGAGCGTGCTTTAAAACCCAACTGGTTTGCATATTAAAGGTTTTTACTGCTTTCCAGCCAGTGCAGCTCTCCTGAGACTGATAATCTCAGTAACTGGACTAAAGGCCATACTGATAAGGAGGTTTATGACTTCACCTGATGTGGCTGTAGGAATATGTAAGAGTAAAGTAGAAGAACCTAAACTGTAAACTATACCATTCCCACACCTGCTCTTCCATCAGAGGATCTAAACAGTTCCAGGTAGATCATTTGAGCTCATAAAGACGGTTTCCAGCAGTGTACGTCTCTGACTGGACACTAACAACCAGCTACACGTCAGGAAATGTTGATTTACACAACATAGAGTATAAAAATCAGATTTCCCAGAGAAAACTGCCGTTTTCCCACCCGCTCAGAGTTTAGGATTTACTGTTGTGATCTGTGCTTTTAACCTAACAGGATCCAACTAGTTCTGATTTTTTGAGCATTGAACCAGTGTGGTGTCCAGTTAAACCAGCAATGTTAAAATCATCTTAGTCCAGGTTCCACGTTCAGAACAATCTGGTCTCCAGTGGGTCGGACCAGTAAAATAATACCATAATAACCCATAAACATTTCTTTCTTTCTTTCTTTGTTTTAGTACAAAGAAGTACATTATCAAGTTGTTTCCATTTAATTTCCAGTAATGTTAGAAAATATTATTAACAAGCTGAAATTACTGGAATATTGTATATATTTTGCCTTAGTTTACACTTTTACATTTATTTGATTTAATCATCATACCACTCATTAAGATTTAAAGGAGCCACATCTGGAATGGCTGAAATGAAGGACCAAGGCTGAATTTGGGGGCTGAATGTTGTTGGACCTCTGATACCCATATAAAACTGTTGAAAAATTTACAATATGGGACCTTTAATAAAATTATTTATTACCTTAATATGTAACAATAGTTTAGATTTTATTATATACATGATTTCTTTGTGTATTGTATTTATTTTACATATTTATTAATTTTCACGTGCATTAAAACTTTCAGATCACAATGAAACTCACAATGAGTTGCAGGAATCTGGAAGTCAAAAATCCAGTAACTTTTCCACATTACTGAACTGACTCACCTCATCCTACAAACTGAAGTCACATCTATTCTGAAGTCAGAAAGATGAAACAAGTTCTCCTTCTGCCTTTTGCACTTAAACAGGAAATTAATATTTTCTGTTTAAATATAAACTATTTCCAACCTCACATGGAAACATTAGAAACTTTAGTTACTTTTGTTATAATATTACACTTAATATTTTCTATATCATCTACATATGTACTAAATCCTCCAGACCAGATCAGACCCTCTAGAGCAGCGGGGGTTGGGACCTCAGTGGGGGTCACGGTATCATTTCAGGGGTCCGCCAGTCAGTCAGTCAGTCAGTCAGTCAGTCAGTCAGTCAGTCAGTCAGTCAGCCAGTCAGCCAGTCAGTCAGTCAGTCAGCCAGTCAGTCAGTCAGTCAGTCAGTCAGCCAGTCAGTCAGTCAGTCAGCCAGTCAGTCAGTCAGTCAGTCAGTCAGCCAGTCAGTCAGTCAGTCAGTCAGTCAGTCAGTCAGACAGTTGTATTGTAATTATAAAAACCATTAATTAATCAAACCATTAATGAATAGAAAAGGCAAGGCAAGTTTATTTGCACAATTCAATGACGGGAATCAGAGCGCTCTACAGAAACACTGAAACATCAGAAGATAGGAAGCATCATTTAAAATTAAAACAAAAGAGAAAAGAATAAGAAAGAACATTAGATTAAAATGATAAAGTTTAAAGATTCAAGCTTAAAGAATAAGTGCAGACTTGGCCTTTTAAATAAAAACTGTTCAAATACAGCAGACAACGGGTGAGTCTAACCTGGGAGTGTCCTGGTAAATCTTTAAAATTAGTACTTAAATTATTTTTACACAGTAACACATAAACAACAAAGTCAGTACACATACCATGTTTATAATCTCAATTTGAAATTATCTTCACAAAAGACGCTGATTTCAGGCATGTAGGTGCTTTGTCAACCACTAAAAACCACTTTATCCTCCTTATTTATGAAGATTCTGACAGTTTTCCAGCCTTACATTTAGAGGATGCCGCAGGATGATGCGTTTGATACATTACATAGTTAATCACTAAGTGGTCGCATGGGGGTGGCGGTCGCGAACAATAATGCATCTTATATTGGAAGTCGTTGCTCAAAAGTTTAAAAACCCTGGGCCAGTTTTGGTACCCAGACTTTATGTTTGGCACCTCTGAGTTGGTATGTCTTTCTATAATTAAAGAATCAGTCTCAGTGTTAAATGACGCCTGTGTGGAGGTTCCGACATGCCACCTCAGTATGTTTGGGACCAGAACAGCTTCCCGCGCTCTCTGCTTCCTCGGCCTCCATTCTGCACCGCTTGTTAGCATCGGAGCAGCTGCTGAACCCTCTGCCAGAGGCCTGGGACAAGCCCAGGAGTTTGTTTATGACGGGAGTAATGACTGCAGAGCTAAATGTGAAGCACTGACCCCTGATAAGCTGTCCTCAAATCCTGAGAAATGGGCCTGTTTCATGCCAAGAATGTGGGTGGCCGGCTTTCCTGCGGCCATGTTTCTGGCTGCTGCTAAGTGCACATTGCCCCTCTCTGAAGTCCCCACTGGCATTGTTGTACACTTAAATTTGCACCACATTTCCCAGCGATCCAAACTTCGCTTATCTGAATGACATGGTGTTGGGAAATGAGGATTTGTTTATCTTTTAGTTTTGATCCTCAGCTACAACCAACAACTGATGCAGCTCTTTCCAGGGTCCATTAGTTATGTACATCTAAACACATACATGTATATTCACATATACACATAAATACGTCACATCAATGCATTCAAACACCCGGAATAATTTATACTTCTACTGTTTGTTCCAAATTAATTTGTTTTCTATAAAAATGCTCAGAAGTTTAGTTTTATGTACTTGTTTGATAGATGAAGCACGTCCTTTATTTTCAGGATACGTTTTGGATTTCAGTTGCTTGATTGACTCAAACCCGTTTTCATGAAGCTGGTTTTTGTAAGAAGTTGATTTTCTTCCATCCACTGGTTCACCACTGTGTTGTTTATTTTAAGAGAATTTATTGCAGTATTTCATCTGCTGATATGAGTTTTAGTTGTATATGAAGAATTTGATTACTTCATTATTCTGTGGCTGCAGCTGGGGTGAAGCCCAGGACAAACGTCTACAGGTGGGAGCATGAAGTTAATCTCTTGATGACCTTCAGCCCTCATTTAATACTTTGTAAGTTCTGTAGTTGCGGGTGCAAAGACTCATATGGTGGAATCTAGGGCACTTTCAGAGGAAAGGAATTTTTTTATTCTCTGTAAAAACTGCATTTCACTGCTGTTTGCTATCAAGGATGATGGTTGTATTTTTTTTATTTAGTTATTTGATTTCTGTCTCCTCTGTCCATATTCGGCCAATCGAGGCTGGTTGATAGTGCAAATTTTGGTATTGATCTGATATCAAGTAAATCCAGGGTATGTATCACTGATACCGATACTTTTCGTTTGAAATTTCACAATCATTTAATGATTTTGCCTTTAAATATTGTTCATTATTAAGACCAAACTAAGACACAGTACAAATATTTTTGTTAAATAAAACATTTTATTAACAAACTGAATGGCTGAACTGAGCAATATAAATTTAAGCTTTTTGTTGTAAACTATATAAAATAACAGCAACAATGTAACAAAATAATAAAATAACTCTGTTATTCCCTTTTATCACACAATCATTTGAGAAGAAGACTGTCAACAATGCAAATTAGCTAAACTAAAGCAAACCCTACTTCTGCTTGGCTCTTTTTCACATTCTCTGACTTTTTGTCCCCAAAGCCCTCTGCAAGAAAAATAAACGATCTCATCACGCTGGTATTGATTGATACTGATACAAGCCTTGGTATCGATATTTGGATCGATGCGTCCGGCCGTGGTGGAATCATCATCAGCGTGCATCATAGTTCAGGTTGTTTTAAAGCCAGTGGTAAATCATGAAGACAGTGTTCAGTAATGGACCCGAGCAGGTGCACACGTCACACCCCTGTGTCACGTCACAAAAGCATTAAAAAAGTGACCAGTCTGCTGATCTGATACGATGTGTATGGTTGAAGGACCGGAGTAATGTGCTCTCGTGCCAGCTAAAAGTGGAGCTGCAGCCAATCGAGGGAGGCCTGACTGAGCCCAACGGAAAGTGCGCTGCAGTAGTCTGAGCGAATAGAAATCAAAACATGGATTAAAACCTGGAGATGATGCTGACAGAGAAATTGTTTAACTACCACTACCACTAGACCACTGAGCCGATTTGTGAGTCAAGTCTGAGGTTACCGTTTAAGTGCACTAAACCAGGTTGATGCAGATCGTTCCACCTCACATAGTTTTCTTAACAAAGTCAAGCCTCACTGATCTAATTATCTTATTTATCAACCAATTATTCACCATCAGTGTCAGAGCTATGGCTGTGGAGAACTTCTTCCCGTAAGCATGTTCAAAATCTCTTATTAGATTCTTGCAAATGATTTACTGGATTATATTTCCTTTACTGTGCAGTCTATATTTTTTTTTACCTTTGGGAATTTGCGGAGAATACATCGATTTAAACCACACAGTATATATTTTTACGAGTTATGATTCTGTGCTTCTGTTTGTCTTCTTGCTAATTTGAAGCCGTGGATTCCAGCAGCTGGTCATGAAGTGGAGCTGCATTGTGTGAAGGAATGAGGGTCGTGGTCAGAGAGGAGCTGCTTTGTGCTGCATGGAAACCAGGGGAATTCAGCTGCCCGACCTGCAACCTCAGAGTCAAGGGTCAGAGTCTGTGTGAGATAGCCGGGGCCACGATCTGTGTGTCAGAGTGAGTCACCTCATTACGCCGACACACGAGATGCCATGTTTCCACCCAGTTTACTGAAGAACAAACACAGCATCGCTCTTAACAAGCGTCTGTTTCGTCCCACATGCAGCACACAGGAGACGAGCTGCACATCGAGTTGTGAGAAACTTAAATGGGCCACTTGATTATGGTGTCCGCTCAGAAGGATAAACAGGCTGTAATTCATAAAAACTGGGTGCAGTTCTACAGATGGAAAGTGTTGGACAGGATGGTTTAATGGTGGACCTTTGAAGCAGCAGTTTGATTATGTGACAAAAAAAACTGTCCCTTAAAATAAATTAAATTCCAGAAATGTAATGAAGTGACACTTGAGCAATTTACTGTGGAAACGCAATATTTTAAGGATAAAAAATGTTCAAGTAAAGATAAAAACCACACAGTCACATCTTTGACATCTTGCAACAGGGTCATAACTGGATCCTATGAAACTGTCAACAAGCTGTAAACAATGTCTTTTTTTAAACATGTATTAGTTATGAAAACTAAAAACCTAAAATAAGAAAATAGTTGTTGGATTATAAATTGCTCCACCTAACAAGGTGCGCAAAATCCACTTATCTTACTAACTTGACTGGCAGAAGCAGATTATGGTCTGGTCATGACAAACTGTTGAAATGTTTAGCAGAGAGAGAACATTGCTGGAATTGCTTTCAGTTCAGATTTCAGATTTCAGCCACTGCCCCTCGGGCACCCGCCGTGGATACGTCCATGCTAGAGCCACCTTTATACTTTGGGTTTTTGTCCTGTCATTGGAGTGCAGTTTTACTTTAGGTTTCCTGGGAGAATTTAGAATGAAATGTTCTATCGTTGATGGAAAACATTCTTTGTTCAGATTCACTTAAAAAAAAACAACTACAAACCATAATACCACCGCCACCATGTTTCACAGCTGGAATGACGCTTCCCTTTCACACACATTTCGTATCAGATCAGTTTCCTCTCTGAGTTAATGACCAAGAGTAAAATGAATGTTTTAGTTCCATTTGTTCAGCTTGGTTTTTCTGTAATTCCTTCTTGTGTAAAATTTAAAACAAGGTCATATTTTCCATAAAATGGTGAAATGTTTCAGTTTCAACATCTGATATATTGTTTATGTTTTACTGGGAATAAAATGTATGGTTCATGAGATTTATAAATAATTGCATTCTATTTGTATTTACATTTTACACAGAGTCCTGATTTTGTTAGAACTGTAGTTGTGGATTCAACCTCCAAGTTTGATCCATGAAGCACAGAAAGGATTTAAAATGTTGAACTGTGGCTGGAGAAACTAAAGATTCACTGAGGAGACATTTGGTCTTCTCACTTCTTGCAGGAACAGAAGTGTCTGCTCATTGTAGCACTACAATAATCTGTATATTCATGTCACCTGAGCTGTAATAAAAGTGTGGTGCTTACTTATTTTACCTCTTGAATAATAT
>JBAMHW010000025.1:2596680-2608377 GCA_037177495.1 Rhadinocentrus ornatus | reverse complement strand
TATATATATGTATATGTAAAGGCTTGTTTTATTTTTATTATGCATGAATTTAAATATGCATGATTTTTTTTTTAATCATGTAAAGCACTTTGTGTTGCCTTCGGCATTAAAAGCGCTTTATAAATAAAGTTCGATTTGATTTGGGCCTCAAGGCACACTATCCTGCAGGTATTAGATGTCTCCCTGCTGTAACACACCTGCTTCAAATTAAATTGATCTCTGATAAGCGCTGCACAAGTCTACTAATGAGTCATTAATTTGAGTCAAGTATGTTGCAGCAGGGAAACGTCGAAAGTCTGCAGTGGGCCTTGAGGACCGGAGTTGGAATCCCTTCTCAGAACGACCTGACCTGTACTTTCTCGTCCCTCAGCTCAACTTCACTACATGAAAAAGGAAACACGTCCTGTTCTCGCGATAGTAGCGGGATGAAGCAGTCGCCATATTCTGTGACAATATTTTGATTCGTAGGTGCTGGGACGGAGGAAAAAGAGAAAAGTGAAGCCTGCTGAGGGGAGGGGGGGCCGAAGACGAGGACCTGTCAAGAAGGTATTCCCGAGGCTCTGTCAAACGGCGTAGGGCCGAGGCTCGCTTTCCCTCTCCCTTACGCTATTTCGAGGACACAGAAGGCCCGGGACCTCGGTGCAGCTGGTTCTTCTTCTCCCTGGTCACCTCGCCGCTTCTCCTTTCCCAGCTCCGCGGCCGTTCGGAGGTCCGGCGGCGTTCTCGGGTGTTGAAGGTGGCCCAGGGAGCGGCGGCGGCGGCGGCAGTGGAGACTGGAAGGCAAGTTACTTTAAATGAACACTTTCACCACTTTAAAATTAAAACAAATAATTATAAGAAGCGAAACGGAAGAGTTTGTGTTTGTGAGGTTGGTCTCAGTCTGAAAAAAACGGAGAGAAAAGTTTTCAGAGGTGGAAAAAGTTTTTGTCTACCACAGGGGCAAGCTAACCTAGCTAACCTGAGGTGTTGGAGGTTGTTCTCGGCTGGACGAAGTTAACAGATCCTAGTCTGAAACACCAAACTAATTATTTGTCGTCTTCATAAACCCCGTTTATTGTTAACAGCCAAAGTTAGCGGTTCTGGGCCGCTTTCTTGGAGTATTCCGCTGCTGGGGGTTAACATGTTTTGTAGCCCCTGTTAGCATGCTACTTTTTCCATTTAGCTCTCCGTTGAAACGTAGCAGCGTTGGTGCTGGATGGACACATTAAATCATTTAACCTCCGATCCAGGTTGTTTTTCTCTTACAAACCTGTACATGAACTCTCACACTTAAAACATAGTAAATTTGGTGCAACGGGGATTGTACACACCGTTTAATGTCCCATTAATATTATCATATATATGGAACCTTTAAATAATAAAACAGAACCCCTGAGGTCTGATCATTTAGTGGTTTTACCGTTGAAATATTTGATGATAACAGACTGTATTATTGAGAAATCAACTGACATTTTCTCAGAGGACGTAAATATTCCTCTTTTGTGTTAGTTCAGGTTAAGGAGGAGTAGGTTTTGACCCTTGTTTACCACAGCTCAGTTGTTTTTGGTATAGTTGGTATAGGATATGTTTGTCCTGAGGTAAGCGAAGCTGTGAGGATGGTGACTTCTTTGTCATTATTTATACATGTGTACCCGTTAAGAGCCAGGATAACTGGGGTGGTAGAACATATAACGAAGGCTGCGCAATATATCAAATTTAGACTTCGATTTATGCTCCAAGCGATCACAAAAACAGTGATATTGACAACAAAAAAACCCTGACTATTGTTAAAATAAATTTGCCTTAAAACACTTTTATTTTGTTACATCCAGAATGACATGCGCACTTCTGCAAGTACCGGAAGTAGGCTCTCCACCATTTCTGCGAACACTTAATCCAAGTTAGTGACTTTATCACTTTTTACTCCTTTTGAAGCTACGAGCAACTAATCTAGTTACTTTTCTGGTATTATTGCAGACTTATAGAGGCTGAAATGAGAACGTACAGATCAATAAGCATCAATGCTGCCGTAGGCCTTTCCCCCACCCCAAAGCTGTCACTAGCTGCGTTTCCATTGCAGTTTTTTACTAACGAAAGCAATATTTCTAAAACTTTGACAAAGTACAATTGCGATTTGCAGGCGTCTTCTTTGAATGGCGTTTAGCGCATAATCCGTCATTTTTGTAAGACTTTAAGGGAGAAGGAGATTTCTAATTCTTTATAAAACTCAGCATTTTGCTGCTGTTTGCTATCAAGGATAACGGTTATATTTTTCTCTTTAATTACTTGTAAAAATACTTCTATCTCCTCCTCCGTCCATTTATACTTTGCCATCTTTACTTGAAACCAACTGGTCACATGACCAACGTACGGTGATGTGTAAATGCAAAAAAGCAACATGTCTGAAAAACCACCTGGTGAGGGCATCAAAACTTTTTTCCAGAGTTTTTTCAAAAAGTAGGTGTTTCCATTAGCAGTTTTTATTGTGATTTTTCGGTTTTGTGCTGTTCTACGGGTAATGGAAACGCCGCTGGTGTAGTGTTGAAATAAGCATCCTTCGCTCCGCAGTCCCTCTTAGCTACGACTAGAGCAGGAGAAAAAGTTGAAGTAACTGCAGACTGAAGGGAAAATATGTTTGCTCTTTTTCTTTGCGATTGTAGCTCAGGAGGAAGAGCAGTCGTCCACCAACCAGAAGGTCAGTGGATTGAGGTCAGTGTCCTTGGGCAAGGCACTGAACCCCAAGTTGCCTCCCGATGTGTCTATTGGGGTGTGAGTGTGTGTGTGTGTGTGAATGTGACATGTAGTGTAAAGTTCTTTGAGTAGTCAACATGACTGGAAAAGTGCTGTATAAGTACAGTCCATTTACCACTGGCCAATCTTTAAAATAATTCCCTTTTTGTTCCAGTTCCAGTACATGTTGGTTATTTTCACACAGTCCAGACAGGGTTTTTTGTGACTTTATAGTGATTTATCAGCAGTATCAATATTTCTTGTTTCCCTTTGTTCTTTGGTTGTTTTCCAGTGTCTTTGAATTCTTGGTGGCATCCGGACATTTGGTGGTGATCTGAAGGCCTTCTGGATGTGTTCAGACAGAATTTCCTCACGTTGTTTTACTCAGTCTTCGTATTTACTTGAGCCGTTCGGCCAGTGATGCAGAATGTTGGTGGCTGAAATTTGTAGTTTGGAAGATAATCATCATCTTTGTTTTCTAACTAGAAGCTAAATCAATTTTCTGACTTAAATGTTTGATTTAATTGTTTTGATCTTGTTAGAAAAGGCAGTTAAATTCCATTTTTCTGTCCTTTTTTTTTTGTGAAACAGGCTTTTTCCTCTTTAGCAGAGGGAGTCTTGGCTCCTTTTTTCTTAGAATTTTTTTCAGGGCTCCTAAAGAGAATGGTTTCACGGATGACCTCTGAACGCCTCCGATCTGAACCGTGTTGTCAAATCTCGACTGTGAGGGTGTCTGTCATTCATTAGCAGCTTGTGCCTGCCTTGACTTGCAGTCAACATTGCACTTCCTGACCAATAAGCTGCTATGGCCAACTGTTTATAGGTGCAGACCCCTAACTGAAACCATGTGTGCCTGGAGCTGGGTAAATATGTTGCCAGGAGACCTTACTGATTTGCCACTCTTCTGAGACTCAGCAGCAACTGTATGATCAGTGTTAAAACAGGGTTGTTGTCCGGACTGGAAGGCTGATAATTACTCTGGGTGTCATCAGGGTAAATAAACCCTTTCTGAAGGCATGGATAAGACATAAAGTTTCCTTGATGCATGTTGATGGACGTGAAGAATTTGTTAAGTTTAGCTCCTGAATGATAAAGAAACTTGTGTTTGAGGGCTTTTATAACAAACTGAGTTTGTAGCGTGTTGTTGCAAAGTCTTCTTTCCTGTAAAACCTGTTTTTTTTTTTTATTTATCATTTGTAGTTTGTACGAGTTATGGTTACTGAGGAAAGGGTGGGGGTGTGTGGTTTTTTTTCCCCCTTTCATAGAGGGAAGGATAATTACTGCACTTGAGTGCAGTGTCAGTTAAACCCAGGAAACTAATTTCTGTGTTTTTTGAGAGTCAACTGAGTTTCTCTTTCAGGCTGCATTGACTGATTAAGCAGCTAAAAGTGGAGCTGTGCGTTCTTTTGCTTGTCCAGGTAAGTTTCTGGGTTCTAGAGTCATCTAGTGTCAGCCTTGTAAGTCCTGTAATGCTAACTGTGAGTGGAGGAGGTGGAAGGGAAGAATCCATCACAGGCTGCAGGAAGAGAGTTTGGTGTTTTTAACCCTCCCCCCTCTGCTGTGTGGCTGTCAGGAAGAAAGCCCCTTCCCCCTGTCAACTTCTCCTGACTTTTCCACTTCAATTGGGAACTTTCATTACACATGCTGCTTGTGGTCTTCCTCAGTCCAGGGTTAAATATCGTCTACTAATCCTGACAACGCAGGACCAGGTCATATGTTTCTGTGTGGACATTGTTCATTAGGTATGTCACCAGATTATTGTCAAAGAAATAATCTGGATTATTCTGCGTTAATTTTAGTATATTTCATTATACTATATATATATATATTTCATTCACTATAAATGTTTGGAACCACATGAACACTTCTAGGTCTTAAAGTATTATTTATATCTATCTTTGATGGCAACATAACAAAATAATATAATAAAGTAAATTCCATTTAAAACTCCTCTGCTATGTGCAGAAAAAAAATCCTACATATTAACTGTGGATTTCTTTCAGTGAAAACATGGAAATGCTACAGGACCTCTACCTGGACCTGGGAGACTTCTTTCTGGAAGCTACATTATTTAAATGGTTTTGAACATTTCTTTAGAAAGCAGCAAAAACAAAAAGACATGTTTTCTGACGTGTGCTCTGTGTCTGCTGACGAAAGTGTGCGCACTTGTGTCCGTACATGCGACATCAGGATGGAGAATTCCCTGATAACACGCACACAAGTTGACACGAACAGGTTTGAATGGCTCTTAAAGGTAACCATATTCACCTGTGATTGGTTTGTTTGTATCGGTGAATTTCAGGGCTCCTGATAGACCTTTGCATCTTTCATCTAGTGAAGTTTCTGGATTCTAAGTCAGGGCGAAAGCAAAAGAATAGTCAAAGGATATGCGGGGCAAGGTACTTGAACTGTATAAAACAGGAGAGGGATATAAAAAGTTGTTCAAGAAATTGAGAGTGCCAATCAGCTGTGCTCAAACTCTAATTAAGAAGTTAAAAATTTGGGATTTTCTTTAAACCAAACCACCGTCCGGTAGACTAACAAAAATTTCAGCCACAAATGTCACAAAGTTTCCCACTTGCAATACGCCCAACAGCACAGAGGCGAGCCTCAAAACAGTTTTTTGGAGTGATGAGACCAAAATTGAACTTTTTGGCCACAACTACAAACGTCACATTGGGATAGGAGTCAACAAGGCCAATGATGAAAGGTTCACCATTCCTGCTGTACAACACGGCTTGCTGATGTTACGGGATGTGTAACTACAAAGGCACACTTGGTCAAAATTGATGGCAAGATGATGGCAGCATGTTATCAGAGAATGCTGGAGAGAAATTAGTAGTCATCAGCGCGGAAGCTGCGCGTGGGGCATACTTGGACACTCCAACGTGACAACGATCCAAAACATGAGCCCAAGTCAACCTGTTATGGGCTACAGCAGAATAAAGTGACGGTTCTGGAGTGGCCATCTCAGTCTCCTGACCTCATTGAGCCACTCTGGGGAGATCTGAAACGGGCAGTTCATGCATGACAGGCCAAGAATTTACAGGAACTGGAGGCCTGTTGCCAAGAAGAATAGGCAGCTTTACCATCTGAAAAAAATAAAGAGCCTCACCCACAACTACCACATTTCATCATTGGTCATTGGTGTTAAAGGGGGCAACATACGGTATAAAGACCTGCGGTATGGAAACTTTTGATCAGGGTAATTTGGATCGTGTCTGTCATTATGATTAAAGAGTATACACAGTTGTTTAATAAATGGCTTCGCCAGAGCACGATCCATGAGTGAAAGAAAAGTTTTTGTGTTATCATTCATATTCTCTGAAGAATGACCAAAAAAATCAAAATTCTGCCAGGGTATGTCAATGCCTGAAAAACTTCCATAGATCAACCAAAGTAAAGGTCGCTATCAGGTGGATCTGGATCTGGACCCTGAATATGTCCCAAATGGACCTGGAGCTAAAATCTGATGGGGTGCTCTTATTTAAACTGGTGCAACTTTTATAGTCTTCACGCGGAAACAAGAGGAAGAGGAAACACGCGGACCAGTTGCATGTGAGTTCAGCCATTCCACGTGATACATTAAGCCAATTAAGTCTGTGAGGCTCCTGGGGGTAAACTTTGCGGCATTACAATGCAGACAGTAGGGCTGGACAATAATTCAATATAAATATAATTCACAATATACTTTTATTCAATAACGGTAATATGAGTTTTGAACAGATTTCCGATATTTCGATATACATATAGTGTAAAATCAGAGTTTCACTGACTGCCGAACAGAAAGAGCTGCAACACATTGGCTACGTAAGTGATGACGTACACCACAGACATGGAGCCTGACCAATGAGCCCCGACCAAGCCCAGCAGCAGTAAAAAAAAAAAACAAAAAAACCCAGCAGCAGTTGGCTGTGCTCAGCGCGAGATAGAAATCTAGGCTAGGCTCCAACCCTGCTAGTTTTAGCTACAAATCGAGTGCTCATGTCTGTAATGCAAACGTGACTGAACAAGTTTCTACAAGCGAAGAGAAAGCAGACGAAGTTGTTGATGAGAGAGGAAAGTTAACTCGGTTGTATGGAAGTGGTTTAGCTCAATGTCGCCAACTTAGCGACTTTGTCCTGTTCGTTTTCACTGTCCACTAGCGAGTTATTTTTTTTTTATTATTATTATTTTTTTTGTTACTAGCAACAGATCTAGCGACTTTTTTTGGTATTATTAAATACTTTTGGGGACTGACGGCCCCCCGTCCAAAAGCACTCATACGAGACTTGGTCCTGATGCAGCTCTCAGCTGCATAAGAGCAGGAGATCAGCTCTGTTTTATCACCAGGCATAAAATGAAACTTACGGATCTCCTGCTGGTCCCTCGCTGGCTTACCTTCAGATATTAATGAAGAGTGTTAAAAAGTTTGAAGTGTTGACATGTTCCAGACTCCTATTATAAAAAAACAAATTACACCTAATAAAATTTAACTAAAAAACAGAAAATATTGACTGAAGTATTTAGTTATATTTTATTATTTTTTGCTTATCAGGCAACAGTGCATCTGAAGCATTTCCACTCATAGAAAATGCTGAGTCAGAAGATGAAGCACCAATTGTTGCTCACTCTTTTTTCTATTTTTTTTTGTATTCTGAGCACTTTTATTTTTAAGCCTAGTTGAAGCAGCTTAGTTTAAATCTTTAAGAATAACATAATAAGCCTCTGTTATAGTTTTAAGTTTAAGCTATTATTATTGAGAAAGGTAAAAGTTTTATTTAACCTTTTGATGGTGATTTTAAATGACTTTGAAGGCTGATTTAGCCTTGCTAGATACAAATAAAAGGTGAACATTGTACGGTTTTTATTTCTAAAACGTTTTCCTGAAGGAGTTTCATAGACTTGTCAAAATAATTTTTAGTTTTGCAGCATCATTTGTGGCATTTTTCTGAGGTTTTTATTTTGTTTATATCGATATCGGAATTATATCATATCGACCGAAATTAAAAAATATATCGTGATACAAGTTTTGGCCATACCGTCCAGCCCTAGCAGACAGATATGTTTTATTCATCCCTCCGTGAATGTGAAATTCACTTTGGCCCATAGTTAACAGTTCTTCCAGAGAAGTTATGAGACTTCTTGACTCTATGTAAAGATTTATTAGCCTTCTCCTGAAGGTACTGTATAACTGAAACGGATGAAACGCACTTTAGTTACAAATACAGCACTCGTATTACGTCATACAGCACTGCTGATAACACAACAAGTCAGTATTTAAACAAAGCATGACAACGATAAAAGCAACTAGCTCAATGCTAACTCTGAATAGGAATTCCCATAGAGATGCTAATAGAATTAGCCTTTATTTAGGAAAACGTATAAAAGGCACAGTAACAATTTTCTCCTTTAAGAACATAAACTCAGTTAGTCAAAACACTTACATGCATGTGTATCCTGTGCTCTGTTGAATTGAAACCTTTTAGAAAACTAGTGCACCAACCACAAACAACTTCTACTAATACTTCTAAATCTATACTGAGTACTGCAGTACACAATTTTTTTTTACTTAGTAATCGCGCATTAACGCAATGATTAATTAACGGCATTCATTTTTTTTAATTGTGCGGTAAGTTTTTTTTTGTGCTCACTGGCTGTGATCACAGAAACATGTCGTCCAAATCCCCCTTCCTGCTGCAGCGGTGTGTCTGATGTTATCGGGAGAGAGCGCGTTTATTAAAATGAAGAGACATTTTCTGTCTGGAAGTTAAAGAAGAAAAAGAACCGACGTTTCTCTTTCTGTCAAAACCCATGCAGATGGTAGAACATCGTGATTTTTGGACGGGAAGCGACTCAAAAGACAATGATTATATCATTATATTCAGCTGAATTTCTAATAGTCTCTGATTTACAGTTTCCTGTTTCTCCTGTGACACAGTTTTATGACACAGAGTTAGAAATGGGGAAAAAATTACACAGGTGTAACCAGTTTAAAAAATCTGATGTTTCATAAAACCACTTCTGATAAAGTATGTTTGGTTTTAGTTGTACTCCTTGTGAATGTGCCCAGTTCACAGGCTGAAGCTGCACTAATGGGAGAAAGAGGAGCTGCTGAGGCGACACTAATACAGATTTCAGTTTAGGATTGTCCAGCGTTTTATGTACTTGCTGCTTTTATAAATTACTGGTAACATTGAGGAAAAGTAGAGTAGAGCTTGTTGCTGACCGATGCAGAGAGGGAAGATTTGCTGAGGTTGCACTATGTAGGAGAAATTTCCACTGGCAGCTTTACAGGGGAGATACCATCAGATTTTATATGTAAGCTGTTTGGCATTGGTGAAGAAGATCTAACAAGTTTTTCATGATTGTTTGGTAGTAATGTGTTACTAGTAACTCAGTACATTTTGGCCAGCAGCTGTGAGCTTCTTCCTGTTTACATGGACGGTTTTCAAAGTCCGCTTGTTGGACTTGTTTTTCTGTCAAGTCACTCGCAGGTTGAGATGTCCTTTGTGAAGCCCTCCTGCTTCTCTCACAGCTGTCCACAAAGCAATAACCCCTGGATGCGGAACAGAAACGTGAACGCAACAGTCTTTTTTTTCAGGAACTAGTATCTACTGCCCCGTTTCCTTGGTTACCACAGGCTTCTGAACTGGCATGCTCCCACACACACACACACACACACACACAACTACACTTGACAGAGACAATGTCTCTGAATGACAAAGGAAATGTATAAATAAAAATATATAGAATAAAGAGTAGGAAAAAGATGTGCCAAACATGCAGCATAGATTTAATTTTAATTTAATTTCTTCTTTTTTTCTTCTCAAAAATCTGATCTGAGTTAAATAAATTGATGTTGAGAAATGATTTTGGGTTTGAGTTTTTCTATTTCGTATAACACTAAGTTATGAAGATATTAATGGGGGAATTTTAAAGAAGTAACTAAAAAGTTACTTTTTAACAGTAGCATTACTTTTCAGTGCAAGTTATCATAAAGTAAGTTATTTTTTAAATGAAGTAACTAGTAACTGTAGCTAGTTCATTTTCACTAACTAGCACAACAGTGATTTCAGCTCACATGCTCAGCCCTGCTGCGCATCACACAAATGCGTTTTCCTTGCAGTTCGGCTCCATTTAAAAAGGGAATTACCAGACTTTCCAATAGTACAAGATTTATTATTACAACAGGGATATAATCCACCAAACACTCTTTTACTGGCTTTTCTAAGTTTAGTGAGTCACCAGTGGCGTGTTGTTGGCAGCTGATTTCAGTTTATTCTCCACACTCATCCTCTTCAATCTGATTGGTTTTTTGACAGCATTTCTCAGAATCTCAACTGTTCAGCATCTATTGTTAAAATTAAATGAAAATTACTTTTAGAATGATAATCCAGGTTGGATTGTTCAGACTGACTAAAGGTTTCGTTCGCACTGCTGGCAAAAATTACTTTTGTTGTCCATATGTGACCCAAATCTGATCTTTTTATGACCGTCTGAACATCACAAATCAGACCCAGACCACTTTTATATGGGGTCCTGAATCCGATCGACATCTAAACTTTTTCAAAGTGACGTCAGTCTGAACAGTCATGTTGCATTTCATCTGACTTTCACGTCATTGAAGTAAGACAGACGTCATGATTGTGCAACGGAGGAGGTGGGACATGGTAAGGTCGCATGTAAACAAAAATGTTATATATGTTAACGTTACTAAATGCTAAAAAACGGATTCTAAAAAATTAAAAACCGACAAACAGAATAAAGAAAAATTAAAATAGAACGCTGGAAAAAGTAAAACAAATTCATAGGGTCTTAAAATAGAAGGTAGAAAAATGTTCATTTCTACCATACAGCAGCTTCAGGGGAAATTTATCAGTGGAGCAATTTCTGACTAACGCAGCTCAGAGTCCGAACATACACAAGAAATAATAAGCTAGTCTGTTTAGATGTGCACTTGTTAGTAAGTTCTCAAACGAAACCTAAACCTTTCAGCAGTGGGCTTCAGAATGAAATATCTGCGTCTGTAAGTGACTGCACTGAACCGCTGGAAAGGCCTTGGCTGCCACAGAAGTCCACTAATGCATGAAGAAGAAAGATGAAGTGCTTGTTTGTTTGCTGCCTTCATTCACACAGTCACACTTCCTGTTAACAGCAGCTCCAACCTGTGACAACATACAGGAAGAAGCCTCGGTGGTTATCTCTGGCCTCTGCTCTCCTGAGACCTGTGCTAACGGATATCTGCATGATAACTGCTTCCTCTCAGCATGTATGACTCTGAGAAACACCTGAGGTGATGTTTCATGTCAGCTTGCTTGGTTGTTACATTGTCATGAATGAGGGTTTCCCAGAATTTCTCAATAAACTGGTGGAGTAGATGGTTAATGAGTAAACAGGTTTCTCCAGTCTGCTGATGGTCTTATTATCCACTGACTCCAGCGAAGGTTGCTGCTGTCCTATCAGTACTGATGTGGACGCTGCTCTGCTTTCTCATATGAAAGCATATTGTCAGGGTGTGGTGAACAACCAGTCCCATCCAGCTGAAAATCCTTTGTTGTGGTTTGGCGTAGCTCATCCAAGGGTAACTGCCTCAGTGGGTCTTAATTAAAATTCTCTAACCAGTGGGCCATTACTTTATTTTGACCCAACATTGTTTTCAGGGAATACTCATCCTGAATTTAACTAAACCTCCTGAGCAAGTTGAGGACATGAAACCATTTTTTTTTTTTTTGTGAAATTTTCTTCCCTCCACCAAGAATTCCCCAACAGAGATGGTTTCTTTGGTGATTGCTGTTAATCTGTAGAAACTCTTCAGTGTTTGCAAGTGAAGTGGAGCAATACAGAGATACCTGGTCTATGTGGGTAGAGTGTCTTAGTGCTACAGTACTGCTGGGTGGTATACCGGCTCATATACCAGCCGGTATACTTAGGTGCATCACCTCATTCCTCTTATCTTAGCACAAGGACTTCATCCTTCAGTCCTGGTCACATCTACAGCCTGTCCGT
>JBAMHW010000025.1:2543359-2559777 GCA_037177495.1 Rhadinocentrus ornatus | reverse complement strand
CACCTCTTTCTGTAAAGTCCTCTGAGACAACTTTGTTGTGATATAGGGCTATACAAATAAACTTGACTTGATTTGATAACAACAAGTTGTGTGAAGATGTGGAAACGGCGCTCCCATGTCAACTGCTCGGTTGTCAGTTGCCGTGTCAGTTGATTTTTTACTTTTTAGCATTCATCTGTACAGTAACATGGCAGCTACGACAGGTATTAAAATAGTGGGTTAAATCGATCAGGGATCTGTCAAGAGGACGACAACATTTTGCAGACACTTGGCTAAAACGTAACGTGTAAATCGGCTGATACATTTAGAAAAACACAGATGGGAGATAAAACCTGAAGTAAAAGCTTTGTGCAATTCCGTGTATTTAAAATATGGATGCGATTGTCTTGCTGCCGATAGGTGTTCGGTATGGGGTGAATGTGAAAATGTTTGCTAGGAGGATATGATGCAGGGATCAGCTTTAATTTATTAATTTTTTAGTACATTCATATTTTTAAAAATGGTTCAACACGTAAAATAAAATTGGGACATATTACACATTAACTCATTGTCAACAGACTTTTATCTGACTTTACAGGCAAGGTGAGGACACATTAAAAGTGACAATTTTAACACTCAGAGACATTTTGTTGTAAACGTGCTGCTTCCACCATCTCGGTATCGTCACTCTCAGGCTCGGAGGCTGGTTCAAACATAAATGGCTGAATTCCGTAACCTGCCCCTCGGTCAGGTTCGCTCACCATCACTAAGCTGTTTGACACACTGTGCATGCACTGGGCCCGCCCCCCTCACGACTCTGGCCTCCCTGCGGCCAATCAGCGCGCACCTCATTAACATTAGACAAAAGCTTGGATTAACTCTCATGAGACAAAGTTGTGGTACGAGCAATCAGAACAATCTTTGTTTGATTTGTTTTGTTTAATAAGGTTTCAAAAAAAATATTGAAAGACACTTAGAGGACAGTGGAGACATGAAAAGACCAGGTGATGACACCTTTAAGACTCGTTAAAAAAACACACACAGTGAACCCAGAGTGACGCTCGGACAGTCGCTATTTAGATTACTGGTGTTTCTCTTTTGCTGGTTTTAGTTGTTTTTATTATTATTACTATTATTATTATGTATTTATTTTAATTTCTGTTTTAAGAGTGTCCATGTGTCTGTTATCTTTTTATTTTATTTTTTATTTTGTTCTATGGTTTTGATGTTTTTATTGTTCTATTTTATTTTAGCTTATTTTATTTCTATTTTATTGTACAGCACTTTGGTCAGCCACGGTGTTGTTTTTAAAGTGCTTCAGAAATAACGATGGTACGATGGATGTGTACGGCCGTAGAATCTGTAAAAACTGATATTTTAATCAGGAAAAGATAGATCACCTATCAGAGGTCTGAAGGTCCTCCCTAAATAAATCATTGTTTATTAATTCAGTTTCTAAATTTCTAGGATCACGTTGCTAGGACAACCCATGTCTGACAGTTGCTTCAGGTGGAGGAGACAGATAGAAACTTAGGGTTTCTGACAGAAAACCTCCTAGTAGAGACTGTTACTATGGTAACTGACTCAGGATTTTACTTTACATGTCTCTTCCAGAACTGGAAAACCCCAAGTTTCCCTTAACTGAAGGAGAACATACCCAGAGTTTTATCATAACCCACTTTCTGGAACAAGATCCTGGTCCGAGTCCAGGTAGAACCGATCCAGAAGTCCTGGTTGAGTTGGTGTTAGTGGTGTTAAGGGTCGTGTCTGACCTCACAGTCAGGTGATCTCACCTGTGATGGGTGCCTCTGGCCGCGGCAGCTCCTTCCTCCACAGGGGAACAAACACGGTGATGTCCCGCAGACCTTTGTCCCAGAACCAGTTCACCGCCAGCTGGAGGCCCTGGCACGAAAACACCTTCTTGTTGCCATGGCTACAAGACACAAAGGTCAGAGTCAAAAAAAAAAAAAAAAAAAAGAAGAGAAGAGAAAATGAGGAAAAAATCCACTTCTCCTTTTTCATTTCCATGCACGCTGTGCACCCACCTCTCCTCCTGTTGTCAGGAAACTGATGGCACAAGTTCTCTAAAAGGTTTAAAGCAGATTAATGAGTCACATGACTTCTCACATCCACTCTGATAGGATCTGAAACGGACACATCTGGAGGATGATTGCTTGGTTTGTTTTTTTATTTAATCTAACCAAAAGTTTAAAATAAAGGAAATCAGGACTTCCTCGTCCTTAGAAGAAGCTGAAGGTTTGTAGTATCACACAAACTCTGACCTAAATCTGAGTTAATCCAAACCAGGGGTGTTAAACATACAGCCCAGGGACAAAACCGGCCCTCCAGAGGGTCCTACCGGTCTGCAGGATGAATTTGGTAAATATAAAAATAATATAAAGATATTAACTGTGATATTTTAATCAAAGTAACTGTAATCTCTGATGTGTCCACATGAGGTTTTATTTTTCCTGTATAAATGTAAAATATTTCCAAGGCTGGAGGAGAACTTGTACTACGTATTTGTACTTCTTTGTACTAAAACAGAGGCGAAAATGTGGAGTTTTCATTATTTATAGGTTATAATGATGTTATTTTACTGGTCCCTGAACTAAGATGATTTTGACACCTCTGGGTGAAAGAATCACTCGGTTCCTGTCTGAGTCCAGATGAGCCAAGAATACGTCTGAAGATCAGCCAGGTTCTGACCCGTATTTAACTTTAATCTGACGGGTCACTTCAGGTTCCACTGATGTCGTTAATAAACATGATAAAATATTATTTTAAACTTTAAGAACAAGCTTTTCTGTTTAAACATGTGACCTGAAAAGTGTGGTAAAACCTGCAGACCCACTGAAGAACGGCTGCAGAGGTAAACTGGGAAGTTTTGCCTGCAGGAGAAACTAAAGTGTGGGATTTCCCCACTCGTCTTTCCCTGAGCAGGAAGTGGTGACACAGTTTGCATACAAGCAGAGCAGCTCCAGCCTGACCTGCTTTAGACTCTGGGTTAATAAAACCATCTCCCACAGCTTCACACATGGACCATCTGAGGGTCTGCTGGTAGTGTCTTCCAGGACGATGCTTCAGCTACATCAGGCTCCAAATCTTTCTGCCAAACACTTACAGATCTGCAGGAGGAAATGGCTGCTGGTCCAGGTTCTGCAGATCCAAGGTCTCCAGTTTCAGAACTTACACTTTCATCATCACTTCTGGAACTTTTCATACTCAGTTCACAGTCTGAACTCTTCACCACTCTGACTCTTAATTCATATTTCTGTGAAGTATTTGTAGTGCAAACAGAAGGTTCTGGTTCTGAAGCAGCAGCCTCTGGTACTGCTGGTACCTCCTACTGATCACGGTGGACGTCCTAGCTGATAATCACAGAGCTTGGAGGAATCTCAGATATTCAGAAAAACCGAACAGAAGTGCAAGGAGGACTAGAGGAGAACAACGTTCAGCATCATCTCCCCCCTGCCTCAGCCCAATGGACCACGCACCCTCCATGAGCCCACAGCTTTCCTGTCACGCCTCCACTCAGCCTCATCTCCCTCCACATCACAGCGCCCTGAGACCTCCTCTGCCTCCACCTGAAAACCTGCTCAGAACAACCATGTTGAATTCTTCAGCACCTTTTTAACACCAGCCTGAGTCAGAAAAGCGTTCCTGTGCGGTGGAAAACATCCGGCCCTGTTCCAGGACCTAGAAAGTCTCAACCAGATGACTACAGAGTTTCTTTAACACAGGGGCATCAAACTCCAGACCTCGAGGACCGCTTCAACACACCTGACTGAAATTAATGGGTCATTGACAAGAAGTTGTTGGATCCATTTGATTTGAATTAGATGTGTTGGAGCAGGGAAACAACAAAAACCTGCAGGATTGCACCCCTCAAGGTCCAGAGTTTAACACCTGTGCCCTAACATGTCACATCAGAGACTTGTCAGCTTAATAAGCGAGTCATCACCTTTCAGGACTCGTTACAGTTTTCTTATGGTAATGTTCTCTGGGTTGAGAGCTTCAGAGAGCCCACTCTCATCCGGACACGTCCGTGAACAGACATTAAATCATCATCTTCATCACTACTCAGGTTCTGGCTGGGTTCTCCAGGTAATTGATGTGTAGCAGAGTAATCTGATTACACTAAAAGCAGCAGCAGGGGTTTTACTAACAGATGACAGTTTTCTATTTTTCCTGTTTTCATTCTGACTTTCCAATAAAGACCTAAAATGTTCTGAACAGGTTCTATTCAGCGCCTCCGTAAAGTTTCCACACCTGAGCTATAGAAGGTTTTCTGTTTTTGTCCTAATAACTGACTTCCTCCCCTCACCCGGGACTGCTGCTCGTCATCTGTGAGAAAGCTTTGCTCAGTTTCCTCTGAGGACGGCGAGGAAGTTGCTGCGGTGAGATGTACTGACAGAATCGGCTGATGAGAAAGCTTTAGACTGAAGACATGTTGATGTGGATAAACAAGCCTGAACTGGAGCACCGTCAACCTGCCTTACCTGGAAAAAGGTGTGACACTGTGTCATGTCCTTACAGGAATACAAGCTGTAAAAACATCTCTTTTGTTTTCTATTTTCAGTTCAAACCACTTCCTCCACCTCCTCTCGGTCTTATCTAAACTCATTTTTACTCAGAACTTCCTTGTTTACCAGTTTACACCAGGTCAAGGTGTCAGCCATGCGGTCACATGACATGGCAGCAGGTAGAGTTACAGGAGTCACTACACCTGAGAAACATGCGCACAGTTCCCACTGGCCTTCAACCACAGAGCCAAGACTCAGGTCCAAAGACCTGATCCCTGACTCAAACTCAGGCCTAAACCTGTCCCAGAGCTGAACAGAAACCAGCAATGAGTAGACATAAACACAGATCATGTTTTCACATCAACATCTGGAAAGAGGAAGTGACTGAATTTATGAAATGAAACCTGCTAGGACACATGAAGTGACATGATTGTAAAACTGAAGGATTAAATTTGTTTCCAGATGATCCGACAGCAGAAATATAAAGTGACGTTCAGCTGAACTCAGATTATTTCCAGGAAGTGACAAGACATTTTTCTGTCTCTGTCATATTAAATAAAACGTTTGGTTCTGAATGATAATCCAGATCTTGGTTCTGTTCGGTTTGACTGTGTTGGAGAAGATTTGTGATGCATTCACTGACATTTGTACATTCGGTTTACCAGGAGATGAAAGCAGCTGAAATCTATAATCAGAAATAAAACACCAAACTTCTGAATATTTCTGGTGTTCCAGACTCACCTCATGGCCACGTTGCTGCCATCTATAACCACCGGTCTGAAGCCGGACCCGGACTCTCTGTCAGGTCCGGGTCTGGTTCTGCTGGGACTCGGACTGCAGCCTCTGGGTACCAGTTTGGGGCTGTTCGGGAAGTTCTTGTTGCTGTAGGTGGTCGTGTGGCAGGTCTTGATGAGCTCCTCCAGGATGTCGTTGGTCTGGGCGTCATGGCGGAGGCTGTCCAGGACCCTGACGATGTCCCGGTGAGAGTAGCCCAGCTTCAGGAAGCGCTCCACCTTGCTGTGCTGATGGTCCATGACCGAGTCTTCAGGCTTCGAGGGACGGTCTGGCGCGCGGGATCCACCTCTTGCCTCCTTATTGTGGCTCGTCTCCTTGACGACAACCTGTGTTGTGGAACGGTTGACATGTGTCAGAAGTGGGCGGGGACAGACGGGCTGTCAGTGTAAACACCGGAAGCGCAGCTGTGGTCTCACGGGGTTTTCAGACCAGATGAACGTGGTCTGGTGCAGGATGATAAAATCTGATCTGGTTACCGCAAACTTATGACTGTCGACGTAAGCACGATGACAGCTTATGTCACATCAGGGAAGAAAGCCCCCACGATCCCCTAGGGTCCCTGCTCTGATGTTATCCCCACCGGGTTTCCGAGGCCAGCAAGCCAATCATGTGTGAACCTGGTTCAAACAAAGACTCTTCACTAACTTTTACTTCATGTTAACTTGACGTGAGAAAGACCAGGAAGTCACGTTTTATCTGAGAAAGTTGAAGTTAAAATAGTTTTTAATCAACATGGAACTGGAATTTAGTATAGGCATTTCCCTCCTAATATCCATCATGTTCTGATTTGTTCCTTCCACTTTTCCTCTCACAAACAAAAGAAAAGATGTTCGCTTTCTGTACTTTGTCTGCAACACGGGATCTCTGCTATTAGTCCCGCCTATAATCCATTTCAACTGATATGATTGGCTCTTCTCCTTTGATTCTTCTTACGTAATTGGTTGTCCTGGCCGTCACTCACTGTGTTCACGGCGCTAGTAGCGCCGCTAGCTCGTAGCATTAGCGGTGCTAACTGCGCGTGCTTGTCTTCAGTCAGAACTTTAGCAGCAAAGATAAAAAGGAGACTATCAGGAGTTATTTTAGAGGGAGTCAATGTAAATGTTTAAGTCACAAAGAAATTGTTTTCCAACAGTCACAAGGTCAAAAACTTTATCAGTGTGTTACTTAGTCAGATGACAGAATCAAAGCTGCAGAGAAAGGAGGAGATAATAAAGGTGGAGTGTACTGAATCAGAAAAAGAGGCTGAATCTTTCTTTTGTCTGTCGCGCCAATAAATTCAGGAGATCCAAAAATACGTTGTTTAACTTTATTACAGAATTAATTTAATTAATCCAAAACAAAGGTGATAAATCAAACCGATCAACTAGAAATTCAGTGACCCTACACACATCACAAGTGTCCATGTGACCAACATATACATTATCCAAACTAATGCACAAACAAACCACAAACAGCCTTAAATACAGTATTTAAGGAAGGCGAGCTTTAGTACTCAGAGTTGTGACTTGTGATTGGACTGTAATGCTGTCCTCACAGGTCTCCCTAAAAAGTCCAGTTAGTCCCAAACGCTGTTGCTCCAGTCCTCAGTAAGACCAGGAACCTAGATCCTAGAACTCCAGTCCTCACTAAGACCAGGAACGTAGATCCTAGAACTCCGGTTCTCACTAAGACCTGGAACGTAGATCCTAGAACTCCAGTCCTCACTAAGCCCAGGAAAGTAGGTCCTAAAACTCCAGTTCTCACTAAGACCAGGAACGTAGATCCTAGAACTCCAGTCCTCACTAAGACCTGGAACGTAGATCCTAGAACTCCAGTTCTCACTAAGACCAGGAACGTAGATCCTAGAACTCCAGTCCTCACGAAGACCAAGAAAGTAGATCCTAGAACTCCAGTGCTCACTAAGACCAGGATAGTAGATCCTTGAACTCCAGTCCTCACTGAGACCAGGATAGTAGATCCTAAAACCCCAGTCCTCACTAAGACCTGGAACGTAGATCCTAGAACTCCAGTCCTCACTAAGCCCAGGAAAGTAGGTCCTAAAACTCCAGTTCTCACTAAGACCAGGAACGTAGATCCTAGAACTCCAGTCCCCACTAAGACATGGAAAGTAGATCCTAGAACTCCAGTCCTCACTAAGACCAGAAAAGAATATCCTAAAAGTCCAGTTCTCACTAAGACCATGAATGTAGATCCTAGAACTCCAGTCCCCACTAAGACCTGGAAAGTAGGTCCTAGAACTCCACTCCTCACTAAGATCTGGAACATGGATCCCAGAACTCCAGTCCTCACTAAGACCTGGAAAGTAGGTCCTAGAACTCCAGTCCTCGCTAAGACCAGGAAAGTAGGTCCTAAAACTACAGTTCTCACTAAGACCAGGAACGTAGATCCTAGAACTCCAGTCCCCACTAAGACCTGGAAAGTAGATCCTAGAACTCCAGTCCTCACTAAGACCAGGAAAGTATGTCCTAAAACTCCAGTTCTCACTAAGACCAGGAATGTAGATCCTAGAACTCCAGTCCTCACTAAGATCTGGAACATGGATCCCAGAACTCCAGTCCTCTCTAAGACCAGGAAAGTAGGTCATATAACTCCAGTCCTCGGATCTTTACACTGGCTTCCTGTCTGTCGAAGAACTGACTTCAAAATCCTGCTGTTAGTTTAGTCCATTCAGGATCTTCTGGCTGGTTATGAAGCAACCAGATCCCTCAGGTCATCAGGGTCAGGTCTACTTTCTGTTCCCAGAGTCAGAAGTAAACGTGGAGGGACACCGTTCAGCTTTTATTTTAAAGTCTATAAAAAAATCCATCTAAAAGTCTGTGTAAAAAGCAAACATACAGAATGAGTTTACAGTATTGCAGTAATGATATCTGTGTCTGTGCATGTTATTAGTTCTCTGGTGTGGCTGTGTGGCTACTGGGAGCAGTGCAGATTGTAGAGTCTGACAGCAGCAGGAAGGAAGGACCTGCAATATCTCTCCTTCACACACCGTGGGTGAAGCAGTCTGTCACTGAAGGAGCTGCTCAGCGTTGTTAAAAAGTCCTGCATGGGGTGGGTGTTTTCTCCATCAGAGACGAAAGCTTAGCCATCATTCTCCTCTTCGTCACCACCTCCACCAGATCGAGGGGGCATCCCAGGACAGAGCTGGCCTTCTTAACCAGTTTGTTCAGTCTCTTCCTGTCAGCAGTCCAGATGCTACTGCCCCTGAAGACCACACCATAATAGATGGCTGAAGCCACCACAGAGTCAGAGAAGGATCTCAGCAGTGTCCCCTGCACTCTAAAAGACCCGAGTCTCCTTAGGAGATACAGCCTACTCTGTCCTCTGTTGTACAGTCCAGTCCAGTTTGTTGTTCAGGTGAACACCCAGGTACTTGGAAGATGTCACCCTCTCAATGTCCTTTCTCTGGATGTTCACCAGTGCCGGAGGGGAGTGTTTACACCTGCGGATGTTTTCCCTGGGTTGATCTGGAGGCAGTTCCACTGACACCATCACACAAATCTTGGATCAGTTCTCTGTACTCTGTCGTCTCCGTCTGCAATGAGGCTGAAGACTGTAGCGTTATCTGAGATATTTTGTAGGTTGTAATTAGCTGATTTGTATGTGAAGTCTGCAGTGTAGATGGTGAAGAGGAAGGGAGCCAGAACTATTCCCTGTGGTACCCCCGTGCTGCAGACAACCCTGTCGGACTCAGTCTTGTGTCCTCACATTCTGTAGTTGGTTGGTGAGGTAGTCCAGGATCCATGTTGTGAGATGGAGGTTTACCCCTGTGATTTCCAACTTGTCTCTCAGAAGCGTGGGCTATATGGTGTTGAAGGCACTGGAGAAATCAAAAAACACAATTCTCACAGTGTTCCCAGCTTTTCCAGGTGAGAGAGGCATCTCTGTAGGAGGTAGATGACAGTTTTATCCACCCCAATACCAGGCTGATAGGTGAACTGTAGCAGGTCCATTGATGGGCTCACTACAGGCCAGATATGGGCAAGAACAGCCTCTCCAAGGTCTTCATCAGATGAGATGTCAGTGCCAGCGACCTGTAGCTGTTGGGGTCATTTGGGTTCGGGGTCTTTGGTACCCACGCAAATCCCTGAAGAAAGGAACCATAATAATTTGAAAATGTTTTTTTAAATGATTATTATTAAAATGAAAATAATATTTCCTGTGATATCACAAATTCTATAACACTGAAAATTAATCAATCAGTGGACTTCTTTTTCAAAATTATTATAAAGTATAATATTGCAATGAAAAAAAGGCCAGTCGCTGTGTTTTACAATATGATTGACATGACAGCACTGAATGTCCCTGCCGGAGGACAGACAGTGAAGTATGGAGGAAGCCCTTAATGACTTGGTTAATGATGCTGAGGCCCTATATATATTTTAAACAATGATTTATGAGTTTTTAAAAACAAGACAAACAATAACAAATTAGCACAGCCTAATATAAGAAGAAAAACAAAAAACCTGGGTACATGAGTTACAAATGTACACATCTGGGTCAAAATATTTACAGTATTCCACATTTAAAGTCAAGCGGAAAAAAACCCAAAAATGGATACATTAATTATGTTTAAAAATAAAATGTGATCTCCTTTATGTAATAGCTCAGCAAGCTCACAAGGCAAGTGATCAAGCAAAGGCTGCCATAACCTATAGAATACAGCACAATTGCCCTTTATGAAGGCCCTAAGGTACTCCATTGGGAACACCTTAAATGTTTCTCTGTACCACTGTGTGACAGTAGGGGGCCGTCCCTGAATCCACTGAAAGAGTACACATTGCCTCGCTAAATGCAAAAGTTTACACAATAAAAGCAAGACAGAGAAGCCCTTTCAGAACGAACAGCACAGGGTTCAATGGGATTGTCTGGTGAAAGATTGAGCGAAGTTTTATAGCAATGTTATTCCAAAATCTAGCAATTAAAGGACATTGCCATATGCAATGGTGGTAAGTCCCCCACATCCGTGTAGCACTTTACACAAAGAGGAGAAATGTGAGGATGAATTTTAATTAAAAAACTCTGGGGTACGCTGCAGTCCATGTAAGATTCTGTAACGACTTTCCTGGAGTCTGTTACAGAAAAACATTTTCTTAGCAGTTTACAAGTTTTGGACCATGATTCTGCTCTAAGCTCAACTTCGAGGTTGGTTTCCCACCGAACTCTGGCCTTATCTGTGGTTAAAGAATTTAAAGACAGTAATTTCCCATAAAAGAGAGAAATAAATTTCTTTTTTTGATTTCCTCCTCGTTAATTTAGGGAGAAAGCTTACAATAGGATTCAAAACAGGTTGACTGGCTGGAAATTTAAGGGAATTTACTAAATGTTGAGGCCCTACATTTTTATTTAATCTTGCCCAAAGGTACTATTTTATAGCCATTTTGGTTTGGTAATGGGATATTTCTTTATTAAATAAAATAGTTTCCTTTGTAAATTGAGAACTGTCTCTGCCCTGTGGTGTAAACGAACCTGTGTGCCTAACTATTAAAAGTTTGGGTTAGAAGTTTCCCAGGGGTGAAATTCCCTAGGGTGGCGTTGCCGCTTGCCGCTATACCACATTAGCTGAGAGGAGTGTTTTATTCTGCTGCTGTACATGTAGCCCATCTTTGGTTTGGACAACCGCTGCTCACTGGATATTTTTTCTTCTTCAGACCAGATATTGCATGGACAAAAAAAAAGTGGCAACCTGGATTTAACTATGCAAACAGGTAGGAGCCTCCTATTGGAGAATTACTGCAGGGTAGGGCTGGACGGTATGGCCAAAACTTGTATCACAATATATTTCTTAATTTCGGTCGATACGATATTATTCCGATGTCGATATAAACAAAATAAAAAACTCAGAAAAACTACCAAAAATGCCACAACAGATGCTGTAAAACTAAAAATTATATTGCCATGTTTATGAAACTCCTTCAATAAAACATTTTCCCCTCGCTAGAGGGGAGTGAAAACAAACAGGACAAAGTCGCTAAGTTGGCGACACGGAGCCAAACCACTTCCGTACTACCGAGTTAGTCTTTCCTCTCTCATCAACAACTTTGTCTGCTTTCTCTTCGCTGGTAGAAGCTTGTTTAGTCACGTTTGCATTACAGATATGAGCACTTGTTTTGTTGCAAAAACTAGCAGCGTTGGAGCTTAGCCTGGCCTAGCTTAGCCTAGCCTAGCCTTCTACCTCGCGCTAAGCACAGCCAACTGCTGCTGGGCTTTTATAATTTTTTTTTTTTACTGCTGCTGGGCTTGGTCAGGCTGTGGTGTACGTCATCGCTTACGTAGCCAATGTGTTGCAGCTCTTTCTGTTCGGCTTAAACACCAGTCAGTGAGACGCTGTAATCTTATACTGTATGTATATCGAAATATTGGAAATCTGTTCAAAACTCATATTACTGTTATTGAATACAAGTATTGATATTGAATTATTGTCCAGCGCTACTGCAGGGCAATAATCTTCCAGCTGCAACAACAGATTGACCCTGTTCCAGAGTGATGGAGCATCAGGGTAAGAAGAGAGGCAGATGAAGTGATGCAGCCATCATGCCTAGTGCTACTGTACAAGCCTGTGGGTGCAGTCTATGATCTGGGGTTGCTGCAGTTGGTCAGGGCTAGGTTCAGATCTGGGTTTAGGTCTAGTTCAATGTTTGTGTCCAGCTGATACCAGAACATACTAAATGAGCAAATTATTCCATTTTCCCTGATGGACTCATGGGGCTTAGATTGTGAAAGAGTGGTTCAGGGAACAGGAGACATCATTTACACACATGGATTGGCCACCACAGAGTCCAGACTGGTGGTCGGACTTTCGCATCATCAATACAACAACTTGGTGAAAAATGAATATGACACTGGATGGAAATAAATCTTGAAAGGGAGTGTAGTCTATCTGAAGAACTAGTCTGACATGAAAAAAGCTTTTTATTTTTTTGTATTAAAACCTTTCTTACTAGACACAAAACGTGTTTTTCATAAATTGACAAACTAGAATAAACCATTGAGATACTGTAATTTCTTGTTGTGAAACCTTCACTTGGAATTGTTTCTGGAAAAAAAAAGTTTCCTGAGGAACAGCCCACATGTAGATGATGTGGAGCCTGGAAGTGCAAACGATCTGAATGTTGTGACTTCAGTTACTTCACAGATTGTTAAATGTAATCAGGTGAAGAAATGAAAGATAAATCCTACACCTGGTAAACTGCCCTGTAAAATCTAACCAGCTGGATTTACTAGAAACAAATTTCCAAGTTTTCATTCAGGAGGGATTTTAATGAACTGGAATGATGGGAATATGTGTCAAGCTTAAAGGAAGTTGTAGAAGAAACTTGATAAATTCCACATAAATACAAACTTTTATTTCCAACCAAGTGCTGATTCTAGTCCAACTTCTTGTGAAGAAGTAGTTGTTGCTTTGCAGCAGAAAGTCGGTGTGGACGTAGTTTTAGCTGAAATAAATTCAGGCCACCAACATTATAAACCCTTCATCTTATCATTCTAACAGGTAAACTGTATTTTTATGTCTACATCATCTAGCTGGACATCATCAAGGAGACATGAGATGTTTCTGTTGTTCCTAATAACTTAGTTATTCATCATAGGAGATAAATAAAAGTAAAAAAAACTAAAGAGAAACTTGAAGACATTTTTGTTGGGATGGAAAATAGACGAGTTCATTTCTTATTTATTACCTCTTACTGAAATCATTAGAAAACATTTGAATTATTGATCATCCCAAAAAATAAAATAAAAACCAAACTTTCATAAAGTACTGGGTAACTTCTACTATTACTAAGCTCCTAGAGTAAAAGTGTGAAGATGCAAATGATGATTTACTGATAATTTGTAATAGAAGACATAAACTCGTATGTACATAGATTTATTCAACCGCTTGTACTCCAACATTCATCTGATTTATTTTAGTATTAATAACTAGATTAGAATCAAGTTTTATACACGAAACTGTTTGCTTTAACCATTTTAAATTATTTTTACATTCTTTTAATTATATCTTAATCTGATTTTGAATGTTTTCACTTTTTTTTTGTTTTAGTATATGAAACACATTGAATTACTTAGATGAATAAAATGTGCCAATGTGATGTTCATGTATCAACAATGGTGATTGAGCAGACCCCTGAAGGGTGTGAAACAACAGTTCATGAAATGTGAAAGAAGAACTGAGGACCATGAGGAAGAACCAATGAACCCTGATGTGAGGTGGACCAGGTGTCTAAGGACAGAGTTTTCAGACTGCAGCTCTGGAGGAAGAGCTGCAGTTTCTCTGTTTCTACCACAAACATCCTGAAAATGGTCTCCATGGAGATGAAGATGATTCAGCTGATCAGAGGTGGTTAAAAAAATGAAAAGGTGGGAAGCGACCTTTTCAATGCCTGTAATGAAGTTAATGGTTCTGGTGCTTTGAGATTAACAGGAGCTCCCTCAACCAGTTGATGGTTTGAGTCTGCCAGGAACCTGAACCCTGACAGGAACCCGATCAGTGATGTCTGACTTTACATCAACCCCCGTCTCAGCGTGTTTCCTCAGATGTTTACAGAGGAGGCTTGTGTTCAGCGTGGGGTGCTGGGGAAGTCTCTGCTGGTGGTTCCACCTGGGGGAGGGAAGTGGTGATACCCTCAGTCCTGAAACCTCCTTCTTTCCATTCTCCTCCTACACCACGTTGTGTTGTTAAAAACACTCTTTTCATGATGATGCATCAAATCAAGAGGACTGGTTAGGTTTACCAGCAGACGACCTGTTAACTAAAATAAACCAGCTTCATGTCTAACTTTCCTCTCTCATAATTTAACTGAAACTGTATATATACATATATAATATTCTGGAGATAAATGTGTGCGTAGACACACATAAAGGGATGTTCAGAGAGGATGGTCCAGGTTCTAGAGCATCAGCGGTGATCAGAGGCGACATGTGAGGTGAAATCTTGAGATGAAGTGGGTGGAGGGAGACACCAGTGAATCCCCTCAGCAGGTTTCCATGGCGACCTTTATTGAATATCAGAAAACCACAGCAGAGATGGTAATCATCTGTTCTAAATCAGGACGAGGGAAGAAGCAAACAGACAGCGAAAGTGTGTCGTGATATTTAAATCATCAAACTTCCACATCATCATCATCATCTACATACAAAAGATAGAAACATGATTGCATCTTAGATCCGAGGGCTGTTCTTTAACCATCCCATTTGATCGCAGCTCAGCATCCTTCATCTGAACCGGCTCCTCTCCTGATCCTTGGACCTCCTCGGGGAGCGACTCCTGTCCCGCTGGTCCTTCCCATGTCTGACCCGGGACTTGGAGTGTTTGTAGTCCCGGTCTCTGGAGCGGGAACGCTGGCGGGCCGTCTTCCTGTCCCGTCTGCTTTCCTCGCTGTCCTGGAAATATGAGGTAAGGAGAACCAGAATGAAAGGAGGAGAAACAAACACAACACGCAAGACTCATGTCCAGATTTCACAGGCCTAAAAAGGTCTGATGTAAACACATTCGTTGCAATCTGTCCACATAAAACATGAGTAGTTACTTCAATTCAAAATTGCTTCAAAAACATAAAGTAGCACTCTGAAATTGTGTATTTCATTTTCCAGCTACTGAATATTAAACTTTGCTTGATTTTGCTGAAGCATAATAAGTTTTTAGTTGTTCCTTGGCAATTATCATTCGCTGCCATGCTTCGCAAGTTTCAGGTAGGAGTGATTCCCTTCATTACATCTCCTACGACGAGGTGGCGGTGGTGGAGGCACTGGGGCAGGGGAAATCAGCTCCTCAGAGCTCTGACTGCTACTGGTGCTTGGCTCCACCTCTGGCTCAAGGGTCAAGGATGGGGACAATGGTTATAATGGTGTGGACTCCACTGATTCTCCAGGATCAGCTGGCACAATACCGTGCTGGGAACTCTTACAACCAATAATATAAAGCATTATGTCAGGAAATTCTCCCCATTTCTTTGGTCTGTTCCTGGTTGGTGGCTATTCTAGACTCAAAAAGCACCTTTATTGCTTTCTGTTTGAGGTTTTTCCACCGCAGCTTTACTTGCTCCACTGTCCTCCACTCCCACTGGCATTTACCCGTAGGGTTACCATAGCTTTTAAACACATTGGTCTTTAATTAATTGCTAATTGCCATTGATTGCTAATGAACAAGCAGTACACTACTTACAATAAGGAGAAGCAACTTAAAAACACTGGAGTGGAGGCAAATTAAAAACAAAAACCATATAAATTATGGTATGAACTAATTGCTCCGCTCAAAGTCAAGATAAATTTTCTATTTAAAGCAATTTGAAGTCATTTACATCTAAACACAAGAAGACCAAAAGAATTCCATGGATCTACCTGTCACATCTGCACAAATCTCCTTCCGTTTGTGGACAGAGAGCTTTGTCCAGGTCCACTGAAGGGCCAAAGAGTGCCTGGTAGTTAACACGAACACCTTCTAGAAGTACGTTTCCCCTGCAGAAAAATTGTCCCCTTTTGTCCTGGTCTCCACGATGTTTAAAACTCACTAACTAAGACGAACTTTTTATAGGCCTTCTAAGTAATCAAGGCTAGCTAAAAACCGGTGTGATACACAGATCACAGGTTTTATGATTACCTCGACTGTGACATAATTGGCTACATGGTTTCAGTTGAGCATGAGGTACGGCATCGTAGGAGACCATACAAACCTAGACAATATGTTGAACATCCAAATCTCCTCCAGCAGTACGTCGATGACAGACTGTATGCAAGGTATGAGGAGGGATGACATACCTGTGCAACATTCTTCGCCCTCATCTGCAAAGAACCACGAGGAGTCATGCTTTGACAGTAGAAGAACAGGCGCTGATTACTTTGCATTTCTTTGTCTGTGGCCCATTTAAGAAGTAATTGCAAATGGAATAATCTATTCTACAGCCATTTAGCAGACGCTTTTATCCAAAGCGACTTTCATCTCAGAGTAAGAACAACACAAACAAGAATTCAAACAGGGTGCGACCTATTCAGTACTGAGTTGAGCCAAAGAGCTGGACCAATCTTTCTAACTCATTCGGACGAGTAGAAGTGCGGAAATGCTCCTTAAACAAGTGAGTCTTTAGTTTGCTCTTAAAAGTGGATAAAGACTCTGCGGATCGGACG
>JBAMHW010000025.1:2493680-2509419 GCA_037177495.1 Rhadinocentrus ornatus | reverse complement strand
ATTTTTAAAAACCTCACTATGGCTGTTTTACTGAATATTTAATGACACCAGTCTCTGCAGCATCCTGGCCTGTTGAGTTGATGTGAGCTGATCTCAGGGACACGTTTCCCTCCAAGCTGAACTTATACAGATGTTTATTGCAGCATCTTATTTCATAACCACATCTGATGCTGTCCATAACAAAACAGGATGCAGTAGTTTTTAGGAGGAGGGGAACTCCTGCTGTTTGAACATCAACATGAAAACTTAGACCTGGCAGACAGATGAAATCACTTTCCTTAAATTTAGCATCAGCGGTAGCCAACTCTGCCTGCAGCATCAAAGGACTGCCGCCAACTTCCTCCTCTTCCTCATCAGGATTTAATTATAATCCGTGTTCTGGTCGACTCTCGAATGTTTTGAGGAGGTTTGTGGTGTTGCTACAACACCTGTCTTCCCATGCACATCCACCTCCACACGCGATCCTACGGCCTGGTGAGTGAGAGATGCGCTGCTGCACTGCTAAGCTGTGCCATTTAACGTTTGACTATGGCAGGAGGAAGAAAAAAATAGTTCCTGCCAACTGGGTATAATCCAGAGAAGATCTTGATATAATAGTTACTTTTTACTGTATACCAGATCGTGATAAACTGCATTGTTACCACAAATCAGTAGAATATTGATATTCTAACATAAAAATCGATTCTACAACATAAAAGGCCAGCATTGGCAGTATCAATATTTTCTATCTATCTATCCACACATCACTAATTAGGAGGCAGGCAACAAGACGGCAGATGGAGAAAGAAAGCCAGCCAGATAAAACAGACGGCAGCAATGCTGCCAAGCCCGCCTGCTGTAAGAGACTTTGGGCTGGTTCTTTTGTAAAGTTGTTGGCAGACATCGTCAGTTGCAGATTTTTGGCTTGTTTTCCTGAGAGTAGTTGCTTAGTTGGGATTGTCCTGCTCTTGCTATGAAGCGCCTCCGATTCTCTCACAGCTGTTCACAATAAAGGTAAACAAGAACAGTCGTTTATTTTCATGAAGTAGTGTCAACAGACGTTTCCTCGGTTACTGCGGACGTCTGAACTGCCGCGCCCGACCCACATGCACGTACAACATCACTTGACTGAGCAACAATGACAATGCCCAGGAATAAATGGGAAATATGTAAAATATTTATTATAAAGAGTAGGAAAGAGAATTGGAGCGCTAATCGTGCAGCGCCACAAAAGACCTTCTTATCCGTGATGCTGACTGTCTAAGAACAACATGAGGAGACAGGTTTCATTCGTTTTAGGTTTTACCCCATGTATGTTTAAGTTGAGTCATGTAAGTCTTATATACACACACACACTGCACGAGAATGGTTTAACTGGGAATTTAAAGTCCATGTTGACCGGGACCATGAATTCTGTCATTGTGTCTACATCAAATTTACAACTACAGATGTATTAAGAGAGTCTTAGAAATTTCTGTAAAATATATAAATATGTGATTAACCCTTTAGGCGCTGAAGTTTTATAGCTTTAAAGTCATACTATAAATGAGAAAAAAATGTTTAATATAACCCAGAGTTTATGATAACTAAACTAATTTCATATTGTGGCATCACATGTTGGCTTCATCTCAAGTTCCATAACTTTCACAATGAACTATGACTGATTGTTGACTGATTCCCGTGCCTACCATCTAGTGGTAGAAAGTGATTTAGCCCACTGTCTGGAGACATGGCCTGGTATTGATCGGAATTCTGACTCTGGCGCTTAGAGGATAAATCCTTACTAAATATTTCAGAGAGCAGAGGGACACTTGTTTTTGGAAAAACATCTATTACACAGTATTAGAAAAACATAAAAGCCTGAATAACAAAAAATTGGCATGAACTTTCTGGATATGTTAGAATTCATGTTTCTCTATTGCAACCATTAAACACTGACCTCACTACTATATAAGAAATCATAATCATCTTTTCTTTTAAAGATTTTCTTGGCTCTAGTGGTTTTTATTTTATAGCTAGTGGTCAGAAAACAGGGGCGTAGAGAGGGTGAGACGTGCAGCAAAGGACCTCAGTGGGGCCACGCATCTCATCATCTGTAGCCTCTTGTTCACGAGGTGGCTGTTTAACCAGCTGAGCTCAACTCCTTCCCATAATTATCAATATTAGTTTATCACTTACAACAGAGGTTCCCAATCTGGCGTCTGGGACCCCCCAAGGGGTCCCCCAAAGAGCACAGGGAGTTCCTGAGACTTTAAACATTAAGAACCATTGATATGAAATGTCCACACACTGTCACTATATTGAGGGGAAAAAAGAAGCCAAACTGATTCAATTTTGATTCTATGTAAATCTAATCCATTATTATCATCATTATCACCACTGTTCCATAAAAATAAAATAAAAATACCCAGAAACATGGCCTGTGCAGTTTCACAGTTCCAAGAGTCCCTAAAACCTCAAATTTTCTGGATTTGACCCACACTGGTAGATCTAAAATTCATCTAGAAGATACGGGTCAAATTTGACCCGAAACAGCCTAAGTGTGCTAAAATTTCTAACACCTGTCCAAAACATTGCATTTAAATAAATTCTTTATTTTTAAGTATTAGCGGTTCCTTTTGGAGAAGTAATTAAACTTCAGGCTACGAGGACGATGTTCAGGGTATTATCACTGCTGTCAAAGGGTAAAACGGTCAAACCTGACTCGAGCATGTGAAGGTAAATGGATGCAGAAGTTGAGAAGCTTCTGAGTTCATTTTTATTACTTTTTTTCTGTTATTGATTGGCCATAGAAGACTGAGGGAACTTTAAATGCGTGGACAAAGTGGTGGTTCTGCTTGTGATGCAGCTTCTGTCATTCTGTCAAACGAGTATTATTGAGCTCCAGCTCCTCAAAACCAGGGTTTCCAAGACATGTACCGACCAAATGCCGAATTTCTGTTATCCTCTACTAATTTATACCTTCCCAAACACCTCCAGGAGCACACCATCGGCTTCTTCTCAACGCCAGCAGCAGACAGGGTTACTGTACTGAGCTAGAGACGCGCTACACAAATGGCCAATTGACCGTTTTTATAACAACAGGAAGCCAAAATCCCTGAAGAAATGTAAAAACTTGCCTGCTCTATTAGATTTTTGGATAACAACTATTCTAGAAATGGTTGATTTAACATTATTGAATATTAACTGAAAAAGTAAACAAATTTAAATCTACCATGTTTGAACAATGAAAAACAAAAGATAAAAAAACATTAATGAGGAAATTTAAATTTGAAAAGAAAATATTTTTAAATAAATAAAAAAAAATTTAATTCATTAAAATTTTAAGAACTAAATAAATATTAAACAAATAAATAAAATAATTTATTTATCAATCACTTAATGAAAACTTTATACCTCTGTTCCACGTGAAGTGGCCGTACTCCGTAGTCGTCATGGTTACTGGGTTTGGCAGGGGTCGCATCCAGCTGGAAGTTCTCCAGAGTGGACATTATGTCTTGAACTTGTTGACTCTCTTCACTAATTTCTTGCCATAACTGAGAAATAAATCCAGAATCATCACGAGGAAGGCCGCGACACATTCCTGGTACCTTTTGAAAAGTTGTTAATGAGAACTTTACCTGCTGCCATCTCTGCTGGAAGCCACCGTCTCTCACAGTGCACATGTATTTTTTGATCTGTTCCAGCAGCCCGTGATAAAGAACACTGGCTGAGCTGTAGTTTCCCAGCAAAGCATATTCCCGGGCCAGCTTTACGTTCTCACTGATCTCTCGTAGACTCATTCTGCGGCTGAAACACAAGCAGTAAATAAACCTGAACAATCAGCACGTTACTGACAAACGCTTCTGTTTTCCCACATGAAAACAGCTGTATGAGGAAGACCCAGCTGTTAAAGCCTGAGATGACAACATCTCATTCAAGAAACACCGATCACACCTGACCAGGTCCTGATCTTGTACTACAGGAGTGTACTCTAGGTACAACGGTCATAATTATACTTGAAGACATCCACACAGACAGGGTGACTAAGAAAAACTATAGTGATGCTTGCAGCGACACCTCAGTTTACATCCCTCTTCAGTTTAACTTTTTGTTTTCTTCGTGGCGCAGCGACAACAAACTGGAGAGAACATCAGGCACAGAGAATAAAAACTATAGATCCATTTATATAGTTGCAAACAAAATTGGCACCACAGGTATTTGAGATGTTATATCCTGAGCCAGGTATCTGAAAAAAACGCAGGCTGAGTGTAGTCTTTGGTTCCTCATCCTCTAGAAAACTAGACATTCTGAGAGTTCTGTGGAATCACTTCTTAAGAAATCTGTAAAGAATATGGTGGGTTTTACAGTCACTACAGAGACAAGAAGTGACTCCAAAACTCTGAAAGCTTAACACATGGTTTTCTTTTAAAGACAAAAACAGTTCATTTCTCTGCAAGTAGATTTTCTTTGATTCTGAAATTCCACTGTTGTCCTACACTTATCAAGTTCTGGTCTTGGAGGGCTGCTGTCCTGCAGGATTTAGATGTTTCCGCAGATTAATGGTCATTAACAGACTCGGGCAGAACTTGACAACACACAGTTTAATCAGGTGTGTTGGAGCAGGAAACATCTAAGGCTGGGGGAATGACAAAGCTTACGTCGACTGGAAAAAACTATGTGATTTCTGTATGTAAAGTACTTAATTTGTTTTACACAGTATTAAAAGGAGACATTTAAAGCATACATATAAAGCTGTTTAAGTATAGATTTTGGAGACCTAATAGCGTAAAAAGAATAAATACTTCCAGTTTATTAAATGACTGTTATGGTAGCAAGGAAGTTCCCACTGGTCTATGCACTTTTCATTAATGTATCATTTACGTTTAACAACAATTTACTTCTTTATAACCACTAAAACCGCACATTTTCAGAGGGAGTAAAAATCTTCTTTGTTCAGTTCATTTAACTACAGACAGATGAAAAACCTCCAGCGGATTTGTGTGGAGGACAGAATTAACTGAACTTTTCCTCCGCCCAACAGAGCCCTTTGTGGCTGAAAACAGCGGTGAAACCCCGGATGATAGGATCCGGACGTTCCCTACGGAACTACTTCCATGTTTAAACAACTTGCTGTGACAAGTTACGTTTCAGAAAAATGACAAAAACACTTCACCCCAGAGTTTCACGGTGTTGTTATTCACCACAAACACAACTACACGGTCCAGTTCAACATCGGGTGATTTAAAAAACAAACTTCCCTACATGCTGTCAACTGTTAAAACAAATCCCTAAAAAAATGTCAAAAGTGACGGAGAAAGTTTTAATCCTACTTCCTGTAGGCCGGTCGAGCCTGCAGCTGTTCAGAGAGACGCAACGGAGGGAAGACGTCCAGTCGAAGAAACACTCGGGGACATTTGTAGTTCACTCACCACGGAAGTCTGTCAGTGCACGTTCCAACAGGAAACTCAACCACAGAACGGTTAGTTCAACTTCCGGTAACAGCCTTCAAACTAAAACCGGAAAACAATAGATGTTATGGAAAGGTTAAATAAACAAGAAAATAAATAAATAAACTAAGCTAAATGTGTTTTGGAAAAGTCTACTCTGTCTTTTTTCCCCAATTCAATTTAATTCAGCTTTATTTACATAGATCCCATTATAACTGTTAAGAGATTCAGCTGTGTACTCAAGTTGTGAATGTGTTATGAGCATGATTTGCTAAGTGAGATGCACTGTATGGTTCTCACCACTGAGAGGCGCAAGTTTGCACGTGAGAGACGGATGTCATCACGTTCATGTTTAGCGCGCTTAGAAGACGTCTCCTTCCCTCCTTTTTGTATGAACCTTCCTGATGGAGAAGCTGTTCATTTTGTCTGTTGGACAACATAAATATGCCACACGAGGCTAAAGAGGATCATTATCCGTCACTTATTCCTTCGAGTTCAACGCTGGTGATGCTGCAAAGCTCAACAATAACAGTCATCTTTTAACAGACAGTCAATTTCAATCGAGCCTTTGGACTTTAAGGACACAACACATCTACACCCACTCTCCACTTTATCAGCTCCACCTTCTAGTACCAGTTTGGACCCCTTTTCCTTCAGAAGGCCTTTTTTATTTATTTGTGTGTGTGTGTGTGTGTATTGAACAAGGTGGTTGTGATAGAGTGGGACACTGATGTGGATGTTGCTGGGTTGATAAATTCCTTTCGACAGAGCTCCGGCCAGAGAGAGAGGCAAGGAGAAGACAGTTCCTTGAACTTCTTTATTGGTGTTGGGTAACAGAATAATTGTATTTATCTGTTGGTGGATGAGTGCAATAAACGTGTGTGTGGTCTGTGAAAGAAACAAAGTACAAATAATATTAGTATTACTGTACATCTGTATGAACTTGCATAGAAAACAATAAAAACATATATATTTGACAGGTAGTAATTTAACTTATGCCAGCTGAACCATGAATTAACTTTATCCAGTCAGACAAAGGGATCAATGACACAGTTGGCGGGGTGAGACCAGCGGTCTCTGGCTCCATCTGGTGGGCGCAGCCCGCAATTGCACCACATTCCCTCAACACGTGGAGGACGCATGAACTGCGGTAGCAAATTATACTACGCTGCTTCTGGCATAACGAAGAAATAAAAAAAAAAATGCAACTATACGCATACACTAGATAAACAAGAAAATAAGTAGACAGTTTGATTATACAATGCCTTCACACATTCAGGAAAATTTTAGCATAATAAACATTAAACCTTACTTCTTATTCATGTACGCACACGGTGGGTGGCCGTCTAGTAGCTGTATAGATACACCGGAAAAGGGAAGTAACGTCACTAACGTCCGAACTTTACAATATAGCATCTAGGAACATAATAGGCTTTCCGACAGTGGTGGAAACCTTCCTCAGAGGTTTTGCTCCACATCAACATGGCAGCATCACACAGTTGCTGCATCCATGATGAGAATCTCCCGTTCCACCACATCCCTAAGCTGCTCTACTGGACTCAGATCAGGTGACTGTGGAGGCCGTTGGAGTCCAGTTGTAATGGTGGGGACTATGGATGTAATTAGTTGTTTTAGGAAAACCAGATAAACTTTTGCAATGTAATGTAAAATGGTCGGGTGACAGCACGCTTTTTATTGCCAAGGAGGACCAAAGCGGACAAATTCCCCACAATAAATTTATTACAAAAATATTAAATTAAAATACAATGCCCACAAAAATTAATAAATAGGGGAGAACGGGGTTGGTTGTCACAGTGGCTACAACAGTGGTTCTTAACCTGGGTTCGATCGAACCCCAAGGGTTTGGTGAGTCAGTCTTAGGGAGGAGGTGGAGGTCAAGACACACCGACTCATATGATTTGTGATGACATGCCCCGCTTGGCCATCATTGGCAGGTGATCACGCTGCATTGCTTGGCCTATCTGTGCTGCAGGGAATTTGGTGCGCTCAGTAGTCGAATTGTGACTTTTGCGATGGTACGTCGTGTAATTTCTTTCTTAATATTTAATCCCTTCATACTTACTATGTCAAGCAAAAAAAGAAACTGGTCGTACGAATATGTACAATATGGATTCACATGTATAACAGAACGTGTTTGGAGTCAGCGTCCTAACTGCATGATTTGCAATGCCAAGTTGAGCAATTCTAGTTTAGAACCGGCAAAACTAAAAGAACACTTCGTTAAACTGCATGGAGGTTTGGGATTACAAAAACACAACGCTTGCTGAATTCAAGGTGAAGAGAGCCAGATTCGATGAAAAGGCTACTCTGCCTGTTCTCGGCTTTGTACCTATCAACAAACAAACCAATCCTCACAGCATCGTACAAAGTTGCTTACCTGATCACAAAGCAGGGCAAACCACACACCATTGATAAAACACTCATAAAAGCAGTTGTGTTGAAGATGGTGAATATCATGCTGGGAAAAGCGGCTGAAGTTAAGTTATCCCAAGTTCCTCTTTCAAATGACACCATCAGGGACAGAATAGAGGACATGAGCAAAGACATCTT
This sequence comes from Rhadinocentrus ornatus, assembly GCA_037177495.1. NCBI lineage: Eukaryota > Metazoa > Chordata > Actinopteri > Atheriniformes > Melanotaeniidae > Rhadinocentrus > Rhadinocentrus ornatus. The sequence continues at coordinate 2,501,440 of JBAMHW010000025.1, read as the reverse complement.
GGCTCAAGTAGTTGCAGATCTGATTATATTATTATTCAGCCTCCAACTCGACAAGACCACAGACGTTTCCAATCTAAGCCAGCTTGCTGTATTCGTGCACTATGTGAAAGACAACATGATAAAGTAAGATTTTTTATTTTGTAAGCCTCTTACAACAACAACTAAGGCAGCCGATGGGAAAAACTTGTGGATAACGTCTTTAGAGACAACAATCTTTTGTGGGATATAGTTTCTGCAGTTTGTTCGGACAGAGCTCCAGTCATGCTGGGTGTGCCAGTGAAAGCCGATGCACCACACATCATTGTTACGCATTCTGCACAGGCATGCGTTGGCAACAAAAACCTTGCCTCCAGAAACAAAAGTATTAAAAATTGTAGTGGAATGCGTGAAATATGAGGGAAATAGTGCTCTGAGGCACTGCATCTTCAGTGAGCTGTGTAAAGAAATGGGCTCTGAATTGGAGGTACTTCTGTACCATTCTAATGTTTGGAGGTTATCCCGGGATAAGGTGCTGAGGAATTAGCCCTGTTTTTGCAAGAGCACCAACATTGTCATGCAGATTGCTTAAAAAATTCTAAGTTCATTCTCATTTTAGCGTATATGGCTGCTATATTCGCAGCTCGCAATCATCTCAGTCTGCAGATGCAGGACGGTGGAGTCAACATCATCAAAGCGGAAGAACACCTGAAGGCTTTTCAAATAAAGCTGCTGTTATGGAAACGACGAACAGAGAACGAAAACTTCGCAAACTTTCCCCTGCTGTGTAAGTAAGATCAAAGATGTGTCTGGAATCTGAGACATTTCTGTACCCGCGGAACTGAAGCAAGCAATGGCCATCGACGAATACCTTTCTACAAGAGAGTCATACCCAGCATGGACGAGACAGCCGTTCACGTTTGATGTTGAGACATCAGATGCCAATGATGAATACCTCAACGAAATCATTGAAAATCAGCAGAGCCAGGTTCAACAGCAACTCTTTAGAACAACAATGCTCTCAATGTTTTGGTGTCAACAAATGGTAACGTACCCTGTTATTGCTAATAAAGTCCTGGAGAATTTTTGTCTCCAGGTCTGTTGTAACCGTTTGTTACAACATATCTTTGCGAGGAATAATTTTCGAGGATTCTGGACATAAAAACAAAGAAATGGAACAGACTTTGTTGCGAAAATGACACAAGAGTGGCAATAACCAAGGGGAAGCTGTGCATTTCTGAACAGGTCTCTCAAAGGCAACAGCAGAAGTCACACTGATTTGCAGTAAATATTCATTATTATTATGTTTTTGTGTGAAAATCATGTTTTGCTGGTTTTGTTCTTTGAACACAGTGATGTTAATGCATGGTTCATTTTGTGCACCAATTATACATATACCTATTTCTTGAATTTGAAAAAAATCATATTTAGATTTTATATGAAACTGGTGGGGTTCAGTACCTCCAACGAGGTTAAAGGCAAAATAAGTTGTATTGACACCTAGTGTTTCAAATAATATACATTAGCATAAAATAGAGTGTAAACAAAAGCTACATTAATCAACAAGTGCTACGCAGCGGCTGTTTTCCATTAGTCTCACTTAAAAATGAATTTGATAGAAATTTCATAAGTTTGTAAGGACAAACACACTATTCAGTGGCCATAAACATAATTACTGCAGGTTCTTTTGCCGACATAAAAAAACAAATGCTGCACTGTTGTTTGGCAACTCAGGGGAATCGCATACGATTGGTTAAGCAACCAGGAAGTAGGAAAGAGCTACACAGTGCACCGAAGGTATTCCGCCACGTAACTCTTATTTTGAAAGGAGAAAAGCTTGACAATGATATTGTTGATGTAGAGGACAGATTGTTTATAGGGAAGCTTCCTTTTATTCTATTCTATTCTACATTCTATTCTACAGCCATGTGGCAGACGCTTTTATCCAAAGCGACTTACATCTGAGAGTAAGAACAACACAAGCAAGAATTCAAACAGGGTGGGACATCATAATTAAGTAGTTGTTATCATAATTAAGTAGTAGTTATCCCTCGCAACAAATGAGACCATTTAAAATTATTTTTACTGAAAAATTCCTAATTATTTAGCCTTTAAGAACCACGGAGCTACAACTTTACCACTAGAGGAAGCTGTTGAAAGACAGTGGTACTGAAATTTCCTTATTAGTGGTCATAGATAAGCTACATGGTAATTTAGCATTTTGACTCTTGACATTAAGGTGAGAGGAAATTTAATGTTTTTGACATTAAACTGTAAGTTTTCCATTTTTCTGCATTCTTCAAAGTCTTTTACACACTGGTTTAAAATGTAACACTATTTTACAATAAAGGGAGAGCTACAGTTAAATTGTTTTTCTTTGCTAGGCTATCATTTGCTTGCTAGCTTAACTTCTAGCTAAAAATGTCTGTTGGAGGTGATTGTGACATTTTCTCCGGGTTTTGGCACATGCATGCATGGTGTGACACATATAGTAATTTCTTCTTTTTTTGTAGATAGAAAATGGGAAGAAAGTTTGTCTGGAAGACTATTTTTGGCCAGACACCCCCTGATGTTTTTGTGGGAAATTTCTGTTCCGTTGTATTGTTATTGTCCAATATATTGTTCTTGATATGGATTTTCTAATTCTGATACTGAAGTACTAAAATTATTCAGCCAGTTCATGGTTTAAGTGAAAGAAATACCAGATTTAAGTATGCCTACATTTGTCCTGTTGTACTGTTTTTTCTGTTGTGTCTCGACGGGTTTGTTAAACTGCCTGTCATGTTTTGTTTCCTGTTTTGTTTTGTAAGAACTAATTTTGCTGTTGTTTCAGGTGTCTTTACTTCCTGCCATCGTGTCTCCTGTCAGCAATTGTCTGTCCCGCCTGTCACCCATTACCTTGTGTGTACATATTGTCTGCGTTTCCCATTGTCTCATGTCGGATTGTCTTTCCATGCTCCATCTCCTGTTCAAGAGCTAAAGTGAAAGCCTTGAAGGAATTAAATTACTGGAACTCCAAGAAATGATAAATCTGTTCAATCTTCACCTGCTGTTTTGGGTCCTCGACCTAACAGTTTCTTTTCAAGTAATTGTGTCCGTTCTTGATATGAGAGGTTGTAGCCTCAATGAATGGTTGTTTCTACTAAAATATCAAATGAAATGCTTTAAATTAAAAGATTTCAGTAAAATATACACTATTCAGCTGTTTTTGTGTATTTCCTCATTGAAATAGCATTGTGACAACCAACCCCACAATTGGGATGGTTGTCACAATAGCCCAAGTTGTATTTGGTAGTCCATACCTTTGGAACAGATTTATATTTAAGGAGTGAAAAGTCCATTTAGACATGACACTTCAGGCTTCCGTTAGAGTTTAAATTGAATCCATCTGAGACTACCAATTTTTGAAAATTGAAATCAAAATAAAAAGTGTGACAACCAACCCTGTTCTCCCCTACTCAACCTGAAAAAGTCCAATAAAAACTAAATGAGAGAGAAAAAAAAGGAAAAAGTAATTTAACCATTTTAAAAAAGGGGGGAAAAAGCACCATCCAGGGCAGGGGTAACTAAGTGGGGGAGTAAGGCGGATCCTCTTCCCGATCCAGGTCTGTGGGTCCACCTCTGCCACACGCACCGGGTCATCTGAAACAGTAAACACATGCCATCGTGGGGGTATGACACGTCAGGGTGGAGGCAGGCAGAGTTCTCCTCTGCCCCTGCGTGCATTCGGCGTCACACTCCTCCTCTCGATCCCTCCCGGCCGGCTCTGGTCCTTGTCCTCAGACCCGCTGGGACTGCACTATCCTCTGCTTAGCCTGCTCCAACAGCGTTGTGCTCAGATATCCACATGGCAGGCAAGGTGCTTGCCCAGCTTCTGCGCGTCAGTCACCCCGTGATCTCTGGTGCGTGTGCCTTCTGTCTTCAGCTTGGACCTCTTCTGCTCTGCTTCCTTGGCTTTGTATACCAGTGTGTCTCCTATCGGGAGCAGGTGTGCTGATAATCAGGTGGTTGATGACAGCACAAGTAGTGGCCAATTTACATGCACACAAAAAAAAGATACCACACCACTTGTGCTAGATCATACAGTGAACTCATGTTCTAGAAAGCAGCTGGAGATGATCTGAGCTTTGTGACATGGTGCATCAGAAGATGGTACAATGTGGTCATGAAGGGATGGACATGGTCAGCAACAATACTCAGGGAGGCTGTGCTGGTTAAACCAGGCCACGTTGGTACTAAGGGACCCAAAGTGGGCCAAGAAAATCTCCCCCGACCACTACACCAGCAGCAGCCTGAAGCGTTGATCCAAGGCAGGATGGATCCATGTTTCCATGACGTCTCCAGCAGATTCTGAGTCCAGCATCTGGATGTGGAGCTGGAATGGAGACTCATCAGACCAGCAACGTTTCTCCATCTTCTATTGTCCAGTGTTTCCTGGTCTTAGCTGACAGGAGGCACCCGGTCTGGTCTTCTGCTGCATCCTGGTCCAGACACCTGCTGCTCTCTGGATATTTTCTCTTCTTCAGACCATTCTCTGGAAACTCTAGAGATGGTTGTGGGTGCAAATCCCAGTAAATACTCAAGCTAATAACCATGTCAGGCTCAAAGATAGTTAAATCGTCTTTCTTCCTGATTCTGATGCTCCAGCAAACAGGCTCAAAACATATAACTCCTATCTTGATTTCCTAACACTGGCTCACCTTTAGGTTCAGAATAAAGTTTAAATTCTCATCCTTATGTTCAGAGCTTTGGATGGTCGAGCTCCTAAATATCTAAATAATTTACTGAAGTCTTAGGACTCTGAAACTCCTTGATCAGCCCTGTTAATTATTCCTCTAAGAAACTGGCAGTTGCTCCTTAACTTTGGGACTCTTCTAAACAGATATTTTAGAACCATTTTATTTTTATCTCATTTGTGTTATTTGCATTTTCTATTCTTTATTTATGTTCAGAAACAGATGTACTTAAATCCTTAATCTATCCAAAGCTCATCAGGACCCTGTTTGATGGCTGGCTCAGTAGTCTTTCCATGTTTTTTATTGGATGCTTCATTTACAGTCCAATCCTACTATTGGGTCAGTTCCAATCAAGTCCTTGTCTGGAGAAGTTTAAGTCCAGTCCTGGTACCTGACCAGTTCAAAAGGAACTTAACTCAGAAAGAAGGCTACTTAGTCAAGGATGATCCAGAGTTGTGCCAACACATAACAGACAAGCAAAGAACCAATTTAAACTGGACCTTTAGGCTTTTTGTTACATGCAGCCTGTCACAAAGACGCATACATTTTTCTATTTGTTTAGCTTCTTCTAAGAAAACTAGTGAAAACCAATCAGGTTCGATTCCCAAAGACCTGTTAGCTGGAAACTTGGTATATCTCAGCATGGTGGTAGATTCTGGACATGTGGAGGACAAAAGAGTCAGGACAAAAAAACTATCAAGAAGGAGATCCATCATGGAAATGACGTGATGAATATGTATTACAGGCGTCCACTTGACCATTTATAGCAACCATGTGGGCGTGGGAAGGCGTTCCCTCACGTGTTCCCGCTTTGATAAATCTGAAAGTAGAATTGCGCAGCATTTCCACCTTTGCCACAAAGCAAACTACAGGTGGCGTTTGCCGCGCAAAAAGGAAATGCTGAGGGAAAAAGAGGGAAGAAGTGGAATATTTCAGGGTGTGAGACAGATCCTGATGGACCACATTGAAAAAGGTAAAAATGTGTAACTGGTGGGCACGGCGTGGGCATTACTGGTGTCAGAAAGGCAGAATAGTGGCAGCAGGTGGAGATGCTGTCATCGCAGTGTCAGAAGAGAAGATACGGCAGAGGCATCGGAACGTGCAGCTGGATATCTCAGTCGGTAGAACATCTGTCTGTCATATAGGAGTTGGAAGTTCGAATCCCATAGAGGGGAATCGCGTTGGAGAAAAGCTTCTGCTAGATGATTACTGATGCCAGGACTGGGAAATAAAGACCGTCTGGACATAAATTAGGGCAACAATAAAAAAGCATTGTGTAAGAATATGTTAAGTTTAGACTTTAGAGTCAACACAGACACGTTTAGGCTGAACACGTTGCTTGTCTTCATTTTTCTGAACCCCCTGGGTGTCTCCCTCATACAGGTTCCCCTGCAACACAAATCCCAAACACTAGTTCCGCTTACACAACACCTCCTCCCTTAAGTAACAACCAACCAACTTAAATGATTCGCGTTTTCTTAACATAAACAGAACTTATACATGCTCTTGAACTTTAGTAATTTGCTTTACATTTCCTCCTTTTTTTTGTTCTTTTTTTTTCACAAGTTCAAGCGTACAGGGGGTCGTGACACTCTCCCTGAGGCTGTCACATATGGCGTATTGGTCATGTTTGTGTGGTAGCTTAAGTGTGCATGTTTATCTGAACTGCTTGTTTCTGTGTTCTCCGTGTATGTGGCAGGTGGTGCTTGGAATTGTGGATTGTGTACAGTACGCATATGTCCTCTATTCCTCCTAATCTGTCCTTTATATACGACCTGGGTGTCTCTGCATGTTGCACCACTGTCCCATGTCTCTGTTTTCTTCAGATCATCTGACCTGGCTGACATGGCTGCAAAGGCCTGGCTCTGTGACACATGTTGTAGCGGCGTTGCTGTTCCTCCTTTGCCTTTTTCTCTCTCCTCCGTAGTCCTCTGATATTGGGCCAGCGGGGTTGTAGTGACGCTGGGAGTTGTGGTACTGTAGTGCGTAGCTGTCATTCCATAAGGAGCTGTGAAGGCGAATAGCCACATTCCAGTGGTGTTGCTCTATATGTCATCAGCGCTTGTAGCTTATCCTCTCCTCCTTTCCACAAGTTTTTCACGTTGCTACAGCCCGTTCTGCTTCTCCATTAGCCTGCGGATATCCTGGGCTGCTTGTAATACGTGAAAATCCATACTCTGGAAAAGTCTCTGAATAAATCGCTGCTGTATTGAGGCCCATTATCTGAGATAACCGTCTCTGGAATCCCATGTCAACCAAACACATCTTTCAGCGCAGCCACAACTGTGCCTGCTGATGCAACGTTTAGGTGTGCCACCTCAATGTACCATGAGAAGTAGTCCACTACCAGCAGATAAGTCTTTTTCTCCCAGAAGAACAGATCAGTGCCTATTCTTTGCCATGGTCTTTGTTGCACCGGTGTGGTTAGCAGGGGCTCTCTTTGTGATGCTCTATTTTTCGAAAATGTGTTGCAGTTCTCCACCACCTTGTTTATGTGTACTAAAATCCCTGGCCACCACACTGACTGTCGTGCTCTTGCTCTACATTTCACAATTCCTTGATGTGAAGTTTCTTAAGGATTTCTTGTCTCATGCTGGAAGGGATCACTATTCTCTGATCTCTTAGAAGTAGCTCTCCTGCTACACTGAGGTTTTCTTTCTCTGAGCTGTATGATGCTAGCTCTGGTGGGAGGGAATGTTTCGGCCATCCTGTTTTACAGAAATGAATCAGCTGAGCACACAGGGTCAGCTCTCTGTTTCTCTTCAATGTCTCTTTATCTGTTCTCTGTTGCAGGTAGGCTATGGATGATCGTATTCACAAAGACCTTGACTTTAGACTCCTGTTCTTTCTCCTCCTCTGTGAGTGTGTGCTTAACCGGTGCCCACGATAATGTGTCTGCCGTTAATAAACTTTTACCTGGCACATTTACAATGTCGAATGTGAACTTCATTAGTCTGAGTCTAAATCTCAAAAAAAGAAGGAAACTTTGAGAATTTCAGAGTTAGAACTCAGAATTAAATCCTTAGAGGAGCTTACCATGTCTCCCCA
>JBAMHW010000025.1:2474801-2489925 GCA_037177495.1 Rhadinocentrus ornatus | reverse complement strand
TCCAGGTCTGGGAGGAGATCCCTCAGGAGACCATCCGCCACCTCATCAGGAGCATGCCCAGGCGTCGTAGGGAGGTCTTACATTTTAGTATTAATTGTAGGACCCGACCGATATGGATTTTTTTGAGCCTGATACTGATTTTGATATAAAATTACTTAATTTGATTTCCATTGATTGTTTTTTTGTGATTTTGTTGTCAGCACATTCAACCATGTAAAGAACAAAATGTTTAATAAGAATAGTTCATTCGTTCAGATCTAGGATGTTATTTTAGTTTTCCCTTATTTTTTTTAGCAGTGTATTAATGTTAAGTTTTCGGTGCTGCAGTCAATAAACCTCCTCCCCTCTGCATTCACATCTCCTCCTAAAATACGCCTCAACCAACCGCTGACGGAGTGAACGGTTGTTCTGTACTCTCAGATATTTTGTACACTTACGTTATTTCTGCAGTTACTGGCTACTTAGCTAATGCTATGCTAGGCTGGGATAAAAGCGATGTTATTGCTAACATAGATGGTTGTTATGTAATAATGTTATGAATATCTTAACCACACGGTATTTGTGAACTGCTGACATCAGCCAGTTCTTGGCTACAAGTCAACGTTGCAATGCTCTAACATTTTACATGCACATTACAATGGGGGGGCGCCTTAAGCTAATTTAGCACAACTTAGCAATGCAGCGTAAATAAAAAGCTGTCCAACACAACGAAGCACGCATCACTCATCATTACACATGGCAAACAGAGTTAAACTGAAACTGGAGACATGCTGAGTCATTAATTTCACAACATTATTATGAACGTACCTGTCAGCAAGCTCCACTCGGCTCACTGCTTAATGTAACCTGGCTAGCTACTGGCTACCCCTGTTGAAAAGACCGAGGGAGGTCTGTGGGATTGAATGGAGTCAGAGCTCTATCTAGTGGACAAATGCTGCAAGGACATCATTCTACAGACTCCGACACTTAACAGCATTTACTGTTTTATAAGTAAGACTTTTGAAAAGGGCTAATGTCGGCCGATATCGGTCGGGCCCTAATTAATAGGTCAAGTTTATCTGCATGATACTGTGACGGTGAATTTTTTTCTAACTCATCCATTTGGATGTTATTTAATCTTGAAATTTGGCATAATTAGGGGCATGTCTTTTTGATTGACATGTATCCAATACGTGTCAAAACCGCGGTTTTAGCCGGCTAACAGCACGCCTTAGCTTTAGTCCGCCTACCTCCGTTAGCTGGTTAGCTACCATTAGCTCCGGTTTAGCTTGGTTTAGCTCTTAGCTACAGGCAGCTCGGAGTTTGACGACGGGGAGAATCGCCCAATGAGATTAAGTGGAGCTCTTCAGAAAACTACGGTGACGTTACGTAGGCTCCGTCCATCTTTTTTATACAGTCTATGGTGGAAACCAATCAATAAATATGGTGCATATAAAAGAGGAAGCTAATATAATTCCCATAAAATGCATTTTATGCTTTGAAAATTAAACCAAACAATAAATATGTAGACAATAGAGGAGGTTAGTGATTGGTTCATTTAGAGATCACAGAAGGAACAATGGAAGTGGTGTTGTAGATAAGATGTAAGGACCCTAAAGCAGTCACATTGTGTTTTATCTTCTAACCTTTCGATCATTTTTACTACTGTCCACCTTGTGGCCTTATACCTGGGCTAACGAGTCCTTACACTGCCCCCTACTGGTTACTGGAATATTGCAACTTAATTGAACAAACGTTGAATTAAGTGAACAAACGTAAAACATTAATTAAAACCTACCATATTCTCGGTCACAATATTGCCTTTTCCTGGCTCCTGGACCCATACAATGTTTGGTGTGGTACTTTTTCTGGTCCTGGTTCTAGTTGTGAATGATAGAAATTAGGCCATCGTTTCATGAAGCTTCAGTTGGGGTTGGTGTGGGCTGCTGTTGCTTTGGTGTGCTCTAACCTTTCTGTTTTCAACATTTATTAGGTTTTTATTCTGTAATTATATATTTTTTTCAGTGAATTTTGATTTTAGTATTTTATTATTTTTTTTTGGGCAGCTTTTACTCAAATTTTCTACTTTACTTGCTGCTATAACACCTGCATTTCTCAGTCTCTGGGATGAGTGGAGTATAATCTTTCAGCCTGTTTAACTGTATACTAAAGTCTTTACTGCCTTTGCTATACATTCATTTGTTTAGGAGTTTCTCTAATCCACAACTTTTTTCTGTTTTCTTCTGCTTCTTTTCCCTCTGAAGCCTACACCAACACTGGAAGATATGGTAAGTTTTTTGTTTGTTTAAGTTTGTTGAGCAGAATATGGAATTTCTAATAAGATGTTAAAATCCACAGTCTTGATCTTTGTTCTGAATCTTTCTTTCAAAACTGATCAGAACCAGGTCTTTAGATTGTGATAGTGTTACAGAGGGCAATACAAGATAGAATACCCAACAATATTAAAACAAACATTAAAACAATATTCACTAGGTCAAAGCACAACATGCAGCAGGGCACCTTCACCTCCAAGAAGTTTACACTTAGGTGGGCTAACAAGGCTCTAAAGCTTGATTGTTTTTAATTCTATTCAAAGAAAAAAAGTCTTATGTTTTGAATATAAAAAAGTGGTCTAACCTGATGGATAAATAAAATCTTAACATAGAAAAATGCATTTATTTATGTGAAGATAAATGTGGCATCAAAAAAGGCATTTTGATGGTCCTAACTGGGACATTTTTTGTTTTTAAGATCAAATGTGTAAGTTTTTGTGTTGCTTAGACATTTTTAGGCTAATTCAATGAACTGATATTAAAATTAAATAAAAAATAAAATCAACAGAATAAAAACAACCTCCTGATGCTGGAGGACAATGTAGAGGCACGCCCACTTTCAGTTTTTAAATGCTGGCAGCCCTAATTCCTCCAGGAGTCCAGGGGCCTTATTTATCAAGCTTGCGTTGGAACACAAACCGGCGTTCGGCAAATATAGTCAACTTTTGGCATTTATGAAAACTTGGCGAGAGAATGTCCCAACTTTCACAGCAACTCTGACCCTCCCGTACGAACATAATCTAGAGAAACGGGAAACGGCGACACCACCGGTCCAGAATAAAATCAAGGAAATGATGTGAAATGTGACATTTGTGCACAATTCACTGTTACTTTCACACCACGTTAGATATTAAAGATGTTTGCAGAAATGAATAAAGACATTATTTCTTCTATGAGCCACGCTCGTGGGGTGGGTGGTGGGAAACAGGATTTTCAGGAAAAAGGGAGATGAAGATAATAAGAACCTCAACCACTAAAATATGTTCTGTCATTGTGAAGCAAAACTTCCACGTTATAAAATCCCTCCAGCTAAATGACAGTCTGCTGCCAGCATGTAGCATCAGTACGAAAAGTAGCTTTGGTCCTTCATTCCAGCAGAGGGGACGCAGACTGGAAGCTGGAGGTCTAGAAGTGATGAAACACACAAGAGGTGGATTTCCTCTATGTTTTTAAATCTTTTACAATGCTTTTTATTGTTGTCCCAATTTCTGTCCAGACGGTCTTAGTTTCCTACAACTCCTTGTCCAGCTGGTTAATTGCGGTGATTGCGTCCCTCGGCACTGCCCACCCAGCAACTAGAAAGAAATATTATTTAACACTAAATAAAGTGCTACCAATCTCAGATGTATCTGTACATATTTATTTTATACTTTAAAGCAAATTACTGGCATCAGTAGTCATTTAGCAGACACTTTTCTCCAAAGCGATTCCCCACTGTGGGATTCGAACTTCCATCTCCCGCATGACGGACGCATGTTCTACCGACTGAGATATGCTGCACGTTCCGATGCCTCCGGCGTGTCTTCTCTTCTGACACTGCGATGACAGCATCTCCACCTGCTGCCACTGTTCTGCCTTTCTGACACCATCAGGATCTTTGTCTCACACCCGAAATATTCCATTTCTTCCCTCTTTTTCCATTGCCGAGCCATCATGGAAATGATGTGATGAATATTTATTACAGGCGTCCATCTGACCATTTATAGTTACCATGTGGGCGTTGGAAGGCGTTCCCTTTCGAGTTGATTCTGATTTATAAACAGAAACTGGTGTAGGACGTGTGTGCGCACGCTTTGATAAATCTGAAAGTAGAAGTGCGCAGCATTTCCTTTTTAGGCCACAGACGCCGCCTGTAGTTTGCTTTGCTACAAACAGTTTGATAAAAGAGGCCCCAGAACTGGACGGATGGAGATCTAGAGGCCACGCTCCACTAAACCTTATCCATTTTAATCAGAATCCAGATCTTCAGTCATAACAGCAGATGCTCCTGGTATAGACACATTTATTTTACACTTCTGTGTGTAAATATTAACGTCCATTTCAAACCCTGTCATATTTCACCGTCCTCATACTTCCATGCATCTTTTATGTTGCAATGGTTTTAAGTCAATTCCTCCACTAGTGGGCAGCACTGAGTTCAGAGTTTACTCCTGCAATCTGACCAGTGTCAGACACTTAAAAGTTGTTTCCAACCAACCAACACGGCCTAAACACTTGCATAGTCTTTCTTCAAAAGCTTGCAGAATTTTTACAGTTGCCCTCGTCTTCATTCTTCTTCTGCTTTTTTTCCCCTTCCTGTTCCTCTCTGGCTTGTTTCTTCGCTTGTTGAATGTCTCCTATTCTGTTCAGCACTGCCCCTGCAACTTCCAGTGGTATCGTTCCATTTTCTGCGTCAAGCGATGGATTGCATAGCTCAGTGAAAACACCAAATTACGCATAGAACCGACACAGGAGATGGACAAAACTGTCCGTCCGTCTACGTATCCGTCTACTGCGCTGAACATAAATGGACCTATAGACAGGGTCCAAAATTAACACTCTTTTGGCGCCAAATGTGAGTAAATTTTTCGTTTGGCGAGTAAATCTCAGAGGGCTATCCGCCAAATGGCGAGTAACTAGTCATGTTTTCCAGTCTTCCTTTTGGTGGATTTCTTCTTCATGTTCCTCTGCTGTCTGCATGTATGATCGACGCACATGTACACAAACAAACACTGACGCAAACACTCGCACGTGACATGACAACGCGCTTGCACTATTTCAGTTCTGTTTACCGTTACAGACTTCAGGGACTGTGTGAAAGCACCAAGAGTAGAGAGGGAGGAGTCTGGTCAGGTTTTACTTAATGAATTCAGACATTAACACTTTATCAAATAAAACCATTTTAATGTTGCTGTGACTTCCACTTTCAGTTAGGAAACAACACAACACAGTATTATAGAAACAACGTGCCTAGAGGTGTGTGTGTGTGAAATAATTTAATATTTTGTCTGGTAAAAAATATGTGTGGCCGGTGGATTTTTTCATCTACCGGCCAACTTGACCGATAAGTCAAGAAGTTAATTTCGGACACTGCCTATAACGGAACTTACCGATGGGGACTCGCAAATATTGTGATAAAGTCATACAGTTATCCAGAAATCTGAGGTGAAGAAAAAATTCAAGGAGACCTGAAACCAGTAATTCCCCATCTTCCCGAACACATTAAGGATCAGAGCCGAGGTGTTCCCCTGAGCCACGCTTTCCTGGACAGCTTTTGATGAAGACCCAACAGTACATACTGAATGCTGGTGCAGGGATACCTTAGCTGAACTTTATGAACCGTCAGCAGAACTTTAACCCTGTGTAAGTTAATTACTTCTAGTTACCCATACCCACTGCATCTATCCAGGTCTGAGAGGCCTGGAATGTGTCTTACCTGGTTCAGCAAAAAAACTGCCTTCAGGTGAACATTTATCTTCATCTGCTGCAAACTGACGGGATGAGCCCAAAAACTGATCCGAAAGTTGAGGGCTGGTTTTTCTTTTTTGTCTCAGATATAGAAGTCCATCATGTAACTCTTGAGTGATGAAAGGGAAAGGGATCTTCCTCACCCGGAAAATATCCGCTGATTGGAGCTGAGGTTCCTCTTGATATGGAGGCAAAAAAGATGCTTTTTTAGTAAATTAGAAGCAACAATCTTTAAAATAGAATATGAACAAAATGGCTCAGGCATTAAACCCTGTGGTACCCCACACATACTGAGTGTTATTAAGAGAGACAAACTGTTATATAAACAGCTGCTCAGCCGGTCCTCTGATACCAGCCTTTTATCATTTAAGAGCAATTAATGATTAACAGTGTCAAATACCTTCAGTAAATCCCAAAGTATTACGTCGGTATGTTCCCTTTTTTCAGCTGCATCAGTAATTCATAATGAAAATCATAATTGGGGAATTTCTTTAAGTGCTTTTTTTTCTTTTTCCTTTTTTTGCCAGGTAAAATGTTTAACAATCAATTCTCATTTACAAACAAAGCATCACCTGAGTGCTACGGCCTCATTCTGAGTTCAGACTGATTATCTTGTATTATCTAATCCAAATATTTTCAGTGTGTGGAGAGGCCTTTATCCATGATGTGCGCAATTATCATGTGTTTTCTGCTGCTCATAATAAATATTCTTAAATATATTAATGTAGTCTGGACTGGTATCTACCCTCAAAATAAGACAAGTTGTTGTTGTTTTTAGGAGCAGGAACTGGAAGCCAGTAAGAAGGAGAAACTAGCTGGGGCAAGGCTGGAAGCAGAAGTGCGATTGTTTAAAAAAGAAAACGAGGCCCTTCGCAGACACATGGCCGTCCTGCAGGCCGAGGTGTATGGAGCCAGACTGGCTGCCAAATACCTGGACAAGGAACTGGCTGGCAGGTAAGAAGATAACAGCTACTCTGGAATGGAGCTTAGTATAACTAACAATGCTACTAAAAAGCTCTGATGAGAGGAAAAAGGCTGTTCGTCCTCTGTTATAGTGGATGTTAAATGTTAGAAAACTCTTCACCGCAGTTTTACCAGATGACATCAGCAGAAAAACTAAATGTTTAGTCTGAATTCTTGGGATAGAAGGCAAACAGGACCCAGATGATCTTAGAATTCTTGGTGGCTCATATGGTGTCAGCAGATCAGATCTATAATCTGGACCAGAACCATTCAGAGCCTTGTACACCAGCAGCAACAAGTTTATTTTTGTAACTTTTTTATTCTTTATACATATAAAACTTGACAGCAGTTGACATAGTCATCTGGTTACGGAAGGTCCTGTTTCTTGTTTTTTTCAGGAACACAAATTAACACAAAAGTGATTATAAACTGCCCACCGGCAGTTTTAAAAGGCATGACAACAGCTGAAAGAACTTACAAGTCACACAGTTGCACATTCTAAGAAAACATAAAAGCCATAAAAAACCCCACAAACTGTCATTTTAAAACTTTAAAGTGTCTGCATTAAAGTGCATTAAGCTTTCTGTGTTCAGAATTAAGAGCCTGAATTGAGGAGCTGGACAGCCCTGGGGATAAAGGTTGTCCTCCTCCTCTGCGTCCCGCAGCCGGGACGGTGGAGTCTACGCCTTGAGGGGAGCCACTTAAATTCAGGATACAGAATGTGGGAAGAGTCCTGTAAAATACTGCATGCTGTCTTTGTTGTTTGCAGCTCACACACAGGGTAGTGAGCATCCCAGGAGGCTGCCCGGTGATTTTAGAGCAGACTTTCACAGTGTACAGTTTCTATACTGCAGGGTTATGGAATAAAACCAGCATGTAAAGGAGAAGTTTATCACATTTCAATAAAAGCATAATAAAAAGATATGAGAATGTTCTTGCTGACTCCAAAGGATTTCAGCTTCCTGAGTAAGTACTGTCTCTAATGGCACTTCTTTAAAATCTTCTTTTTAAGCATGTGATGAGCTTCTCAGCTAGGATGTGTGGCTGCATGGTGTAGAAGGCTGATGAGAAGTCTGCAAATAGAAGTCTGACTGTAGTGTCAGGAGTTTCCAGATGCTTATGGATGGTATTTAAGATGAGTATCTTGGCATAATCTACACCTCTGCCAAGTCGGAAGGCAAACTGCAGCGGGTCCATCATGGGATTGGTTGCCTTGGTAATGTGTAAACCCTCTCCACGGTCTCCATAACCAGAGAGGTAAGAGCCAGAGGTTGGAGGAAGATTGTGACCTTTTTGATGGGGTTGATATTGTCAAGACAAAAATAGATGTATACTGAGACTGTATCTACCTGCTCACTGATGTTAGTGGAGGGGGATGTGAGGGTGCTCCAATCTGTGGTTTCAAAGCACCCTTGCAGCCTGTCAATACTTTTTAGAGTCCACTGCTTGATATCCTTGATGGTTTTCTCTTTTCACCACAGGTGAGTAGGTATGATGGTTGAACCAGTGTCAGAGTCATAGGGGGGTCCCGGGCCATGTTGATGAGGCCAGTTGCAGAGGGGAAGAAACTGTTTGAGGTTTTAGTCCTGATGGACCGCAGCAACCTTTGTGACCGGGTGTGAGGGGTCAGTCGTTATCTTTCCTGCACGCATCAGGGACCTAGCAGTGAACAGGTCCTCGAGGGAAGGCAGATTGCAGCCCCTCACCTTCTCGGCAGAGCCAATGATATGCTGCAGTCTGCTCTTGTCCTTGGCAGTGGCAGCAAGCTACCAGATGGCGATGGAGGAGTTGAGGATGGAATCAATGATGAAGGTGTAGAAGTGCACAATCATGGTTTTTGGCAGGTTGAACTTCTTCAGCTGCCGCAGGAAGTACATCCTCTCTGCTAGTCAACCACACGAGCAGTGGCCCGGGATTGGACACAAAAAATAGAAAAAGACAAAAACTGGAGCATAAGTGACAAAAAATGACCAAAAGCAAACTTAACTGAAGGCTCAGTCAAAATAAATCTCAATGCAGCAGTGTGTATAAATGAAGTAAACACTTAAAAGTTAATAAAATACAGTTAAATACGAATACAATTAAAAGACACACCTATACAAACGCATACATTCATAATTAAAATTCATTAAAACAAACTATTTGAATCAATGGGCAAGACCAAAACACATGGAAATGATTGCAGTTAAAAAATTCTTCCATCCAAACTATGTTCATAACAGAGGGAGTGCTCTCCCTCTTTTTATTTATTCACATGCTGAATGGGTGGGTGGTGGATGGATACTTTATGCATCCCATGGGGATAATTCATAACGTGTATTCATTTCTCCCAGTCTGTTTTGGAGTTCCACATCATGATGCTGCTACCACCGTGCTTCACTAGCTTGACTAGGTTAAATTGGTATATTCCAACTGTAGTTGTAAGAATTCTTTTGATCAAAGAGTTTTTAAGGAATTGTAATTTTACCTTGACATGTATCGAACTGAAACTCTAGTCTTCTTCAGAAAACTTCATCTGATGCTACCAATTGAAATGACAATTGTCCCTCCCTTTCCAATTTTTCCTTTATATGTATGATGTGTTGTCTCCCTGAGGAGCAACAGGGTTTTTAACTAAAGTCTTTGTCTCACAGGAAGCCAGTATAAAGATTTGAGAACCCGAGTGATATTTTAATATTTTTTGGGATGTTTTGAGGACACAAGCAGCACCATTTTGGATAAATCCTATTCTAGATCTGTTCTTTGAGTGGTAAACATCTGATTTGGTTCCTTGTTTAATATGGCTGGAAAAATTGAGCTCAGAGTCCAAAATGACACCAACATTTCTGGATTGATCCATTTTATTTAACATTGCTTAACCTGGACACTAATCTTTGAACGCTCATCTTTGGTTCTAAATACAATAATTTCAGATTTATCTTTATTTATCTGAAGAAACGTCTGGAACATCCAAGTATCAATTTGACTGAAAAACAAACTGCAGCTGTGTCTGGGATCACAGTCCCCTGGTGAGACAGTAATATAGAGCTGAGTGTTGTCAGCATAATTATGATTACATATTTGATTTGTTTTAATGATCTGAGCTAGTGGGAGCATGTAGATGCTGAACAATAGGGGGCTCAACATGGAGCCTGGGGAACTCCTCATGTAGATCTAGATCTATAGTTACCAACTGACATGAAGTAGTTCTTTCAGAAAAGTTACTCTAAGTGCAGATATACTGTGAGAAAAGAACCACAAGCAGATCTTTATTTCACGTGTCTTCCAGATTTACAGACACATGAAACTAATTTGGAAAATATTGTTTGCATTGATCATAATGCATCATTAACATTTAATCCACCTCCTGATTAAAGGAAACGTTTGCTGAAGTTAAGAGATGTTACAATTATTATTTTTAATTAATTTCCTAACATTATACATCTGTAAAATCCCACAAACATTGCTTATAGGTCTTAAAGATTTAGTTAGGGCTGTTAGAGTTAAAGTATTAATACAAAGAGATTTATCTGTGGAATTAATGCAAAATTATTACTTATGCCATAGTAAAAACCAGAATTTGGCATCTCTGCGAGAGAAGCTGACTTCAGGCGATGTAGGTTCCTTTTTACAACTGTGAGCTGAATCCACCAAAAACCACTCTATCCTCTTCCAGATTTCAAACCTAACATTAGAGGATGGCTGCACAATGACCCATATGCTATATCAAATAACTTAGTTTCTGTTCCGTGTTCAAGATCTTCATGCATAATTAATCATGGTGTTTAAGACCGCAATTAATCATTTGATTAAGTAATCATAGCATCCCTAGTTCATAAGAGAATTTATTCATGAGTGGTCTCATTTTGGTCTCCTGCTCAGGGTGCAGCAGATCCAGTTACTTGGTCGGGACATGAAAGGTCCAGCCCATGACAAGCTGTGGAATCAGCTGGAGGCAGAAATTCACCTTCACCGCCATAAGACGGTCATCCGGGCCTGCCGAGGTCGTAGCGACCCAAAAAAGCCTCTTCCTTCCCCCGTGGGACACGTGAGTGTAAAACTACCAAACATCTGAAACTGGGTTTTGTCCCCAGACCTGAACTTTTGATGTTACAGAACCCTGATATGCTGAAGAAGACCCAGGGAGTAGGCCCTATCAGGAAGGTGGCGCTGGTCAAGGAGGATCATGAAGGGCTGGGAATCTCCATCACAGTAAGATTTATTTTCTCTTTCTGAAAATGGTCACAGCAGCATCCTGAAGTTGGATCAGTAACTGACTGCGTTGGTAGGATATTGGAAATTTTTCTTCAGTTATTTCTTGATACAAAGTCTATCCTTACTGTACGGTTGGTAGTTGTATCACAGACGGAGTCATGACATAGACAGCAGAACATACTGCTGGTAGGGTTAAACCTGCTACGTTTGTCTGATTCTTTCACAGTTTGAATGAGACATATGTTTGTTTTTTTAAATCCGACCCAGGCCACTTTCAAATGTGGTCCTAGATTGGATACATATCCGATCTGCATCAAAGCGACCTCAGTCAGAATGATAATCCCGCATTTCATCCGACTTTGACATCACACAATTGAGACAAACGGCACAATTCTGCACCGGTGGAAGGGGATCATGGCTATATAGAATGATTTAATTTATCAGTTGGACATTATTCCGTTGGTTCCGACCGTGCAAGTATTTCCAAATTGATACAAAAACATGTGAAGCATCCATATTTACTTCTGTAAACACTATGCACTGTGACGTCATGCATTCCTCTGTGCGTAAGTGTCACTTTATGGCCACAGATTGTTCATACTTAAGTGTGATGAGGGTCGCATTAAAATAATGTGAACGACCACGCAAAAAAAATCTGATTTCGGTTAAGATCTACAGTGTGAATGTAGCCTTAGTCTCAGCCACGTCTCTGAACTCCAGCGCAGTTCAGTCCAGATCACACAAACCCGGGTAAAGTTCTATGCTTTGGGGGATGTGAATGTGACGGCACCACTGATCCGGTGTCATGTTTTCTTCAGGGTGGGAAGGAGCACGGCGTTCCCATTTTGATTTCAGAGATACATCCAAGCCAGCCTGCAGACAGATGTGGAGGTCTACATGTGGGAGACGCCATCCTCGCCGTTAACAGCATCAACCTACGAGATGCCAAACACAAGGAAGCCGTCACCATTCTCTCCCAGCAGGTGAGATTTCTACACTCACACACACACTCTAAGTTAATACAGGAAGTCTCTGAAATGTTCTGCTTGTCATGGCAGCGAGGACAGATTGAGTTTGAGGTGGTGTACGTGGCTCCAGAAGTGGACAGTGATGATGAGAACGTGGAGTATGAGGACGACAGCGGCCATCGGTACCGACTCTACCTGGATGAAGTGGACGATGGCAGCAGCACTGCTCCACCCAGCAACAGCTCAGCATCTCTTCAGGGTGAGCTGTCCGACTTGTCGACGGTACTTACCTTAACCCTTAGCACTCCACTAGATCTTCGGCGATGGGGATTGATCAGAGTGCTATCACTTCCAGTGTCGGGCACTTTACTTTAAAAAAGTAAATAATTATAATTACTAGTAACATAGTTACAGCTGTAATTGTAATATAGCTGTTAGTGGGTCTGCTCCATTACCGTCAGCTGGGCGATGACCCTGTGTTTAAAAAGGGCGTTCTCGCCGAACAAGCTGTTGGATCTGAGCAATAAAAGGCGCAGACCCACTTCACTTGCGCCCGGTCTCAACAGAACACGCAACTCTGTGTGAAATGCCGTTACGAAGCACTGCCGAGAAGAAAGAACACAAACTGGTGGGTGACCTCCATCCTCCTCCTTTGTTTTTGCGTCATGTTTTGGTTCTACTTCAAAGGAGTCATCACCCGGAAATGTCACTTCTTCAAGTTAAGACGTGTCTTGGTGTTGGAGCGAAGTGTTAACTTCCCAGAAAGCCTTTCTTCTGAAGACAGTGGAGTTTTTCCTTCTGGGTCCTTTGTTCACAGCAGAACCGCCAACAAGGGTAAACTCTCACAAACGCGTGATTTTAAATTAATTTCCTCCTGGGATTTGGACATCACATGAATAAACCCGCCCCTCTTCCACGCCTAAAGTCATGCTTTACTGCTGACGCAGCTAATGCTAACGCTAATGCTAAGGGACCTAAAAGTTGAACCCGCTGCAATGTACAAATGAGCCCCGTGTTCTCAGGCTTGGTCTGGTTCGAACATAAATGGCTGAATTCTGTAAGCTGCTACTCGGTCAGCTTCGCTCACCATCACTAAGGTGTTGATGTGGAGTCAGATGAACTGCGCATGCACTGGGCCCGCCCCCTTCCGACTCTGGCGTCTCTGCGGCCAATCAGCGAGCACCTCATTAACATTAGTCAAGAGCTTGCATGAACTCTGAGACAAAGTTGTGGTACGAGCAAATCTGTTTAATTTTTTTTTTTTGTTTGTTTAATAGTTTTTAAAAACATATTTTAAGACATGAACAGTGGATGCATGAAAAGACCAGGTGATGACACCTTTGAGGAAGGCGCTGCGATGGCGTCATGCTGTTGCGTAGCTGAGGCATCTATCGCTATCTGACAGATAGTCCGCCTCTCAGGTAAGATTACGGTTGGCTGTGGGAACACAACGAGATTAGTTTACAAACCATATCTACACCCTGACAGTCTTCGTCCAGGTTCAGCTCAGTTCCTCTTTACTCTCACCCAGATATATAAACTCCTTTATTTCTGTTTGCTTCCCTCACCTGAATGTTTCTCCACCCCTCAGCTTTGGAGAAGATGTCACTGAGCAACGGACCGGAGAACGGGAATCTTGGCATCGCCACGGAAACACCCATAGACCAGACCCCTTCTAAGCCCTCTGAGACCGACTGCTCCTCATAGAAGCTCTGCCGGCCATCACAACTTTAAAACAAGGACTGAGAGACAATCTAAGGGGAAGAGCTGGTTGTGTCCTCTGGTCGGTGTCTTGTTGGTGGAAAAGTGTGTTTGAGGGGAATTCTGTGGAGGAAGACGGATGTTTTAGATGTGACAGGACAGCAGTAGGAGGCTGATGACTTTTTCAGGGTGTGCCCTTGTTTCACCTGAGTTTCTTAGATGTTCATCTGGTCTTGGAAGGACTGTAACGGGAATATTTTATGCTGGAATGATCCTGAGATGAAAAATTTTTTTTAATGAAAAAAAGATTGCTTTACCAAAAATAATCTTTTAACAGTCTTCTTCAATTTGGGTGATCATTGTAGTTATCAGGATGAACATTAGAAAGAATATCAGAATGTTTTCCTGAATCACACGTTAATCATAAAAAATGGAGGAATTCTTCAGTCTGTTTTCTGGAATACGAAGATGTTTCCTGTCAGCAGACGTAACAAAGCCGTGTTTGAGCTGTTTGACAACTGTGATCATCTGTCAGCATCCTCCTGCAGCATCGTGAATCAGCCCTCCTTCTTCTGTCTTGTAGCTTGCCTGTAGGACCCCAAACCTCCGCTGTTAAAGACACATTCAGGACAAACCTGTCCAGCTCTGCACAGAAAGCAGCATGTCACATGTTTTAATGGTTGACATGAGGCCTGGTTCTGAACCTTGTGGTTCATTTCCTTTGTAGAAGGTAGGCTATCTCACATCTAGACCCATCTCTGACAGTACGGCATGCTTCACTATATCAGATTCTCATTTATACTCTGTTAAGTGCTGTATATCTCCTTAGTTGTCATTGTTTTCTGCTGTAATAGGATATATAAAAACACCAAACCAGAAGATGCTCTGATCAGCAGGGTGGGTTAATTCTGTCCCAGATCAGAGGCCCCGCTGCTGCACGGTGAACTCATCAGTTAGTATTCCAACCTGCTGGTGTTCTGACCCAAAGATTTGTTTACATGCAGTAATCTCCAGCAGTTCTCCCTAGCTTCCACCTTTTCTCTTCATTTCTCTGGTTCATGGTTTGTGTTTAAAAACTCACTAATGATGTGCATCTAGGTCAACAGCTGTCATCTTTTTTTAAGCTATGTAATAAAGATTTTCTCCAGTTTGATTTATTTGTTCTACAGTTGTTCATCTCATTTGAAGGGGTCGATCATCTTAGTTGTCCCACATTCGGCTTGATCTGGTCTCCAGTGGGTCGGACCAGTAAAATAATGACCTATGAAGTTTTCACATTTTTTTCCCTTCGTTTTAATACAAACAAATACAAGTACATTATCAAGATACTTTACTACATGTAAACACATGTAGTAAAGTATCCTTACTAAAGTATAAAATATTATGAAAAACCTGCTATTTCTAGAGTAAAACTAGTAAAGTACACGCACACATATATACAGTGAGGAAACAACCTTCACTCCACAGCTCTGAACTCTGCAAGAACTATGTATGGAAGAAGCAGTCAGCAGGTATTCTGTCTATAATGGAGTCGCCAGC
>JBAMHW010000025.1:2425378-2440093 GCA_037177495.1 Rhadinocentrus ornatus | reverse complement strand
ATTTTCCCAGAGCTTTCCCTCCTGTTTCATGTTTTATTTCAGCTGGTTTGTCAACGGGATGGGGTAGTTGTCCTCCTCTAGTCAGACTAAATAGACCAAAGTAAAACCAGTTTCTCGGCGTGATTTAATCACAAGAACCGCAGCAATCTAACGCAGAAATATCTCTCAGATGATAATTATTTTCTATCAATACGCGGCCCACCTCCCTGGATAAATCAGCTGAATTATATGTTATTAAACACAGTAATGTTACAGCAGCGCCGACAGTCCACTGCCCTGCTTTTACTCCCTTTCTCTCCCTCTTTCTCTCCCTCTTTTTCTCCCTTCACAAAAACCGGTTTTCATACGATAACATTAGCTGTTGGCATTAGCTTGGTCCTAAATACATGGAGGGCACGCTTGTAACTTATTGGCATAAAAAAATAATAATTATGTATCGTTCTGTTCCTCATCACCTGATGGGACACTCCAACTTCACATTTATTAAATTATTATTATTATTAAAAATTTTTATTTTTTAATTTTTTAATTAATTATTTATTTTTATTTTTATTTTTATACACACTGCGGCTTTAAGGTCAGAGGATCTGTTTTTACAGGTGCAGAGGCTGACGGTGGGCAGCGTTCCTCGGTCTTTAGTGGTGGTTCTGGAGGATGACCTGGTCGACAGCTGTAAATCTGGTAGGAAGCCGGACTTAAACACCTGATTCATTAATAAAATCACTTCTTCATTTCTTTCCAACATTAACTTATACACTTGAGGACATTTTCTGCTTTTTTTGGTCCACTTTATTTTTTATTTATTTATTTTCTTAATGTAAAACTAAAACTGATTGGACGTTGCCTTCAATCCAAGCTCTCTGATTGGTGGAACACAACAATCTGCCTTTTAGACCAATTCCCACATCGCTTTTAAAAATATATTGTGGCTTATTTGAGTATGAGCTTGTAAATATTGTGAATTACTCTCTTCAGACGGGTGTTTTCTCATCTGCCTTTAGAACAGTAGTGGTGAGGCTGCTTCTGAAGAAGAGTAATTTAGATCCCACTGTTTTGAATAATTACCAACCTGTATCCAACCTACCATTTTTAAGCAAAACATAGAAAAAAATGGTTTTGTTCAGTTAAATGAGTTTTTGAAAAAACAAACAAACAACAAAACAATATCTTGGAAAAATGATCTGTCTGGTTTTAGGACAAACCACAGTACCGAGACAGCCGTTTTAAAGATTGTACATGACCTTGGATGGAGCTTGGATGCACAAAACCTTCAGTCCTGCTTCTACTGGATCTTTGTGCCACCTTTGATACAGTACATCAACAGATTTTATTAGACTCAGAAGCCTGGTGGCCCTCTCAGGTCCTGTTCTTAACTGGTTTGATCTCACAGATCGACAGTTTTATGCAAGTATGGATACCTGCTCCTCAAGGACCCATAAAATCCAATGTGGGGTTCCCCAAAGATCAATTTTAGGCCCGCTTCTTTTTAATCTGTACATATTGCCACTTGGGGAAGTCATCAGGAGACACGGTATTGGTTCTCACATGCTAGCTGATGGTGACACACAGCTTTACATCACCGTGCCAACTGATGACCTGGAGCCAGTTAATTTTAAATTTTAGATATAAAGTCATGGGCGGCAGAAAATTTTGCCAAAATTACAAAACTTTAATCTTTCTCAGTGTTTGAGAAATCAGGGTGTCCTTTTCAACGTTGAGCTGGCTTTTATTCCACATTAGAAATGTCACAAAAATTGTTTGTAAATTATTGTAATTTCCGGCTCTCTGGTCTTCCTAAAAAGAGTATTTCTAACCTACAACTACTTCAGAACTCAGTGGCAGGTGCACGTAAGGTGGATTTAAGCTTGCGCGGCGTCCGCGTAACCGCCGTAGGCTCGGCGTAGCTCTGCGGAGGCTCGACGCGCACCTCTTCCAGACCTGACGTGTACCCCTTCTACACAGACGGTTACGCGGAGGTTCTCCCTTGTGATTGGTCAGTTTGGGATCATGTGTTGCCGGATATCTGGATCTTGTGACTGAATTTGTGTGGTGACCACCGTTTCTAAAACAATAACCAGGATCAAGTTGATAAAAGGCTGATCGAATTATTTATTTATTTTCTTCCACAAACTAATAAAGACACTGAACCATACTAGACGCCATTATTGTTTTAAAACAGGAAATACCTACCGAACTGAAGTTAATCATCAAAATAACTCCGACCTGGTGAGTTTACCGGTGAATACCACCCCTGCTGCCACCTTCAGGTTAGGAGGAGAAACTGCAACAGACACCAAAACGACGCGTTCCCCCTACGCTGGAGTGCAAGCAAAGTCACCAGTGTCAGCTACGCCGTAACCGGCTGCACGCAGACGCCACGCAAGCATAAATCCGCTTTTATGAGGAACACATTACTCCACTTTTTTAAAAAACAGGCTCAAGACATTTTTAGCTTAACTTATATCTGAATTTTATTTGATTTTATTGTAGTATTTTTCAATCTTGTTTATTTTATCTTAATTTTTGTAGATTTTTGCCAATTTATTTATATACTTTTCTATTTATTTTAAATACCACCTACTTATGTGGCTCTCCGTATTTGTTTTGTTTTACCCAAGTACACCGTTTTTATGAACTGTTTTATCATTTTCCTGAACTTCATCTGCATTTTTATTGTTTTTGCTCTTATCAGTTATTATTGTTTCTAAGTTTATTTGTTCTAACTGTTTAACTCCAGTGTTTTTCTCCAGGGGATCTTTCACACCGGTAGCTAGGTCTGCTTTGTCTGTGGTGTTGTTGCCATGGTGACTGCTCTTGTCTGGGTGGCGGGGGGTCCTGCACTGCAGCCCTGTGGCTGGGGTGTGGACCCCGACCTCTGGTATGACTGGATCCCCAAGATATTGTTTCCTCACAGCAGCGTCAGCCAGATCTTTAAATTTTATTATTATTTTTATACTTGCTTTCAGTTCAGAGACAGTAACTAGGGATGGGAGTTCGTCTTCCTACAGAATGGGGTACAGGTGGGTGTAGGGAGTGTAGATGTGCTTTGTTTGTATGTGTGTGAGTGCGATTGTGTGAGATTGTATGCGACAGAGACTACAGTGTGTGTATTAATTGCTCTTACATACCCTGGTGTGTAGAGGCTTTTTAATTTTGCTTTAATATGTATTATTTGTTTATATTATGTACAGCACTTTGCGTTGCTTTGTGCATTATAAGCGCTCTATAAACAAAATTTGATTGGATTTGGAAAGTTTGACAGGAAGTGGTTTTATCATCATTTCCAGGTCAAGATGGATTTCTCTTAGCAACATAGTAGTAATAGTGATCTTTTTTATGATGAAAATGTGATAAGGGTGTGATCACGGATCAATCTCAAAACTGCCCCGTCCCCTTTACACTCTAATCTTCCATTTGCGTGCTCTCGCGGAGGCTCTGCAATGTTAAGGGCCGTCCCAAACCATGTGATGTGGAGGGCGAGTAGACATTGATCCTGCAAATAGTGAGTCTGCAACGCTTCACGCTCCCAAACAATTTTGCAGCTGGTGCGACAGCATAATGGAGAAACGCCCTTCAAATATGAGTTCCGCATGTTTCCTGCATATTTGTCACAATGACATAAAATCACAAAAGGTTTAGGAAGATAAAATGGAACTAGCAAATCTTACTCTATGCCAGTGTTTCTCAATCCTGGTCCTGCTGGTCCTGCCTTGCATGTTTTATAGGTGTCCATCTTTAACACACCTGACTCAAATGAATGGCTCGTTAGCAGGCTTGCAAAGAACTTGACGAGCAGTTTAATTAATCTGCATCAGGTGTACTGGAGTTGGATAGAACTAAAACATGCAGGGCAGCGGTCCCTGAGGACCAGGATTGACAAACACTGCTCTATGCTGATGTTTGATTTGATGTAAGCATTTATTTTTTTTCATAAATTTACAGCATTCATTCCTTGGTTGTATTGGAAATGCCAAGTGGTAATAGGATTAAAAGAAGTACAATGAAGCTCCTGTTACTGTAATGGTTGCTGAATTTATGATGTTTCAGGGGCAGTGGAAAAACAAGGCAGCTGGTGCAGCTCCACGGTTTACCGTATACAATGTCCGTTTCACGGAGAAGAAAAAGTTTGGGGTGTCTTTGTTACCATGGCGTTGAGTGCTTTCCTTTTCCAGGGAAGGGAAGAGGGTGTCCCATTCCTGTCTTATTTTATTATTACCCTCCCCCTCCAATTAAAGGGCCTGGGTCCGGTCAGACTGAACTAATCTGACTCTTCAGTTTTCCGAACAAAGAGAATGATTTGTTTACCAGAAATCCCAGAGTCAGACATACCTGTTGTTTCCAGGAGACGACGTGACCGTCTTTGGTGTGATGCGTCTCCGCTGGAAGCCGTTTTCTGACGGCGCTTGCTGTGATGTGGAGCTGGTCCTCAAAGCCAACAACATGGAGGTGAACAACCAGCAGGCTGCTGCTGCGCTGCTCTCCAAGGATGTTCAGAGAGAGTTTGAGGATTTCTGGAGCAGCTACAGACACAACCCCATCACTGGTACACATCTTCTGTCAGACAACAGCCGTTCTGCTTTACCCGTCATTTACTTCAACCTGTCGGCTCTCTGCTCTGCAGGAAGGAACCAGATCTTGTCCAGTCTGTGTCCCCAGGTTTTTGGGATGTATGTGATCAAACTGGCCGTGGCCATGGTGCTGGCTGGCGGGGTGCAGAGAACAGATTCTTCTGGAACCAAGATCAGGGGTATCCCTCTTCTTTATTAAAAACTAGTGCTGGGCACGTTAACGCAAGGATTAATTAACACCGTTAATTTTTTGATCGTGCGTTAAGTTTTTGGTTTTTTTGCTCACTGGCTGTGATCGCAGGAACATGCCGTCCGAACGCTACGAGTCCTTTTCAAAAAGGCAACTGAATATATATATATATATTATGATTAACAGCCACCAGGACATTTGTTATTTTTAACCACATTTTATTTCCATTTTTTGGTTTTAAAATAAAGAAAAAGATAAAACCTTTATAAAATGAGGATAGACAGACTTTCTTCTAAGGGACGTAGATATTTGTGGAAAATGATGTAAAGTAAACAAAAAAATTAAAACAGTCCATAGTTTCCAACCTAATGACAAGAAAAATAGATTAAAAAAATATTTTAACTACGTATTTAGAGGCCTTGTGGAAGGTCCAGAGAGACACTTGCGGCTACAGAGTCGCAGGTTAGAAACCCTGATTTAGTGTTTGGAAATCGGAATTAACTGGATTTTCTTTATTCAGACGTAGGCCTTCTTTTAAAGGAAAGAGACATTTTGCGTGTAACAAATCGATTAATCGCAAATAAATATTTTGGTAGTTGCCGAGCACTATTAAAAACACAACAGATTCATCTCCTTACAGGAATTTATTTAGCTGGGAAATCTGCGTGGTTTGTGTTTCCACCACAGAGCTCTGCAAACTTTATTCCAATGGCTGACACTTGGTGTTGGTACAGCAGTCGAACCCACGTCAGCTGTTCTGGTCCTCCAGCTTCTTTAATGTTGTTTCAGTCTCTTTAATGTCTCCTGAATGTGTTTCTGTGTCCTACTTTCAGCTCTGCCAGGTGGTCACTTTTCTTCCAAACACTGGAAATCGAGTGGAATGTCGTCCTCGGTAAATTCGTCGTTTTCATCTGTCCACTTCTCATAGCTCTGGTTGGATGATCTCTGAGTCTGCAAGTCACCAAAAACGATTTCATACGATAACATTAGCTGTTAGCAGTAGCTTGGTACTAAATACATGGAGGGCACGCTTGTAACTTATTGGCATAAAAAAATAATTATGTATCGTTCTGTTCCTCATCACCTGACGGGACACTCCAACTTCACATTTATGAATCTCCGGGCTTCCGTAGTCGTAATAACGCTCTTAAACGGTGAGGCTGCTGTAGAGCACTACTCGGTTACTTGTAATATGTTAGCGCACCACTAGATGGGAGTAATTCTTACACACTGCGGCTTTAAGTAAAAAAATACTTCCAATTGAATATTAGATTATTGTGGTAAATACAGTTAGCTGACATCATTTTAGTCTCTCACATGAATTTGAAGGTTTGTTTTTGAAAATCCATCAAAATAGGTCATATAGTCAGACTTTACTCATGTTTATTTACATTTACAAAAAGTATCATTCTAAGTGATAGTTGGAAATGTACTCAAGCAAATAGGTTTAATATGTTGGAATTTATTCTCCAGTAAATGTCACTAAGTCATGCTTTGTATTGAACCTGCTGCCTGACTGGGGACATCTAGTCTGGACCTTATAACATGCAGTAGGAACAGTTTTTCTGGTGGAGGGTACTACCTGAAAACATTTTCTAGTTTATGCATTGAATTAGGTAATTTAATAATTAAAATCACATTATTGTTATAATTAAGAAATACCCCTTTTTAAGATGCACTCATGCACCAATAGTAGGTTATAATAATCAGACTTTGTCTTATTCATCCTTCATTAGGAACTTAAAATTGGAATAATCTCCTGTTTCTTTGATCAGGTTTAACCTAAGACCACTTGGTGTTAACTTGTTGGTTTTTTAGGTCTGTTGCCTTCAGTGACGACAGCGGTGTGTTCACAATCCTGAGATTCCAAGGAATCCACTGATACTACGTCTGTCCTGGTTGATCTCTGGGGAAGCGATAAGATATGGACACAAAGCTGAAATGTTTTACTGCGATGTCTTAGAGTGAAATAATTAGCGGTAATAACTTTGATGAATTTCTAATCGTCATTAATCTGTGTTGCCCTAAAGGAATCCTAACGTGTTGGTTCAGGTGCTGCTCACCTTCTTCTCAAAGAAATCAGGAAGCAGCTGCTCCTCTCTTCATTTTCTCAGCTTTTTTTCTTTTCTGGTAGCCTGATTTTGGGGGAAGATGACTTTTCCTGTCTCCTGCGACTGTCCGATCCCTCATCGGCTGCCGGCAGGATAAGTAACTCAGTTTAACTCCCGCTGCCGTTCTCAAGGGGTGAGCTTTAGAGAACATCCTTAATTGTTGTAAATAGAGAATTCTGAGCAAACTGGAGTTTGTGTGTCCATTAAATGCATTTTTTTAAATTTACATATTGGTCTGAGATATTATGTCCCTGTTTAGATCATCTTATTCCTCACTGCTGGATGGATTCCTGAGATTATACCACAGACCTCTTTTATCAGGGGCCTACTTGCCCACAATTTCACACTTTACCAACACGGAGGGATTTCATAAAAAACGTCTTAAGTACAACTTAAGAACACATTTAAGAAGATTCATCAGAAGATATTGGTGAATGATGATTGTTCTCTTAAAGTTAGCTGAACAGTGATTTTATCAGATGATGCTTGTGGTTCTAAAATTGGAGCAGACAGGCAGACTGGAGATCTGCCACAGGTTCATGTCAGAGGTAAAAACTAGACTTTTACATGATGGCGCGCTGCTGATTCTGAGATGTGTCTTACACATCTGTGCAAACAGCTGGCTGAAGGACACATTCAGTCTGAGATCATCGGTTTTACAGATTTGTCCTTTTTCATGACATTCTGAAGTGGAAACTCATCAGACCTGGAACATGGACACAGTCTTCCCCTTCATGTTCCTTACCCATCATTCAGACATGCCTGTGTCACCTGTTCTCTCCAGGTGAGTGTCACATGCTGCTGGTTGGAGATCCAGGTACCGGGAAGTCTCAGTTCCTGAAGTATGCAGCGAAAGTTGTGTCCCGATCTGTTCTCACAGCTGGAATTGGATCAACTAGTGCAGGTAGGTCCTCTTCGGGTTGTCTTCAGTCGGAAACAGGATTTATTGTCTGTTTATAGGTTTTTTGTTGCATTTGAAGGCCTGACGGTTGCTGCGGTGAAGGATGGAGGTGACTGGCATCTGGAGGCTGGAGCCCTGGTTCTGTCCGACGGTGGTCTGTGCTGCATCGATGAATTCAACAGCATCAAGGAACACGACCGCATCAGCATTCATGAGGCCATGGAGCAGCAGTCCATCAGTGTGGCCAAAGCTGGGTACAACAAGAACACATCCACCCTGTCAGAGATTGTTGTAGCATAGAAAAATAGTGGGAGAACTCGGCTAAAAGACTCCACCAAGCACCTTGTGCCTGCTGCCTGCCAGGAGCTAAATATAACCGTTAATATGTTCCCTCGTTTTTTTCTCTCATGTGTTTCCGTTTCTATGGCACAGTTGACTTCAAAATAAAAGCATTAATTTTTAAATGAAACAGCTTTTGAGTATTTGACTAATAAATGTTAGAAGAATTTATTAAACTTTGTCATTTCTGAAGGTCATTTACCATTAATGTAACATCTACCAAAATATCATCTTGTAATTACATTTTTTTTGTTTACCCAAAAATCTAATCACTTGTTCCTTATGCCATTTGTGAAATTTTCCAGATAATTTCATCATAATCGTTCTATAACGTTTAGAGTTATGTCTCTCAGACAGAATGCTGGATCCACCACATCCACCTTAAAACACACCTGAAGAGGTTAGTCACTGAACATGAAAGCTAATGTTAGCATCTATGTTAGCAACAAGCTTAGCGCCACAGCGGTGTAAATGTTAGGTTGTAACTGATTGATCGTGTCAAAAGAAAAATGAGACATTTACTCAACACTTTCTATAAACTCTGGCTTTGCCGTGATGATGTGAAACTGGGACATAACTGGGACCCACTGGGTCTGTTTAGGAAAGTGGGGAATATTTATTGGACCTACAAGTTTTTGACCTAAATTAATTAAAATATTGAGGTTTTTATTCAGTTTTAAAAAGGTTAAAAGTAATATTTTCTGTACTCATATCACAGTTATTTCAAGCCCTTTAAAAATAAATATATAGATTTTTCTGATGCAGTAATGCAGGGATCAATAGCCGTGGACCTGTTAGTTCCTGCAGATTTTACATGTTTACCTGCTGCAATACACCTGAGTCAAATTATTAATGAGTCATTAAGATGCTTGTGCAGAACTTGACAGCAAGCATCTAAATCCTGCAGGACTGGTGGTGATCCTGCACTGCAGTCCAGCACGTCGGCCCTCTACATTCAGGAAAACATGCTACAAACTGCAGTTTTAGTATTTTAAATTTCTCCGTGGGTTCAGATGGGTTTGGGATTTACATTAAAAACTCTTGGATAAATTGTGTTAAGAACATATTTACTAATCAGAATGACTTTTTATGTTCACCTACAGGTTTTCTAAATTTAGTAAAGCAAAGAAACCCCCCAGAGGAGAGAGACAGAGCATTGGTCAGTGTAAGCTACAAATCAGTGTTGAAACTAAATGTGGTAGATAAAGGGTGAGGGCGGATCTTAAATTCCTGAACAGAGCAGGTGTGGGTGGTAGATTACTCATTACAACTAAAAGTGACGTCGGTTTGTCTTGGACTTGAGGTCAAAGACTTGAGACACCAGAGAATTAAGACTCAAGGTCGAGTTTATTTATGCAGCACATTTAAACAAAACAAAGTGCTCTACAAAAGCTGCAGTCTAATAGAAAACTTATAATAAGTATAAATGTAAGATTAAAAAAATACAAAAGATACAATAAGATAAAATAGCATCAGAAACACAGCCAGACGACAGAAACAATTACAAGTCCCACACTATAAAAGTCACATGCTTGTGTTAGCCAGAGCAAGTAGGTGCGTCTTTAAAAGAGGTTTAAAAACTCACTAACCGTGGTTATCGTGGGTAAAGACGATCACATGTGCTCCAATTTGTGTTGCTGCTGGTTTATTCATTTGCCTGTCCATGTGAATCTGGTCCTGATCTGGGTCTGTCTCTCAATCCCTTCTGGTCTCTGCAGGATGGTGTGTAAGCTGAACACCAGGACCACCATCTTGGCAGCTACCAACCCTAAAGGCCAATATGACTCCAACGAGCCTCTTTCTGTCAACGTGGCTCTGGCCAGCCCTCTGCTGAGCCGGTTCGACCTGGTTCTGGTTCTGCTAGACACCAAAAATGCAGAGTGGGACCGCATAATCTCCTCCTTCATTCTGGAAGACAGAGGTGCTGAAAAAGCAACTTTCTGAATGAATGTGTTCATCATTTATCTTCCTCCTGTTTTTCAGGGTTTTAGATAAAATTTAACACAGGATATCTCAGATTCACATACACAGAGATGGATTATACACAAGTGCTTCATAAAGATCCGATTTAAATGTTTCTTCTGTTTCTTGCAGGACTTCCTGCTGAGTCCTTTGCTTTGTGGTCGTTGGAGAAGATGAAGGCTTATTTCAGCGCCATAAAGCTGCTGCAGCCGCAGGTTTCTGAACAAGCCAACTGCATCCTGACCCGGTACTACCAGCTGCAGCGGCAGAGCGACGCTCGCAGTGCTGCCCGAACAACCATCCGCATGCTGGAGAGTCTGAGCCGCCTGGCTGAAGGTTAGACTGCTGGATTCATGTTGGCCAGTTGTTTTAATTCAGTTCAGTCAAACTGGGAGCTGGTTCCACAGAGAGGGGTGTGATAGCTCAAGGTTCTGGCTCCCATTCTACTTCTAGAACCTCTAGGAACCACCAGTAAACCTGCAGTCTTAGAGTGAAGTGCTTCGTTGGGAAAATCTGGAACTCTGTGGTCTTTAGGATTCAATGGACCTTGGTCCCTAAGAGCTTTATGTGAGAGGAAAATAATTTCAAATTCTAATCTGGATTTAACAGGGAGCCGTTAAAGAGAAGATAAAACTGGAGGAATAAGAAAAGTCCTTTAGATGGAGAATTTTCTGAACATTGCTGACACAGAACAATAATCAGAAATTACAGTAGTCCAATCAGAAAGTAACAAATCCATAGACAAGTTTTCCTGCATCACTCTGAGACAGGATGTTCCTTATTCTGGGATTATTATGTTGGTAAAAGTGAGTGGTCCTAGAAACCAGTTTTATATGAGTCGGAGGACAGATGCTGGTCCAGAACAACTCCAAGGTTCCTCACAGTAGTACTGGAAGCCAAGGTAACACCACAGAGTAATTTCATAGCTAGACAAGCGTCTTCCTGTGGTTTTCAGGTCTAAAGACAACAACCTCAGTCTATCTGAAGTTAGAAGGCTAAATTTAAAGTAATGTAGGTATTTATGGCTTTGTAATCTGACAAACTGATTTCATCAGGTTTCATGGAGAAGTATATCTGAGTATCATCTACATATAGATGAACATTTATACCGTTCTGTCTAATAATAACACCTAATGGAAGCATGTACAAGGAGAAAAGTATCGGTCCAAGTGTAAAACCCTGAGGAACTCCACAACTTACTCCTGTCTCTGAATCCTGGCTGGAACTCTTCAGATTGTTTCTGATCATAAACAGAAGGTTGGGAATCTGTTTAGCTAACAGTCCTTGATCAGTGCTCATGAGCCAGGTTACCAAATTTCTCTGTGGTATTAGGAGGACTAAGACACTGAACGTTTCACTCAGTATGTTCAGCAAAGCTGAATGTGATGGTGAGCAGAGACCAGTACCACTGTGGTCCTGAATCAGTTCTGTTCTGACCTAGCCCACGCCAGACTCATGTTCAGAGAGACTGTAACCATAGAGGACGCTGTGGTCGCCGTCGCTGTCATGGAGTGCTCCATGCAGGTAAGAACATCTGACTACACCTGTTTCTGTCAGTCTGTCTCCACCTGTCTTCACCAATCTCCACCTGTCTCCACCCATCTCGACCTGTCTCCACCCATGTCCATTTGTCTGCACCCATCTCTATCCATCTCCAACTGTTTCCATCCGTCTCCATCTTGTCTCCGACATATAGCGTGTGGGATGCGTAGCGTTTTGAAAGTACCAGTGGACAGGGTGGGTTCTGACAGGGTGAGAAAGATGAAGCAGCAGATCCAACATGTTTTGGTTCTGACTGGCGATTGTTCTTCTCAGACAGCCGATCCTCTTGTGAACGCTTTCCTTCTGGTGTCCTCTCAGTTGATCTTCATGTTTTCCCTTAGGGCGGCGCTCTGCTGGGAAGCGTGAACACGTTACTGACCTCCTTCCCTGCTGACCCTGTTCACCAGTATCGGACTCAGTGTCAGGTTCTGCTGGAAGGACTGGACCTGCCTCTGTTGCTGCAGCAGGAAATGGACAGACTGAGCAGGTGAGGAACCGTCCTTCATTCAGCTGTGGAGTCTCCTTTGGTGCTCCTCATGGTGTGAAACATTTACACCACAGAGGTTTGACGTCGTTCATGTTTCTGATGATTCTTCACCAGGCTGAGCAGCTCCTCAGAGGATCTAGATCAGCATCAGCTCAGTGCCTCACACTCCATCCACAGAACACAAAGCCTCAACATCAGCTCTGATGGGACTGCTGGTGTCTCAGAGGACGGAGGTCTGGATGGGTTTGACACCATCAGTCCACCAGTTACATCCACCCAGTTCAACCAGAACAGGAGGCCAAACTCTGATTGGTCCATCAAACATCTGAGCTGTCAGACTGAGGATGATATAAGTAACGCTAATACTCCACATCTTCTGGAAACCTCCACCTTTGCTCCAAAAGAGAATGAAAACAAGAGCCCAGGCGACAGAAGGAAAGATGAAACCTGTCAGGAGATGTTTGGATCTAAGTTTCATGAGGTTTCTAGAAATGTGATAGACAGGGGAGTCCAGCAGCTGGTGCAGAGTCATCAGCAGTATGATGGAGAGAAACGAGGAGGACGTGGAGATGGAGCTCCACATCTCGTTTCAGATTACCGCCCAAACACTTCATCAGCTCAGGATGGAGACAGCAGACAGGAGGAGGAAGAGGGGGGCCTGACGGGGATGAAAAACGTCAGGGAAAAGATGGAAAATCACACAGACCTTCAGGTAAAGCTGTCAGGTTTTATCTTCAAACCAAAGAAGATGAGACCTTCCATCCACAACATCGCCATTCCTGCAGAGAAACGAATAAAACCAGGACTAAACCCACAGAACCCAGTCTATTGGCCAGACCCAAACCCACCGAACCTGGTCGGTCGGCCGAACCCGAACCCGCAGAACCTGGTCAGTCTGCTGGACCCAAACCTGGTCACTCAGCCAGACTCTAACCCACTTCCAAATCCAAGAAAGAGAAAAATGAGAGACAAGGATGAGACAGAAAACGTACCTGAAGCTGGTTCCTCATCTCTATCAGAAAGGCTGCAAGATGTTGGTTCCCTTGGAAAGCACGAGGTGCAGCATGGAGATGCTGAAGGGTGGAAATACAAGACCGTCTGCTCTGATAACTCGCCTAACATCAGAAATCCCAGATCAGCCCAAACCACGATGGCTGTGGCTTCCTCTGCTGCTGCCAAACTGTCCAGATTCTCCTTCTCATCCATCGATTTGCCCACTGCTCAAAGCAATGAGAAGAAACGTCCTCTTCAGAGAGGAGTTGAGCTGAACTCCCTTCAGAGGAGGACAGAACCTGCAGAGAACATGGAAGAGGGGAAAACCCAAGCAGCTGCAGGAGACAAACAACCCTCTCTAAAACAGATGGACCTCTGTCCTCCTCCTGCTGTCTTCATGGTGGATGACGGTAGTCTGAGGAAGAGGGGGTGTTTCCGTCTCGGCCCAGCTAACGACACTTCCCAGACTGTCCCATCAGGATGGTCTCTGTTCACCTCCTCCGAATCATGTAATGATGTTCTGGACATGGACTGGGACAAAGAGGTTTTATAAAGACCCCCAGAGTCTGGAACCACCTGCTCCCATCCCAGAAAAGACTAAATCATCACCAAATCTGCACCGGATTCACACCCGATCTTCACTAGATCCTCACTGGATCACCATGACCACAACTGCACCTCAGTCTGAAAGTGTGTATTGTTTCGTGTTTTTCCGTGTGTGCATGTGTGTTAAAGCTGAGGCTGATTGGCTGGAACTTTCATTAAATGAGCTTTCTGTCCTTGTGTTTGGAAAACTCTTCTTTTTTGTTTAAAAAGCTGTACATAGTAAAGAAAACTACAGGCGGCGTCTGCATAACAAAAAGGAAATGCTGTGCCATTCTACTTTCAGATTTATCAAAGCGTGCGCAGACACGTCCTACACTTGTTTCCGTTTATAATTGGCTGGTTAGCGGCTGGTTAGCTCAATTGGTAGAGCATCAGTCTCCCATGTGGGAGACCAGGGTTCAAATCCCCCAGGGGACGAACATTAACACCTTCCAGTTGGGTCCTTAGGCAAGACCCTTAACGCTACTGCCTATCCATTGTGAGTCGTTTTGGATAAAAGCACAGCTAAATGACTGTAATGTAAATCCCGTGAGAGAACGCCTTCCCACGCCCACATGGTGGCTGTAAATGGTCAGGTGTAAGCCTGTAATACAAATTCATCACATCTAGTGGACTATTTGGGGGGGTGAGACAGAGATCCTGATGGACCACGTTGAAAAAGGTAAAAATGTGTAACTAGTGGGCACGGCGTGGACATTACTGGTGTCAGAAAGGCAGAATAATGGCAGCAAGTGGAGATGCTGTCATCGCAGTGTCAGAAGAGAAGACAGCAGCTGGATCCAGCTGTATATATATATGTATATTTATATATATATGTATATATATATGTATGTATGAATGTGTATATATATATATGTATATATGTATGTGTATATTTATATATATATATATATGTGTGTATATATATATATGTATATATGTATGTGTATATTTATATATATATATATGTGTGTAAATATATATATGTATATATGTATATGTATATGTATGTATGTGTATGTATATGTATGTATGTG
>JBAMHW010000025.1:2406896-2417659 GCA_037177495.1 Rhadinocentrus ornatus | reverse complement strand
GTAAAGTCCTCTGAGACAACTTTGTTGTGATATAGGGCTATACAAATAAACTTGATTTGATTTGATTTGATTTAAAATAAAATAGAATAAAACAGATGGTTCCATATGCATCAGGTTGAGCCAGAAAAGAGTT
Source organism: Rhadinocentrus ornatus (assembly GCA_037177495.1). Lineage (NCBI taxonomy): Eukaryota > Metazoa > Chordata > Actinopteri > Atheriniformes > Melanotaeniidae > Rhadinocentrus > Rhadinocentrus ornatus. The sequence goes on along the minus strand of JBAMHW010000025.1, from coordinate 2,417,526 downwards.
CCTGTGCTGTGGAAAACCTCCTCTTTGTTAAAGAAGTGAAAAGCTCTATAAATTCCAGGTGGAACCTCCACACCCACCTGGATTTATGACTAACTACCAAACAGACCACAGTCTGCCAGACTGAAAGCTTGTGAGCCTGAGATGGTGGTCAGCAGCACTGGAGCACCACAAGGGTCTGTACTCTCACCACTTCTCTTCACACTGCACACCTCAGACGTCCAGTACAACTCTGAGTCCTGTCACCTGCAGAAATACTCTCATTACTCTGCAGCTGTGGACAGTCTCAGTGATGGACAGAGGTGGGTAGAAACTTGTTAATCTGTTACATTTACTTTAATAAATTATGACATAAATTGTACTTTTAAGAGTAATTTTAATATGACGCACTTTTTACTTCTACTGGAGATTTATGAAGAAGAAACGCTGCTACAAAGGCACACATCCTGCTCTTACTATTGTTTTTTGGGACATGTGTTAATGCACGAGACTTCCGGATGACCGTTTCACAAATCAAACGTAGCTAGTGGCTACGTCAAACGTTGCTAGCTGATTCTGTACCACCAGTCAGATGTAGCCAGGTCCGGACTGGCCCACGGTAGAAGCGGGCCAGCCAGAATTCCCAGCGGCCTGGGCCCGAAAGTGGCCTGCCTGGCCATTGATGATTGGTCTGCCTCGCACTGACACTTGTGCACACACAAAATAATTTGTGCTCGTCAGTTGTCACTAATAAAGGCGACTGGTCAAAATGACAGTAATGATATGGAAAAGTTACTCTGATCATCATGTGAAATACTGGATATTTCACTTCCAGATACCTGGAATTAAATGTTTTCTGGTTTTGTGGATCCATTAACATCTGGAAGCTTTTATGAACATGGAAATTAGTAAAGTATGTAAATAGATAAAAAAAAAAATGTATTCAACATTTGTGAAATATTAAATATGTGTAAATTAGTAAATCTAAAAATCTAAAAATTGTGTAAATGAAATAAATAGAAGCAAAATATATGAAAATGTTACAACTAACTTTCTCTGCTCTCAGACCAAATCAGCTGAGTGATGTGTTTCTTCTCTCTCTCTCCTCCTCCTTAGCTCAACCTTAAAGGGGCCTCGCTGTTCGTTAAACACAGAACTGTAAACAGCACCATGTCTGCACAGCGACGCATAACTTTCATCCGAACAGTCAACTCTTACAAAAAGCCATCGGCTTTGTGGACCCTTTTAACAAATCAATATAAACATCTTGATCATGTACTAGTGATTCTATGTACCAAAACAAAGGGGAAAATGTGGGGTTTTCATTATTTCTAGGTTATTATGCTTTTATTTTAATGGTCCGACCCACTGGAGACCAGATTGTGCTGCAGAAGATCATCTGCATACGTTCTGGTTCTGATTAAACTTTACCAACATTTCATGTGGACCAGTTTTCCCTCCATTAAACGCTTCAGATTAAATCCCAGAGCAGAGTTCTGACCGATCAATAACTTTCATCTGCAGAAATCAGCTTTGCTGACAGAAAAGAAAAGTTCCTACCTTAGCAGGGACCACTGGCTGGTTCAGTCCGATGTTCAGAATGATCCTCTCACTTCCCTCTTATAATTCAACCCGATTACCAAATCATCTGATTCCTCCGCGTCTGACCCAGCCACACCCTCTGACAACGTGACCACCATCACTCAGCACTGTCGGAATGATCACAATCAGAAAGGACAACTGAGTCATTCCTTCTGGACTGGAAGCAGAAACCAGTCAGAAAACCAGCTTTGCGTTTGTCAACTCCTTTCTTGTTCTGTTCTCAACACGACTGATGGTTGAAATGCTTTTTTCTTTGTTTTATGAATAAGACTCTTGTGAACTCAGCATGGAACTTATTGAAGACATCAGCTTTTTCTGATGCACAGACCCGGTTCTCTTCAGCAGCTCAGAACTTTTCGCTGTGATGCTCAGGAGGACCAGGGGGCCCTGAAGCTGAATGTCCAGCCTCAACTGAGCAGACTTAAGAGACTCGTCTTTATTATTATTATTTTGTTATACTTTTTATAAATCCCAAGCATAAGCAGTGGGCTGCCAGATTCTGATGCCCAGGGAGCAGTCGGGAAGCCACAGTGGTTTTTACCTTAGTTGCCAGCACAGGGACTTCAACACAGGTTCTCCAGACCCAAGTCCACCTCTGTACCCACTAGGCTACCACTCCCTTATTCCTTATGTACTCAATCTCTTTACTTTTAGGAATAAATATAGGATGTAAGAATGAAAGAAAATGATCAGCTGTGGCTGGTGTTTTTATGGCATGATTAAGTTCAAACCGCTGGACTCTGTCGAGCAGTGAGTGATGTCCACTGACTGGAATGATTGACAGGTAGCCATCTTTCTAGTTAGTGAAAAGATGGATGGCCAAAGGTGTCATGGCATCAAGAGGCAGCTGCCTTAATAGGGGAGAAAAATGTTCGAACAAAGAATACATAGGAAGACGTTCAGAGAATAAATGGAGGGCAGTTGTTTGTGATGTGTGATGGAGGTGAAACGTTGAGTTTTCAGAAAGTTTATTTCTCCTGCTAGCTAGCTCAACTAGTCTCAGATAAATACTAGTTAGCTGGTTGGGATTTGCATACTCATAAACCAATTAAAGAGTTAATCTAAAACCAGCTTCATGAAAGCAAACATTTATTGTATATAGCCAAGATCTCTCTCACTTCTTTTGTCTGTTTTGTTTTGTGTTTGTTTTCATTTGGTTCAAATTGTGACTCTAAAATAAAGAATTGAATTGAAATCTGCACTAGACTAGAACCATAAACTACCTGCTGCTAGCTTTGCTAACAGGACTTTGACATTGGTTTTACATGTACTGAAGAGTTGAGGCAAGAGAACCAAATCAGAACTAGAGCCCAACATCTGGTTTTGGATCAGACCAGGACAGACTTGGAGTTGGTGGGACATCTTGAGGACGAGGTGTTTGTTTCTGAAGAACGGGACGTATCTGCTCTGTTTGACTGAGATGCTTTATTCAGATACTGAAGGGCAGGAAACCGTGGCCGTCAGTCCTGGCAGAAGAGTTCTGTTCAAACTGTGTCCATATTTTCATGCAAAGAGAGATTTTCTTATATGGGTGTGTTTTCTTGGGAGGAACGAAAGGAGGGAAAATCCTGTGATTAATACAGTTCATGCTGAGAACATGGTAAATGAATCAGATTTGGTAAAGGTGTGTCGTTCCTCCCTGAAACTCACCAGGAGGTGAGCAGATAGCACAACTCATACAGAAAGTCCAACTCGGCTCCGTTAACCAGGAAACTGTTGCACATTGCTGCAGGTTTGGCCTGGAGAATAGTTGTAAAGCAGATCTATATTTCAGATTCATAAATTTCCTGTCTCAACTGGAGCTGTCGTTCTCTGTCTCTCGCTCTCGCTCTTTCTCTCATTATTTATTGTGAAGCTGGCTCTCACACTCTCCCCAGCTGATTAAAATCGCCCCCATTACATTGTACCTGTAAATTACCGCTAGTTCAATACTATGTTCATGTGAAACTGCCGCCATCGGAGCTACATGCCCCGGGAACTAGTTCCGATGCATACTTTCTCTCTGCTAGACTTGCAGCAAAAAGACTTCTCTGTTACACCCAACGAGTGTCAAGAAGCTAGCAGCGCCACGTGTGGAAGCGGGTTAAAGCAAGGTTTCCCAAACAAAGATTAGTCCCCTTGGCAAGCGAAGCGAGTTTTCACGGTGTTGGAGATAATTCAGACTGTTCCTGCACACCCCAGAAGGAGACACATAAAGTCTTACACCCATTAGAAGCTCTATTCTCCTTTATTGATGCCAAGGGCCGCTACAGTACCAGAATGTGATGCTTCCGTTGGACCAGAATGTGAGACTGCTGTTGGACCAGAACACGATGCTGGCATCAAATTTAAAATAAACATATAAGAAGAAGAGGAACAATTTCTCCGTTTCAATATTCCAAATTTGTTAATCTGATTTTAGACTAAAGTCTGAAATTCTGTTAAAAAATCATTTTGAAGCCGTTTTATTTTCATCAGCACTTTTATAAGACAGTCACTTTGGCCTTTGACATGCATCATCAGGAACATGCTGAAATCAGGAATATGTGACATAAACAGGGCGAATCTCTAAAATCGGCAGATAGATACATGCTGGCTAAGTAAAGTGATGATAGAAAAATGTGGGATTGTTTCGTCTCCCTTTCCAAGAACTACTGAAGATTTGTCATCAGAATGTAAAGGAGGAAACGAGGAGCTGCTGTCAGCAGCTTGTGTTGGACATGGCTGAGTCAGTCAGACCAAGCCTCCATTTCTCAACAGCACATAAGTTCGAACGCCTCAGTGCCACGCTCACTTCTGTTCTGCTTCCTTCATGGCAGACTTTCTAAACTCGGAAACCTGACAGGCGAGTACATTTTATATTTCTACCATTTGGAATGAAAACACTTTTTTTGTGTGTTTGAGGTCTTGATTCCCTGAACTGAGCTGTGTTTTCTGGCTGCACGGTGGTTAGCACCGCAGCCTCACAGCAAGAAGGTCGCTGGTTCGCCTCGGCTGGGGGAGGGGGCCGGTGGCCTTTCTGTGTGGAGTTTGCATGTTCTCCCCGTGTATGCGTGGGTTCTCTCCGGGTTCTCCTGCTTCCTCCCACCGTCCAAAGACATGCCTGTTTGTGTGTGTGTGAATGTTTGTCTATCTATGTTGGCCCTGCGATGGACTGGTGACCTGTCCAGGGTGTACCCTGCCTCTCACCTGAAACTCTGCTGGGATGGGCTCCAGCTCACCCCGCGACCCCTAATAGGAATAAGCGATACAGATAATGACTGACTGACTGAAGTTGTGCTTTCAGTCCGGTTCACAAAGGACCCCAACTTCTCGCAGCTGGTTCTGGTAGGCCAGTTTGACCTGCTGGGATGGTTGTCTTTTCTCTCTCAACACACTGAGGTGTTTGTTACCAAGAATCAGGGTTTTAACTTGTGATTTTAAAATGACTTTAGTGACTGCTGATAATTTCTGACGAACAGTGACTTCCTGTTGTGAAATAGTTTGTGCTGTGGTTTAATTGGACTTAGTTCCCCGCTGAGACCTTCCTGGTTAAATAAAAAGCAAATACAAGCAGAAGAAAGTTTTTTGGTTTAATTTGGCTTTCCAAACATCTCATCAGCCTTCTCCGGCAGTTTCTGGTTCCTAAAACGTCTCATCTTTGTCTGCTCTGATTAATATTCAGTTTTAATTCTCAATGTTTCTTTGGGTCCAACCTAACGAATCAAAGTTAATCCAAACTTCTGCACTGACCACATGACTGTTTTTAAACGTTTCAGTAGATTAAGTGAAAAAAGGAATTGGTGGTAAATTCATGTTGAAGAAAATTAAATGTGTAACTTTATTTTTTTTCTTTTCACTTTGAAAGTCAATAGAAATATTGGAGAAAATGACTTTAGATCTGAATGTTTAATGTGAGGCTTCTGAACTGTTTTTTGTCCGTCACTCTTTTGCTCGGACCTAGTGGCATTCTCAGACATCTGTCATCGTTTTCTCTAAAGTTTCTACATTTTTTTGCAGAGTCCTCTCCAGCTTCCTCCATCTCCTTTGGTCTTTTTTTCCACGTGAAACACAAACTTTAACACTTTTTTACAATTTACTCAGATCATTAGAGAATCAAAAAAAGTCATCTTTCAAAAACTACTTTATTAACATTACATATTAATATTAATTTTTGCTTAAATCACTCAATCAACTTCAGTTCTAAATGAAACTACTACGAGAAAAAGTTATAACTTTATGAGAAAAAATGTCGTAATTTTACGAGAAAGAAGTTGGAATGTGGAGAGAACAAAGTTGGAACTGTACCAGTTCCAGCCATTTCCCGCAACACAAAAGCAGCGTTTTCCATTAGCCCGCCTGCTTCTTTCTGTGGCATAGATTCATTTTCTTGCATTCTTTTCAATGTCCTGATACTAATGATATGCGGTGGTGATGTGCCAAAAACCTATGCCCTATCAAATTCTCCGCGGCCCTGGTTTTAACTACGTTCCTCCTTCTAACTGGTAAAATATTAGGACTTGGTTCTGGTATGGAGTAGACATGTGTAAAGGGAGCTCCACCTCTACTTCACCATTTGCCTAACGCATCGTTTCATGTGCCAGAAGTGAACTTCAGTGTCCTGGTTGAGCTGACGGAAAGTAGAAGAAAGAAGCAGGACTATCCTGGGAACACACACGTGTGATGCTAACGCTACTGTAACTAGCTCTCATACTACCATGGGAGACATTCTGGCAACCATAAAAGCGCTGGATAGCAAGGTTGACACAAGGTTTGCCGAGCTCAGTGGAGTAATCTCGAAGTGGTCCTAACCAATGTCAGCATGCGGGTTTTGGCTATGGAGGCCGCCACCGAGTCACATGAGCGGCGACTAGAGGGGCTGGAGAAGATACAATGCATTAGCCTCCCAAGCAGGGAGGATATGATATATCATGTTTAGTTTGCGCGAGAACTGATAAGTTTTATTTTTTTCCACAACGCTTGTTTGTGAAGCGTGGTGTGTTGTCTCCCCTGTTTAGAGAGCGATGGATAGTTATACTGCCAGTCTGGACCTCCAGCTGGTCTCCAAGTCTGGTTTTAACTAAAAATTAGGGTTACAGAAGCACTGCTCCTGTGTTTGTTATAGGGTGTTTTATCGGCACATCTGTCAGTTTAAATGAATTGAGTGTGCCTTGCCACAGTCATGACAAATGTATACAGCAGACATATTTTATGTTGGCTGATTTACATGGACACAGCAATGGTGAAGTTAAAATAACTAGCTGGAATGTGAGCGGGATGAACAGCCCACTGAAAAGAGGGACGGTGTATGCACATTTACAGCTGGCATCTGAATAATACACTATTAAAACATGAAGAATTTTTTACCGATCTTTCTGGTAAAAGAGAACTATTTTATATACAGGTGATGTAGATGATTCCACTCTATGAGAGTCCATGAAGGCTGTCCTTGGAGGTCATATGATATTGTATGAGATTACAGAGAAAAAATCTAAGGAAAAATATACTGAAATTGATGATCAACTGACTAAGCTAGAAGCTTTATACAGGGTATAAAGCTTCTAATTCTATAATAAAAAAAACCATGTCAGAATAACTAGTCTGAGTCAGACAACGATATTTTGAACTTGACGACAAGCTGCACAGCCCACCAGGTGAGGCATATGCAGGCTTCGTACGCTGTATTAAGCCTGAGAGAAGTGCTTTACACACAGACCGGTGAAGATTAACTAATGTTTTTGTCATTTCTATGCTAATGTATACCGATCACAGGGTGACCTGGATCTTAAAGCTCTCTTTACATTTATTGAGAATCTGAACCTACCCAAGTTATCAATGGACTCGGTTGATATGCTAGATAAAGATATCGATCTGGATGAGATCACGTATAGAATAGAACTTTATTCTAACCTAACCCTTATCAAAAGCCAAAGGATAAAGGAGGTTTGCTTTACTGAATTTCGAATTTGATTTGTTGGGCTACACACTTATCTTTTCTTTCATGGTGGAAAAAGGGCCCTTCTTCTTTGGCAGACTCCTGCCTTGCGTGGTTGTGTCCAGAAAGAATGCTTTGCAAAGAAACTTCTTTATCTACTCTTAATAGTCCCAATGCTTTTAAAAAGACATGCTTTAACAGCTTTTATGGAATTAGTAACACCAAGACTCTGGAAGCAGATGAAGCATTACATCAAGGCTTTGATCTCTTCACTATTCAAAGAGCTGTGTACTCCCCTTGCAGTGACCTCCAGTACTGAGCTTTTTTGCCACGCTGTGCTTTTATTCCAGATCTTAGACTATGCTCTATTATTCTAGAGAAAAACTTTGGTTATACAGTAACTGTACACATACTGGAAAATAGTTTTCATTGTTTCTCTATGGCTTTTGGGAAATGTTGGGAGCCTGATCCACTTGCAGCCATTCTCGGGGCAACTACCCCTTTGTCTTCTGCCAGTAAGGATGAGAAAAGGGCTATGCTATTGGGAACTGTGGTTGGGCATGGAGGTCTAACATTGCACCCACATATGAACTGTGGTTGAAAGAAATGGCAGATATGCTTCACCTGGTTGAGAGTTGAGACAGGGAAGACATGTTCAAAAAGATGTGGGCCCCTTTAGTGCAACTATTCTAAGGAGAGGACTAAAATATTGATCATCACGAATAAAGTCGTATATATATATACGACTTTATTCTTGTAATATGTCGAGTTTTTTGTACAATTGCGCCTTTTTTCATAATATGACTTTACAAATAAAATGACTTTATTCTCGTAATATTACGACTTTATTCTCAAAGTCTGTGAAAAAATGTCTTTCTTAATGTGGCCCTATTTCTCCAATACTCATTTAATCTAATCTAATCTAAAAATCTAATTTAACTAAAAAAACAAAGTTATTTTCCATAAAATGTTTGGGAGCTGAGGAATTGTTTTTCTATCAATATTAAATGGAAAAGAAATTAATAAAACATTTATTTTGATATTTAAATAAATACATAATCATTTTTAATGAAAATGCATTTTTTTCTATTTTAATTATAAAAACAGTGACATGTAATTAAATATGCATTAAAGTGTTGAAATAATTTAAATAATTACATACGTAGTAGTTTTGATTAGGACTGAAGTTGATTAAAATATTTGAGCACAAAAATAGAAAAATATGACTCTAAGGTTTTTTTTAGCAGTTTATGAGAGAGACCTTTTTAAGTCCTCCAATAACCTGTTGCCCTTTTAGAGGAATTTAAATTAGATTTTCAATCCATGGGGAAAATGACCTGAACGGACAGAAAACTCCCTGATGGCCTACAAGGTCAGATAATTAATATCTTTAGATAATACCTCGGTGGGATTCTGTGATCTTCTGTTTCAGTTTCAAGCTGCTGCTGTTAGTCTGATGCCTCTGTGTCCTCCCTCTGATTCAGACATCGGTTTGGAACCATGGGCGACTGGTCCTATCTGTCCACCCTGCTTGACAAAGTCCAGTCTCACTCCACCGTAGTGGGGAAGATTTGGATGAGCGTCCTCTTCCTCTTCAGAATCTTCATCTTGGGTGCAGCAGTAGACAAAGTCTGGGGAGACGAAGTGTCAGAGTTCTACTGTGATTCATATGAACCAGGATGTAAACATGCCTGCTACAACTGGAAGTTTCCTATTTCCTACGTCCATTACTGGGTCCTGCAGATCACCTTTGTGTCCACACCCACCCTGGTCTACCTGGGCCATGCAGTTCACATCATTCACAAAGAGAGGCGACTGATGGAACAGCTGAAGGAGGCAGCTCAGGGAACTGTACTGAAGAAACCCAAGTACACGGATGACAGAGGGAAGGTGAAGATAAGAGGGATCCTCTTCTGCACCTACATGATCCAGCTGATTGTTAAGATCCTCCTAGAAGTGGGCTTCACTGTAGGTCAGTTCTACATTTTTGGCTCTGTGTTCATGGACACCTTCTACCACTGCCAGCTGTCTCCACCTTGTGCCCGTCACACTGGAGCCCAGTGTTACATCTCCCGTCCAACGGAGAAGACCATCTTTATCCTTTTCATGTTAGGAGTTTCAGGCATTTCAGTGCTTCTTAATGTGGTAGAGATAATTTACCTGATCCATAACAAGAGGCGAGGTGCCAGGAAACGACTTTTAGGTCACCAGCATGCACTCAGTTCTCAGCACCAGCCATCAAACCCCGCCTGGGAGGCCATGAGTAGCCAGTGTGGCGGTTTCCCTCTGATGCCTCTGCCCACTCACTGCCCGCTGGGTCTTAGAGATGAGCTGAAAGAAAAGGAAACCTGATGCTGCATGTCAGACATCTGCTTCATTATTCTCTGAGTGAAGTCACTCCTGAATACTGACTGTACTTACTGGTATGAATGTGTGAAGTTTCGGAGTGGATCGGATTAATGCAATCTGCTTCAGCTGTGTTTCTAGTGTCTAAGTTCACTCAGATATCAGAAAGAAATCCCTTTATTAAACATTAAAAGGAGAAACATTCTGCCATCATAAAGGATTGAACTTGATTAACTTAAAACATTTTCTCAAATATAAAACATTAAAAACTGTTGTAATAAATTCATTAACCAGCAGAGCTGATGCAAACTCTTCTGTTGTGGTGTTAATCAGAGGTTTGCAGTCGGAGGTAAGATTATTAAGCCAGGCTGATCAATATGAGATAAGTCTTACAATGTGATGAGTTAAAGTGCCAGCAGACAGAACTGACAGAACGTGGGTGTTAGGCAACCAAATACTAAATCTCCCTAAATACAAAAAGTCTTTGATCAACCTTCTAAAATAATCCAAAAACAGCTGTCAGATTTTCAGAGAAGTTTGTGTGTGTTTCATAGATTATATCTAATTTTTCTAGATGTTTACAGCTCGTATGACCATGCAACCAGGAGAAGAGAGGAACAAAATTTCTAAATGACAGCGACACATTTCCCAGCAACACAGAATTATTATTTAGGAATTGGTCAGACATTCATTTTAGGAAGAATTTCCATCATGCAAAATTGTGTGTAAATTTTTCTTTTTTATACACACACACACACACACACACACACACACACACACACACACACACACACACACACACACACACACACA
>JBAMHW010000025.1:2384047-2398371 GCA_037177495.1 Rhadinocentrus ornatus | reverse complement strand
GTGTGTGTGTGTGTGTGTGTGTGTGTGTGTGTGTGTGTGTGTGTGTGTGTGTGTGTGTTGATGGAGAAAAGAGCACCAGACCTCTGTGCTTTCAGCCATCAGGGATGTTTGTGCACAAGTTTTGTCTCTTTATGAGTGCCTCTTTAATCATCTATGCGCTAACAACTCCAGCAGTGGTCTTACACACACACACACAAGCACACACATCCTCTATGCATGTATACAACCATTTATTATCAGCAGCCACAAGCAGCAGCCCACCCTGCACACAAACACACAAACATTTTAATCACTGCTGTCATCATGTCTGTTAAAGGATAATTTAAGTTTTGTTACAAAACCATCCATCCATCTATCATCCATGCATCCATCCATCCATGCATCCATCCATCCGTCCATCCGTCCGTCCGTCTGTCCGTCCGTCCATCCATCCATCCATCCATCCATCGGGTCGCAGGGGCAGCTGCAAGCAGGAAAGCCCAGATTTCCCCTCCCTGGCCACATTCGAGCCTTATCTGGGGGGAGGTTCGAAAAGCGGCCTTTCTGTGTGGAGTTTGCATGTTCTCCCCGTGTATGCGTGGGAGGAGCAGGGGGTCCATGGCATATTATGCATGTGTTACATCACTCATGTTGGATGTAGAAAAACTTCATTTTTTACTCACCAACAAAGACTGGCATATCGCGCAGACATCTAGACATTTCAGCACCGGCCCATGTCTCTGCAACACACTTTTTTTGTTTTCTTATTCTTGGTCTGTCTGATGCACTGTGAGTCACAAACTGTTTGCTCTGCCCCCTACAGGTGGCAATGGTAAACTGTATTACCAAAAATATATTTGAATGCACAAAATATGCACTAAATATGCAGATTATTGAGCAGATGCACCAAACAGGAACATTTCCTTATAGGTGCTACCCATGAAGGGGGTCCCACTGGAAAAAAGGTTGGGAGTCACTGATGTTGAGCATGGGGAAACTCTAGAGCATGGTCCTTAGTGGTGATTTTTGTTGGCAAATGCAACATAATTCCCTCTCACACAAGTTAGCATGTTAACTATCAGAAACAGGAAGTGAATGTGACAGGGTCATTGGTCACATGACAAGAAGGAGTGTTGCGATTGGTCAAAGTTGCGGCGATTGGATAAAATTGCTAGTTCTGCAGAATTTGAGGCGACTGGCTGAATTTGCATTAGTTGCGATCGCAACATCGCAAATTCCAGGAGGGACTAATTGTAATTATGGGGTACTGTGTGTAGAATTTTAAGGACAAAAACAATTTATTCCATTTTGGAATTAGGTTGTAGCATAACAAAATGTGAAAAAAGTGAAGCTGTGAATACTTTCCGGATGCATTGTATATAATTGTGTACTGACATTGAGCAAATATTTGGTAGATAATCTATGTGTAGAATAAATAAAATTAATCCCAAATCTGTATTTGTAACCATTAACTTCTACCCTTCACAGCTGTCTTCATGCTGTCCCAGGCAAAGCCCATGGTTGTTCATCCAAATCCTTGTCCTTAAGTTTACCTCCCTGATTTCCTTTTTATGTCTTTTAAAAGCTTGTGTAATATCTGTGAGTACCCTTCCTTCATTTTTGTACAATAAACTCTTGTGGGGATTTTCAACCCATCCAAATACTAATTACATCTGCTGGCACATCATCATATTCCAGTCTGTATAATCTTGGCACTCCTGGAATGATAAGATGGAAGGAATGCATCTAACTAATGAGGGATAGCTGAAATCTGATAAAGATGCATATCTTTTAAAAAAAAAAAAAGAAAAAAAACACTCCTCCCTGAGCTGCCACCTTACCACAGGGGAGTTTGCGCATCCCGATGATCCTAGTAGATATGTTGTAGGGGGCTTTATGTCCTGGTAGGGTCACCCATGGTAAACAGGTCTCTAGGGGAGGGACTAGACAAAGCGCAGCTCAACAGACCCCTATGATGAGTCAAGTTAATGGATCCAGGTTTCCCTTGCCCGGATGTGGGTCACTGGGGCCCCCGTCTAGAGCCAGGCCTGGAGGTTGGGACACAGAGGTGAGCGCCTGGTGACATGGGCCCTCCCCTCCTGTGGGCTCACCACCTGCAGGAGGGGCCACAGGGGTTGGGTGCAGTGTGAGCTGGGTGGCGGCCCTGGCGGTCTGATCCTCAGCTGCAGAAGCTAGCTCTAGGGACAATGAACGTCACCTCGCTGGCGGGGAAGGAGCCTGAGCTGGTGCGTGAGGTTGAGCGGTTCCGGCTAGATATTGTTGGACTCACCTCGATGCATGGCTTGGGCTCTGGAACCACTGTCCTTGAGAAGGGCTGGACCCTCTTCCATTCTGGAGTTGCTCCCAGTGAGAGGCAGTGAGCAGGTGTGGGCATGCTCATTGCCCCCCGACTTGGTGCCTGTACGTTTGGGCTTACCCCGGTGGATGAAAGGATAGCCTCCCTCCGCCTTCAGGTGGGGGGACGGGTCCTAACTGTTGTTTGTACTTATTCACCAAGCAGCAGTTCAAAGTACCCACCCTTTTGGGAGTCCTTGGAAGGGGTGTTGGAGAGCACTCCTTTCGGAGACTCCCATGTTCTGCTGAGGGATTTCAATGCTCATGTGGGAAATGACAGTGAGACCTGGAGGGGTGTGATTGGGAGGAACGGTCTTCCTGATCTGAATCCAAGTGGTGTTTTGTTATTGAACTTCTGTGCTCGTCATGGATTGTGTCACGATTGTAGGAACTATAGCAAGAATGCGGACATAAAAGCCAATGACACTGAAGACTGAGGAAGCAAGAACAGTTTTATTTTAAATGAATAATTTGAGTTGGCTTGGCCTTGGTCCAGGAAGGTCTTCCTAAGAAAGGGAAGAGGATTAATGAGGATCTGGGAAGAAATGATTGGCAGAGCTGAGTAGCAAGGTCTGTGGCTTACTGAAATCTGGATGAAGTCCGATAGTGGAGAGGAAGGCTCAGAGTATGGTCTCCGGCTGTGGTAGGTAAGGTTCTGGCAGTAGGCAGGGCGAGCAGGTAGGTAGCTAACAGCTAAAGGCAAGGCTGGCAAAATGGAGGAAGTTCTGAATCAGAGTTAGTTTGTAGGAAATCCAAGGGATGCTTGAAGCAACACAAGGAGCTTAGAGAGTAGAAGAGAACAAGGTAAAAAATAGAAAAAACACAATGAACCACAAGACAAAGACACTGGCCAAGGCCTGATTACCACGCTGAAAAGAGAGACAATCTACAGATACTTAAGTAGTAAATGAGCTGCAGGTGAGCCTAATCATTGCTCCAGACTCTGCCCTGAGCCTCCATGGAAACCTGCTCAGCCCCACCTAGAATCTCAGGAGAAAAACCACCAACAAACACAGCCAGAGTAAATCATGACAGAACACCATATTCAGGCATAAGAGTACCACCCTGGTGCTGGCTCTCCCATCTCTGGGGCTGAGGTCACTGAGATGGTTAAAAAGCTCCTCGGTGGCAGAGTCCTGGGTTGGTTGAGGTCCGTCAAGAGTTCCTTAAGGCTCTGGATGCTGCAGGGCTGTCTTGGTTTACAGGCCTCTGCAGCATCGTGTGGACATTGCGGACAGTTCCCCTGGACTGGCAGATTGGGGTGGTGGTCCCTCTCTTCAAAAAGGGAGACTGGATGGTGTGCTCCAACTACAGGTGGATCACACTCCTCAGCCTCCCTGGTATGGTCTATTTAGGGGTCCTGGAGAAGAGGGTCTGTCGGGTAGTCAAAACTTGGATTAAGGAGGAGCAATGTGGTTTTCGTCCCAGCCGTGGAACAATGGACCAGCTCTACAGGGTCTTGGAAGGAGCATGGGACATTGCTCAACCAGTTTACATGTGCTTTGTGAACTTGACAAGGCCCTGATCTTCAGCTCTCACTGGAGCAACTTGCAGCTGAGTGTGAAGCGGCTGGAATGAAAATCAGCACCTCCAAATCTGAGACCATGGTCCTCAGCCGGAAAAGGATGGAGTGCCTTCTCTGGGTCAGGAATAAGCTCCTGCCCCAAGTGGAGGAATTCAATATCTCGGGGTCTTGTTCACAAGTGAGGGAAGGATGGTGCGTGAGCTCGACAGGCGGATGAGTGTGGCGTCTGCAGTGATGCGGACTCTGCATCAGTCTGTCGTGGTGAAGAAGGAGCTGTGGGTAATTGTGTTTGTGCTTTTGTCAGTTGGAATAGTTGCTGATAAAAAATACTATTTGCCAGAAGAAAACAGAAAAGTTCTTGTGTGTTAAGTTTAGGGAGATTAACAAAAGTCAAGCCAACTGGCTGTGGCTGTTACAGTAACACTGTGAGATGTTGTAAATGCTTATTTCTTGAGCCAGGTGACCTATGTATTAATAAACATCATGAGGGTGAGTGTGAAATGAGAGGTTTATGATAGATATTTTGTCATTAAAACCAGTAAAAGGTTAGTTTTTTTTACCTCTTGGCTTTATTGCTCTGAGATATTTTATCAACATGTGGCAGGGAGCTCTTCCTACATCAGTGCGGCAACAGAAAGCTCATTCTGACCTCTGCTGGACAGATTCAGTCCATGCAGCTAAAATCAGCCTATAGATACTAGTTTTATAAAAAATATAAACTACAGTGTCCATACTTTTTATTGAGTTTATTTTGTTTTATACACTCAGATTAATCCTATTAAACAAATTAAACACAGCTTCAAACTGATTTGACATTAGAAACGTGTGTTTTACACTTACCGGCCACTTTATTAGCTACAACTATTCAGTTGCTTGTTAAAACAAGTATCTAATCAGCCAATCACATTCAGTCATGTACTTTTCCCTTCAACCAGATATAAACAGAGCACAATTAGGAGTAATGAGCACCTGACTGGTCACTTTATCAGATCCACTTCAATTACTTTTTCAGTTTTATTCAATTCAATTACAAATATCAACTAATCACATAGCAGCACCTCAACACATTTAATCATGTGGACATGGTCAAGACGACTTGCTTAAGTTCAAACGGAGCATTAGAATGAGGAATAAATGGGATTTAAATAAGTTTGAATGTAGCACGCAAAACAATCTCTAGGTTTTACAGCGAATGGCCTGAAAAAATGGAAAATATCCAGTGAGTAGCAGTTGTCTGGACCAAAATGTTGATGTCAGAGGAGAATGGGCAGACTGGTTGGACATGATGGAAAGGCAACAGGAACTCAGATAAGCGCTGGTTCCAACAAGATATGCAGAATAGTATCTCTGAACACACAACACGTCCTTTTGAGCCTCCATTTTAGCTGCAACACTCAGGTGGTAGGATCAAAATTGGGTTGATTTAATTTCTAGTTTGAGCTTCTTGTCTCCTCTCTTCTCCATCCTGTTAACCAGAAATCAATCTCAGCAAATTATCTTGAAGGAAGTAGCTTTAGTTCTTGGACCATACCTGAAGAAGGAGAGGGCTGAAAAAAGAGGTGGCTTGCTAGAGGAACTTTGTGGAAGTGTGTTTTCATAAGTCACATATATTTAAATATGAAAATGGAAAGAAAAAATAGTAATTGCAATATA
The DNA here is from genome assembly GCA_037177495.1 of Rhadinocentrus ornatus. Lineage (NCBI taxonomy): Eukaryota > Metazoa > Chordata > Actinopteri > Atheriniformes > Melanotaeniidae > Rhadinocentrus > Rhadinocentrus ornatus. The sequence continues at coordinate 2,392,859 of JBAMHW010000025.1, read as the reverse complement.
CAATTTACAATCTACAATTCAAAAATAAGTCTCCTGGTAAAGATAAAAAATAATAAACAGGGACAGCATACGGTACAACATTACATTATGGTGGAGCAGGAAGAAAAGAAATACAGAAGGAAAACACTGCTGCTAGGGAAAATAAATCTCCTGGTGCCCATCTACTACTTCGCAGGATAAATTTTCAGCGCTGTACTCTTAGGAAAATAACTTTGCTGCTAGCAGCGAAGCACGTAAAGATAATCTTTATTTATGTTGTTGCTAAATTTAGTAATGCTAACGGCGATTTAAAGAGGGTAAAGTCAAAGTTCTGGGTTATCAATGTTTTAGGATCTCTCACTCTTAGCGTAAAGTAGTTTATTTAAGTGTACTAAGAGTATACTTATTTTATGCTAAAACTGAGAAAGTATACTGAAAGTTTACTTTTTATATACTACATTTTATATACTTAAGAATAGCATAGTGGAGTATACCTAGTTTTTATTGGAAATATAAAGAAAAGTCTGAGACCAAGTACATTAATCCTACAACTTATACTTACATACTAAAGCTTATACTTGTATTTAAGTATGGTTTTTACTTCTTTCTGCCACAAAGTACTAATACTTAGTATATCTTGATCAAAGTACAATATAAAGTAAAGTTACTGACTCACTCTTACGTTTAATTTAGCAGAATAAAAAACTTTGCTTTTACACGTTTGCTTTGAGGTATTACCCCTCTTATAAACTTACACCAAACTTACATACATCAAGTACACCTCTTCAGTTCTACACAAAAGCTTAACCAGAAATGCAACTAATATATTCAAAATTAGTTTTCGAAATGTGCTTGCAATTTCATATTTTGCCCACAAGGTGGTGCTAATCTATAATGTTAACAGGTGAAGTTTATGATGAAAGAAGCCATGAGGTGCAGCAAGTGAAGATTAATGAGGACAGAAGTCTGAATTTATTATTATAATTATTATTAGTAGTAGTATGTTTAAATGTAGATGTTTATTTTGAGATTAATCAAATTTTTATCTGCACTGGAGGTTTGTCTTCTTTTGTTAGAATAATCAAAATAATAATATAGCTCCCATGCACAGCCCGGTTCCTGCAGCAAGTGCAACTTAATGTGGTTTTAAATGATGAGACAATAAATAATCTATAAATAATTAAATTGCTATTAAATCTTTACATTTTTTTCTTAACTTTATATGAAATTTTTCTATACTTCCATCTATGTGATGACTCCCTGAAAGAAGATGCACCCTATTTCAGTGGAAATAAATTAATGATAAATAAGCTTTATTATTATTATTATTTTAGTTAAAGTTTTCCTTCACATTACTTGTCCATAACAAAAATAAATAAATCAGTAGCTGTAATGTATTCAGTTAGTGTGAAAACCAGTTACATCATGCTTTATCAAGACGTTTTATCTTTCCTACAGAGGGACAAATGGGCTTCCTGCAATCCAGATATATATAGAAAATCCAATAGGTTTTGGAAAATGCACTTTTATTTTCCTCACATTGTAGGAAAATGTTCCCAGAGGTATACGTGTATTCCTCTTTAATGATCATGTCACAAGGAGAGGAAGGGAATCAGACTTTGAAGTCACGGCTATACATTTCCAGCATAAAGAAACTTCCAGAAATGTATTTTAAGAATTGGCCAAACCTTTATAAATTGTAGCAGGATTCTTGGTTAAAGTGTCACACAGATAATATCAAAAGGCCTTTACTTTCATACAAGTACAGGTACAGTGTAGAACAAAGTCAAACAACCTGGATCCTCACTGTTCTGATGGGTGGCATGGCTAGCTTTATCCTGTCTGATCCCTGCTGCAGCTGTGTTTCCACTCTGGCCAGAACTCTGGCTGGATCAGCCACTGCAACCATCACGCAAACGTGCAGAAAGACCACAGATCCCAAGTGAGAAGTTGTTTGACTGTGGTTAAAAGAGGAATGAATGCTATACATAAGTAAACATGGCCCCCCTTCAATGTAATAAATATGTGTGAATTCTAGTGTCTGTTTCTCTGAGTCTAATTTTAGGATCATCAGCCGTTGTATAATGCTTCAGACTTTTGGAACATATGCATGAACCAAAAACAAAAGTGTTAATGGCTGCACACAAGCATAGTTGTATTCACACAATCCACTCTGACTGGGACTGTTTCATTCACTGTGGCCAGTATGGAGCCATGCTCCGTTGGTGCTTGTGTTTTGCTTTAGTGGTCAAACACATTTGCATAGAATTTGTTTAACACTGCCTTTGAAAAGCTTGTTGACATTTTGCTTTAACGGTTCCTGAGAGAGTGAATTTGCACTCAACTACTTCCTTTTTTCACAGTTTGTGGCACCGAGATAAGCTGGGCACTGTGCCCACTGCAGCCTGGAGCTGCAACCAGGGACTGAGCACAGGTCAGTGCAGACATTCTTATCTTTAGGACACCGTGGAGGAGAGAATCTTAATTCTGTTTATTTTAGAGATTTTAATCAGTATTCTCCCACATATACAGATGAGAATTTTTTTTTTCCTTTTTCCTCACGCATTCTTTGCAAGGAACTCATGCAATGAGCATTCATTTCCTGCCCTGCAGCTCACATTGCTTGGGCTTAAATATTTCACATGGTACGTTGTCAGTCAAGGAAAAGAAGGGATTGACTTACTTAAGTTTTATGACACTGTAAAACTGCTTGCCTTAGACAGGATTTAAATACAATGCGTGAATGAGTCGGGGTGATGTAGAAGGAGGAAACGGTCTTCAAACACAGAAAAGCAAACCCAACCAGGACACAATCACTAAGTAGTCACACCAATCTCAGACCACATTACAAGACAATGTCTGCATGAAACACTTCTTATGGTTGCATTCTTAACGTATAAATAGCACCCTCTTTAATTTTCTGCTGTGTAAAATGCTTTAAAATATACATTTTGTAACAATACATCTTAGTGTTGGGAAGTAATTCCCTTTTAAATGGAGTGACATTTGCAAGGAAAATGCATTTGCGGGATGAGCAGCAGAGATGAGGATGTGGGTTGTGCCCAGAAAAAATAACTAATGAGATCTGGTCCATGCGTTTATCTTTACTAGACTGAACTACTGTAATGCTGTCCTCACAGGTCTCCCTAAAGTCCATCAGACAGCTGCAGTTAGTCCAGAACGCTGCTGCTCCAGTCCTTACTAAGACCAGGAAAGTAGATCCTAGAACTCCAGTCCTCGCTAAGACCAGGAAAGTAGATCCAAGAACTCCAGTCCTCACTAAGACCAGGAAAGTAGATCATATAAATCCAGTCCTCACTAAGACCAGGAAAGTAGATCATATAAATCCAGTCCTCACTAAGACCAGGAAAGTAGATCCTAGAACTCCAGTCCTCGCTAAGACCAGGAAAGTAGATCCAAGAACTCCAGTCCTCACTAAGACCAGGAAAGTAGATCATATAAATCCAGTCCTCACTAAGACCAGGAAAGTAGATCATATAAATCCAGTCCTCACTAAGACCAGGAAAGTAGATCCTAGAACTCCAGTCCTCACTAAGACTAGGAAAGTAGATGTACAAATTCATTTGCCTTGCCTTGCAAGAAGAAATATGAGAATGAGAAGAAGACGAGAAAAATAAAACAAAATTTCAATTACATTACATTCATTTAGCTGACGCTTTTATCCAAAGCGACTTACAATGGTTAAGCTGTAGCGTTAACGGTCTTGCCTTAGGACCCAACTGGAAGGTGTTAATGTTTGTCCCCTGAGGATTTGAACCCTGGTCTCCCACATGGGAGACTGATGCTCTACGAATTGAGCTAACCAGCCGCTCAATTAAATTTTTTCATTTAACAATCTGGGCCTCAGCATCATGTGGAAGATCCAAACACAACCACAACAGCCAGGCTCAGCCTCCTCATGCTGGTCACCATCTTGTTCATGCACTGCTGTGAAATGGCATCTCATTCTTCAACCAGTATTTGTCATAAGTCAGCCAATGTGGTTGTGTTAGTCACTCCATCTTCTGGAGATATACCCTGAAAAACCTCTCCTTCGGGGGCGAGGATGGAGTCTCTATGGGGGCGAGAGTCTCCATGGGGGCGAGGATGGAGTTCGATCCCAGACTGTGGAGATATGGGAGTGCCACTGGTTGCAGAATCTCATCTCCATATATATTTATATATATATATATATATATATTTATATATATATATTTAAGAGGGACAATATTGCACATTGCGATGATGACGATCCCCACTTTATCACACTGCATCCATCAAAATATTCTCTTTTCCACACTTTGATTCGATGGTCCCAACTGACTATGTTCACAGGTGCTGCTAATCAGATCCCAGTCAGACAGCTGGTTGTCAGCACCTGGAGTGAAAGAAAATTATCTTTGGCACTAGCAAGTTTTTATTTTTATGAGCACAGGCCACATACACAACTCTACTGCTCATTCCACACATGTGCCAAGAATTATTGTTACAACAAAAAAATAATCCACCGAAACCCTGATTTCCTTACTGTTTCTGCTAAGTTTAGATGTATAATTGTAATGTAAACTTCTACTGCAGAACTGAAGCTTTATGTTTGGTGGTTCATCATGAGCGTGCGTGTGAAGTCTCGCTCATTTATGCAGGCGCGCTCCCGTACAGTAGTTACTGTACTTGCTGAGTTGAACCGTGAAGTACAGCGGCTGAGGGGTGGGGGGAATCAACATTCCATTATAGACCCCTCTCGCGGGACTGACCTGGCTGAAACATCGCGAAGTTTCCGGCTGTTTTGGAAGAAGGCAGCCAGAGAGGCAGCAGGCAGCATCAGCAAAGCCGCGGAGGCGAGTCCAAGAAAGGTGGAGACTCCTGGCTAACTTCCTGCACAGTAATCTTCAGGAGAGAGCTAAGGGGACGGCCACAGACGCTTGTTGCCGCTGCTGCTGGGACTAAAACAAATGGATATAAGGCTCACCTGACTGCCTCTTTAGGAGTGAAACGACGGAGACAAAAAGCATTTTAGGGCTAATTGCACTGGTATACCTGGCTGGTGGTTAGCTAGCGGTGGCTGCTGGGCAAGAAGATTCCCAAACATCTGATTACGAGGCGTTGCCAAGGAAAGGAATGGGTGAGTTTTCTATGATGTGGCAGCTAATTTTTTTTTTAAACGTTATTATTATTATTATTATTACCCCCCGAATTTACCAGTAAGTCCAGTTGCACCCAGTCCAAGTGTTAAACCAAACGTCAGTGTCTTAAATCATGCTATCAGGAGTTAAAGTTAGCAAGCCTGTGAGCTAGCTGGTTAGCTTAGCCGTGTAGCTGTCTGGTTAACAGGATAACACCATCTCCATCCACGGTGAGTGCTGTTTGAGTTAACGTGAACTTAAAACTTCTTTTAACTGTTTTCAACATGGCCTCTGAAAACCCACTCACCCTGAATTGACTGTAATAGCTCGGAACTCCTGTTTCCCACATCTCCATCTGGTTAGTGCAGAGTTGTGCACTTTCTGTATGGAGAGGTAATTCAGAAAGGAAACTTATGACATTAAGGCAGCATCTTCTTTCTAAAAGTGGTAACATTTGTTTTGAGGCTGAATTCATGATGCATAGATGAAACGGTCTTAATGCTACATTTTGCTTCATTTCACCAAGAATCTGACTGTAGTGGAGCTTTTTCTCTCCATCCTAACAGGAGATTCTTACAGTAATCGTTCTCCTCATCAAAGTTAGACCTTTTAATTTCCTGGTGAAACTAAAAAAACATTTTAGTTGAATCCAAATTTAGCCCATTTTATGGCGCCTGTGTTTAAAAATTAGAAAAGGAGTTAGTTGAATATTCTCACATTATGGGCATACTACTTTTTTTTTCAGCATGTAGAGGAAATGCTCTGATCTCTCTGCATACATCACTAACATCTTTACTGTCTCATAAAACATTTAGCGTCTGACCGGATGTGCAGGCTGAGGTTATTGTGGTTTGAGTGCAGTAAGACTTGTTCAGGGACTCTATGTTGCAAAGCAGGTTCTAGGTTTTGCTTCATTTAAACTTGCACTGTGTTAAGTTTCAGATTGTGCTTGTGACATTCGAAGTCTGATAAATGCAGAACAAAACTGCCCCGTGTTAACTGAACTAGGGATTTACAACCCCGATTCCAGAAAAGTTGGTATGCTGTTGAAAAATGTAAATGAAAAAAAAAACTTATTAACCATTTTTTTATTTCTAATAGAACATAACTATCTTACTAGAAATTCAAAGTGAGACATTTATCCATTTCATGTAAAATATTAGCTCATTTTGAATTTGATGGAAAAGTAATTGACACAAATCAACATTAACTGGAGGAGCATTTGACAACTAGCATGGTTAATTAGCAAAAGGTGAGTAACAATACTGGCTATAGGAGAAACATTTCAGAGAAGCGGAGTCTAAGAAGATGTAAAGAGATTCACCAACCTGTGACAAACTAAGTAAAAAAAATTGTAGAACAAAGCTGTGAAGTTGCCACTATCTACAGTGTATAATATCATCAAAGATTCAGAGAATACGAAGGAATCTCTGTGCGCACAGGATAAGATGGACTTTAACTCGATGGTGGTGATCTTGGTGTCCTCTGGCAGCAATCCATTAAGAAACAGATGTGACTACTGGAAATCACTGCATGGTCTCAGGAAGACATCCAGAAACCAGTGTCTGTGAACACAGTTCACTCTGAAATCCCCCTATGCAGGTTAAAGCTCCATCATGCGAAAAAGAAGCCAGATGTGAAGAGGATCCAGAACCAGCTTCTTCCGGCTTCTCTGGACCAAAGCTCATTTAAAATGGTCTGAGACAAAGTGGAAACCTGGATGAAGATGTGAACTAGTTTCTGGAAAGCATGGAGGGCGTGTCCTGCAAACTAAAGAGGAGAGGGAGCATCCAGCGTGTTATCAGTGGACAGGTGAAAAGCTGCATCTCTGATGGTATGGGGCTGCATTAGTGCCTATGGCATGGGCAGCTTCCACATCTGTGAAGCTCCGTCAATCCTGAAAAGTACATGGAGGTTTTAGAGCAACATCTGCTCCCACTCAGAAATCTCTTTCATGGAAGGCCTTGCAGATTTCAGCAAGACAATGCTGAACCGCATCTTGCGTTCATCACAACAGCATGGCTTCACAGAAGAAGAGTCTGGCTGCTGAACTGGCTTGCCTGCAGTCCAGACCTTTCACCAATACACAACATCTGGAGCATCATGGAAGCAGAAATCCAGCAACCAAGGTCCAGGACTGTGGAGCAGCTAGACCGGAATGGAACAACATTCCTCTCCTAAAACTCCAGAACTGGTCTCCTCACTTTCCAGATGTTTCCAGGCAGTTGTTAAAAGAAGAGGGGATGCTACACCATGCTGAACATCACCCTGGAACTACTTTTTACACCGTGCCGAACATCACCCTGGAACTACTTTTTTGAGACGTGTTGCTGCCATCAGATTCATAATGACCTCATGTTTTCCATGAAATGGTAAAATGTCAGTTTCAACATCTGATATGATGTTTATGTTCTAGTAGGAATAAAATAAGGCTGGATGTACTTTGACAATCATTACGTTTTTTACAAAACATTCTATTCTTTTTTGGAAATGGAGTTGTATAAAGTTCATATTGACCCAGAGTGTTTAAACTTAAAAATGTGACATTAAGATAAAAATCACTGCATTTCTGAACCTGCCAAAACTATCCAGTAGTCAGTTATAACTCATTAATGAGTGGATAAATGAATTGTGCTGTGTTTTGGTTTGTGTGTGTGTTTGTTTGCTTTGCCTGAACTTCTGCATTACACGTACCAACCAGTGGTTTGACTACATTCCACAAACTGGATTTTGTTCTGGTTTTTGTTCCAGTGGTTGGAAATGTTGGTGTTGGGGTTTTTTACTACTTCTGTGCTAGCGCTCTTCAGTCTTGGGTTAATCTTGGTAATAGATTTTAAGTAATGAATGAAATGAGGAAACAAAAAGCTAAGGTTCCTAGATTTAGTTTATATTATCCATTTAGTTTATATCAGGAAGGACTGCTTTTTTTAGCCACTTGCCTGATGAGAGTAGAGTTTGTGGTTTTTACTGCTCTTAACAACTTTAACCCTTTAATATTGTGCCTGTTATATTTAATACATACAGCAAGGGTGGGCAACGTCGGTCCTCAAGAGTCACAATCCTGCAGGTTTTTTCATGTTTCCCTGCTCCAGCACATCTGAATCGAATGAAATGGATCCAACAGCCTATAAGGATCTGCATAATGACTCTTTAGTTTAAGTCAGGTGTGTTGGAGCCGGGAAACATGGAAAACTTGCAGGATTGTGGCTCTCGAGGACCGACGTTGGCCACCCCCTGACATAAGCTGTTTCTCAAACTGGAAGGTAGTGCGCACTAAGCAGCATTTGACGGCGATTCTTCTGCCACTTTAATTTACAGAATGAATCTCCAACTTTAGATTTTACTTTGTTTACTCCTTACTTAACCCCAACTGTAAACTAAGTTGCCTCCAACGCCAACGCAAGATTCTCCTCCAGCTGAACATAAGTTAGAATTAATTAATTTTTTTATTTATTTTAAGGTATTTCACCCTCCTACATGCTGCCTGATGGCAGCGCTGTTCTGTTTATATATACTGCTCAAGAAACAAATAAAGGGAACACTTAAACAACACAATGTAACTTTAATTCAATCACACTTGTGTGAAATCAAACTGTCCACTTAGGAAGTAACATTGATTGACGATAAATTCCTCATGCTGTTGTGCAAATGGAATAGACAACAGGTGGAAATTATAGGCAATTAGCAAGACACCCCCAATAAAGGAGTGG
>JBAMHW010000025.1:2332018-2361503 GCA_037177495.1 Rhadinocentrus ornatus | reverse complement strand
AATAGTAGTTTATTTGAACTTAGAAATGTGAGGGACACCATCTTTTTGTAAGATGGTTTAATCAACAATTATTTAGGGTCTCTGTAAGGGTGTGTAAGGGGAGGACAGATGAAAAGTAGGATGAATTACTGATTACTAAGATCAACTGTACGAATGCTGTCTGTGAACCACCCTGCTGTTGAGCAATTACAAGTAAAAAAAAATTCAGAACTCTAAGATCTGACTGAAGATTATTTCCCTGTATATAATTCTTTACCTGTTTCGAGGGTTCCATACCATCTTCACCCCTACAGGGTCATTTATCACCAGTCAAAAACCTTATGATTACTTGTGGCTGCCAGATGTGTAATATTGCCACCATGCTGATGTCTTATCTTCTCACTTTTTTTGTTTTTGTTTTTATATTAATGGATTGTTGGCCATAATGGGCTGCCCCATTACACTCTGTCGAACGGCATTGTCAGCAAAACAATGTGCTCAGATTCCAGTTCAAAAACTCTCTAAGGGTTGCAGAAAGACCGGTTTCTGCTGTGGAGAAGAGCATACATTCTTAATTTACGCACAGTGCCCTTTATACATCACAACTGCAATGTCTGTTTGCCTAAAATAAGATATTAGAGCATGAAATTACACTGGGAGGATACAATGGTAACTTGCTTTGTCAACGTTCTGCTACACTGGAGGACAGTCACTTGTGGAAGGCTGACAATAGTCCTTTTTCTAAAAGTTCCTTGAGGCACCAATGGGAGCCCCTTACTGTGAACATAAACGTCCTCCCACCCGCATATGTCAGTTTTGCCATTCAATAAATGAGAAGAAATAACACATGCATTGAGACAATCATGTTTTAAAAATCAAAATACATGAAGACACCTGAAAAAAATACCTGCACAGTCAATCTCCTGATGTCAACACGTGAAAGCTGTCGATTTGGATGATTATTGTCCTGCTTCCATCATTGTTGTTCAATGCTAAAAATTTCATCTGTTGGTAATTTTTTTTGGTCCTGCTCTTTCACATAGTCAACTTGTGGCACTTACCCCTGCTTGCCTCTCAGATCATTTCCATCTATATTTAGTCTCAACCTTCACCTCGGCGATGCTGCTTGCTCACTGTGAATTGGCTTACATTAGAGTCACCACCTCATTAGCTACATAAGAACAATTCGTTGCTCTGTGCAAGCAATGACATATGTGCTATAACAGTTTACCTCCTGTCATCTGTGCTTGCCACAATGCATTACAAGTGCATCACAGTGCAAAATCTCTTTTAGTGAATGAATTTGGGTTGCTGATTTTGCAAAATGTGTAAATGAGTTCTGAGTTTAACTAAGTAAAAGTTTTTTAAGGGTTTTCCAAGAGTGATTAACTCAGTAAACATGTTCAGGCCACTAAGCATTCAGAGAATGTGGTTTGTGTTTTAGGAACACAGAAAAAAAATTTGACATTTACTGAATGAAAAAAGGCTTTTTATCTTAATGGTTGAGAGAAAGAGGGGTGGGTCAACAGCCTCATGAGAGCTGTTACAGCATCAGTTATGATGAAAGTGGTTTAGACCAATGAGATGAGTGTGGTGTGATCTGAGGTTTCACTGCAAACACTGTCCTCTTGTGGTAAATGTTTTTAGATGAGACTGCCAACCGGAGTAATCCTGAATGGTTGGATAACAGCATGGTCTGGGATCAGTCTGAAAATATGCTTTATATGTGTGAGATTAAAAAAGACCAAAAAGTTTACAATGAGTTATGTGGGTTTAAAAGGGATTTCATCAATAATCGTAACATACATACAAAAAAATACAAAACTTTGAAAAGAAAAAGATATTACAAAATAAATACAAAAATAAATTACAAAGAAAAACGCAGGGAGAAAAAAGAACATTTGCCGATATTTTACACTACCTCTTGTTACATCTAGATGAAAAACATTGCCAAAAAATAAGTGATATCTATCCCATAGTACAAAAGAAAGACCCAGATCCCTGTTCCTGCATTTTGATCCAATCAGGACAGCTGCAGAGCCCAAGCCCATGGAAGGGAGAGGGATAGGAATTGTATGTAATGATAAAGCAGAAGATTTCAAGTTAAATCACTGGTGCTGTAGGTCATGTAGGTAGGTCATGTCTCATTAAACAAAATAAATTGGAACATCTGGATGGAATCAGCTTTGGAGATAAATGGTTTTAGTTCCGTTTAGCTTCTATTATATATATATATCTATATATATATATAGATATATATATATAGATATATATATATAGATAGATATATAGATATAGATATAGATATAGATATATAGATATAGATATATAGATATCTATATAGATATATAGATATAGATGTATAGATATAGATATATATATATCTATATCTATATATATAGATATATATATAGATATTGATTAAACATATTCAATGTTTTCCTTGTACATACAGACTGTATTTAAATACAGTTGAGCCCAGACATCATCAAAGTCATTTCAGCCACTTGTCTCGTTCGTTTGGTCACCACCCACAGCTTGTAAACATATGTGATGGTTGTAACAGAAACCCTTTGCAGAGTCTGCATCAGTCTGACACCACATCGATCCTCAACCTTCCGCTCCAGTCGTCTCAATTGTGAACGAGAGCCTGAGATACTAGAACTCCTCCTCGAGGCAAGATCGCATTCCCGACCCAGATAGGACACGCTACCTTTTTCCTGGTGAGGATCACGGTCTCCTTTTTGGAGGTGCTGATCCTCATCCAAGCTTCACACTCGGCTGCCGACAGCTCCAGAGATTCAGTGCAGCAATATTAAAAAAAATAGAAGAAAAAGAAAAGTGCAGAGGACTGAGCCTGCCTTCAGATAAATTATGTTGCACTTTTATGATCAGATATTGTTATCAGATAACATGACATTATTTGATGTCCCTTCTCTCTCCGCCATTGTTTCTCCTCCCAGATGGAATTGCAGCAGAAGTCAGCGGCACGCCCACATCGCCTCCGCCTGCCTCAGGGAACGGAGTCATCACCCAGCCCAAGAAGATCCGAGGAGTCGGCTTTGGAGATATTTTCAAAGAGGGGTCTGTCAAACTAAAAGTACGACTGCCCAGTCCTGAGAAAGAGGAGAAGAAAGAAAAAGTAAGTCTTAGAAAACACTTCCTCTGTCTTTGGGATGTAGCGTATAACATCTCTGGTCTTCGGCTATGTTTTGTGGCATAGTTACAGGCATTAAGTTACCCGTTTACTCTAGTTTCTTCTATGGGAATGTACCCACACTGCTCGGTCTTTTTGTTTTGAACACAAATGTTTCTGCTTTCATAAGCACCTCTGCGTTGTTGGTTTATAATTTCTGGTTTATCTGCAGTGTTAAAACAACGTGTTACTACCTTAAAAGCATATTTCTGCATATTTTAATATTCTTATTGTAAAGGAACTTAACTATTGAGGCTTTTTCTGAGGATCTCATGTCATGTCATAGTTCTCAGATTTCATTTTAAGCTGAAGTTCTGCAGGCAGTGCACCTCAGCTAAATATTTTAAAATAACTTGCTACACTGCAATGAGCAACTCCTGACTATTGCAGCTGTTTAACATGTACTGTGGGGAATAGATGAAACAAGAAGCTAGCACAAGCTAGCTGGGCATTTGGGCAGCTAAGGAAGCTAACGCTACGTTTGGCTGCTATTGTTGATGTTAATCAGGCAGTTTGAACTTTTCCATTGTTGCTTCTGTTGTTGAAACAACAAATAGATTGTTTGAGAAATGCTGAGTTTCTGAGACAGAAAACAGATGTACTCACACAAGCACAATAGTTTGCATTTAACTAACCTCCCCAATATTTCATACCTAAAACAGAAAACATTAACAACTTATCCTCAGGTATCAGAGGGGTAAGGTGGAAGCAATGTTACCTTTGTAGGTATTTACAGCAGGATCTGCTCTACCTTAGCTAGTATTTAACCATATTTCCCTAATTAAGACCCCCTAAAATTTAGACTGTATGAACTTTGCACAAAAAGTCAGTAAACTGGTGTTTTTTGGCTTATTTCTTTGTTGAAACAATGCTTCTTGGTAACGTTATATCGTTGGAAACGATCTTCAACAAAGAAGATTTGACTAATTTTTCATGGGCGCAACCCACATACTCAACTTTACTGCTCATCCCACAAATACATTTTCCTTACAAATGTGGCTCCATTTAAAGAGAAATAAACAGGCTTTCCTTCACAGGGCTCCAGACTATCTTTTACAATCGGTGGTCCCAGTGCGCCTAACTTTTTATTTTGGTGCACCAGCAAATATTTATTTGGACCCCAATTTCTACAGCGTCGCTTATAGCTGCTTATTTTAGTACGTTAAGGATAGTGTTTGGATCAGTAATCAAAAATGAGGTTAAGAAAAGTTTTCTTTATTTAAAGCACGAGTATAAAATAGAATTTTTTTTTTTCGGCTGTAAGGACCCGATGAATCGAAATATTTCAAACTTGTCTCATGGGATTGTGCGGCCTCTTTTTTTTATTATATTTATCTACTTAGACTTGAATATTGCGTACGGCAGCTCCTCTTTTATTTTTTGGCTTTTGTTTTTTTGTGTTTTTTAACACACGGCGGCCTCTCAGTATTCTTGTTAGCATGATTAATATTTATTGTCTATGGATTTTCTGCAGGACAGCCTCCAGGTGCAGCTCAAACACACACAGTGAGATTGGTGGAAATGTGCATTTTCTGGCCAGATTTATCAGCCAGTATGTTCTCACTGATGCTTTTTGCTATTTCTTTTAAATGAGTTGTTAGCCACCGCAGAACTTCTGGGGGGATCACGGTCAGTTCAGGTGACCTCACACACCTGCAGCGGTTCAACTCCCATCCAGCTTTTCTGCTTCAAGTTGCTCAGAGTTGGTAAATTAAATAGATAAAAAACCCATATGAGCAAAGTTTTACAACTGATTCCCGTCTGTGTGGTTCATACCGGGCGTGGGTCTTTATTTTAAAGCAACACATATCCTTTTCTGTAAGGAGGACATGAATATGCTGACATTAGGAGGTAAAATAGGTCCTTCACTCAGAACGGTGAGACTCCAGAGCCCTGCATCACTTTCAAGATTTATTGCCAAGAAGCTTTGTTAGAACACAGAAATAATCCATGAAATACGGATTTCCTTATATGGATATTTTCTTTATCCATCCGGAAACATGACAACCACCTGTAACGTTGCACAGGTGCAGGTCTTCATTACCTTCATATTCTCCCTCTGCTTGCTGACCCACCCCTTCTCTAGGAATTCGACTAATCAGAAGGCATTGCCCTCAAACCCTCTTTCTCCCCATACCTCCCCCAGGAACTAGTATTTGAAGTTATGATGAGTGCAAAGGTAATTTAGAGCGAAAACAATCATGCCATGTCTACTTTACTATCAGTTTGCTTCTGGCAAATAACATTCTAGGAACAGATCATACAGGAAGTATGAACTGTACAACTAAAAACATAAAGAAGAGGTTTTATATGTCTTTTTGTTAAAATTCATGTGGGAAACAGACTTGACATGACTTGCTGTAGCGCTTACCTTGGTTCTGAATCCTTCCCTTCTTTTCTCTTCATAACAGCATTCACACAGTTTCACCACTAACTCTACTGCCCTTGCTTTGCTTCAAGTACCCTCATTTACCTTGTATGCTCTCATTCTTCTCTCCACAGCATCAAGTATCCTCATTTGGAATTGTCCAACCTTTAAAACAGTTCTTTCCTGTGTTTCTGGTACTTGCAGCTGTCATTCTACCCCTCTGAATGGCTCAGCCTCATGACTACCAACACCATTCATCCTGCGTCCATAACAAAACATGCTCCGATCATTCAACATGTCTTTAGTTCAGATACAGACTTGACTCGAGGAGTCCGACACACAAAGCGCCATGTCCCCTCATGTTTGATAAGTCACTTCCATCTGTTTGGTTTGCTTCATTTTAGCCAGCCCCATCATTACCATCAGCTGCAAAGCCCGCCCATCCCAACATGACAGACTCACAGAGGGCAGACGGAGACAGCAAACCCAAAGGTAAGACATGATGGCTGCTCACTGTGTCTCACTTCACCTGGTTGTTTGTGGAAGTGACTGTGGTGGATTTTCCATTAGAGTCAGATCCTCATTTACAATCCCAGTTCCAGAGAAGTTGGGATGTTGTGTAAAATGTAAATAAAACATGCAATAAATTTTCATAAACCCACATTTTATTCCCAATAGATCATAAATAACGTGTTGGATCTGAGACATTTTATTACTTCTTTGAACATAGCAGCTTATTTTTAATCTAAAGGCAGTAAAAGTCTGTAAAAGGACAACTAATTGTCAACAGGTCAGTATCACGACTGGAGATTAGAGGAGCCTCTCAGATGTAAAGATGTCTCACCAGTCTGAGACAAACTGGTAACTAATCTGAAAACTAGCAGTAATTAGAGCTAGGCGACATGGCCTAAAAATAAAATCTCCTGTTTTTTCTACCCTAATCGGATTTCCGATTTTAATAGTTTTTTTTCCTTTTCTTTTCAAAAAACACAATTAAACTTATTAAAAACATTTATTTATTTTGTACCGCAATTCCCGTCCTGTTTTCCAGATCACTGACATTATTTACTTTCTTTTAGCCGGCATCATTCATTCATATAAATTATATGAATGCAGCTAAAAGAAAATAAATGTCATAACTTTTCCACGGTATAAATGACTTCATATCTTGCATAGAAATATGCAACACAACTGCATCCATGATCTCCTTCCATCTGGATCCTTACCATACAGGATCCACTGTGGTAATTATTCCCCTGACGTTGGTCGTCTCTTAACGAGAGTGTGTGGGCTCAAGTTGACTTCTGCATCTCGTAGCGAGCAGCATTTCTCACTGCAGTTATACGTACAGCTGAATCCCGGGCGTGAGTGACGGCTCACTACACTGTACATCTGTCAGACAAACACCGTTCTGGTGTGGAGGGAGGACTAAGTCCGCTGCTAGCTAACTAAGAAAAAAAAAAACAGATTTTCATAAAAATAAATCTCCAGAAATGGAAAATTTGATTTATCGATTTAATCAATTAATCGCCCAGCCCTAGTAGTAATCAGATAATTGTAATAATCTGATCTGATGTGTGCGTGCGTGTAATTTTCATAACACCTATGTCTACGTTTTCCTGTCCGTTATTGGATTTCTTTTGGCATACCTGTGTAGTGACGTAACTTCCTTTTATTTTCAAAAGGTTTTTGTTTAACATGGTCCCATGATGCCCAAGGTCTCAGTGTTGGCTGCTAATGTGACAGCTAGTAAGCTGCAACATAGTATTTGAAGACACAATTCATTGTAGGTTTCTTGTTCTTACTAATGACATCATGCAAACGTGCATTTGTATGATAATGACACAGCTGAAACTGATCAAGGATCCGCTATAACCTGGTCTGATGTGGACTGATGCATTAGGTTGTTTATAAGAACAGTGCTTCACCTGGATAGCCCCCTGACCGCGGGACAGTAATCCCCATGTTTCTGAAAGGAGGGATGCTGTCAGGCTGGCTTCCCCGTTGAAATGCCACAAAATGACTGATTTGTGTTGCTAGTTATTCACATCAATGACATATGAATGTGTCCTGAGGTTCTGTACAGAATATTGCCGCATAGCTGTGCAGATCTGATTTGTCTTTTAGAAGCCATTGCTGGTAAATCCATATAATTTTTACTGAATGTTGGACAGGTATACTCAGCAAAAAGTAGAATTATTTTTTCTTTCTTTCTAACTAATAGACTGTATGTGGTCTGTAGCACTGTGTGACGAGATTATTGAGAAACCTCCAAACTTAAGTTGTCACATGTAAACCCCTGTATTTTGTTTTTCCCTCATAATGGATGCCAATATTTTGATTTCCTTAGCAAAAGAGTACTGTAAAGTCACGTTCTATTACGAAGCCACAAATGAAGATGAGCTGACGCTGAAGGAGGGAGAATTCATCCACGTACTGAGCAAGGTAAGCTTCCAGGTGAACTTACGTTAGTCTGACTACGACAGGATTGTGATGTAAACATGTTGGTCCATATGAAGCTGCTCTACGTTGGATTTTTTTAAAACCCTGGCCCAACAAGGGATAGCAAAAAGAAAAACCTATGTGGTATATAGATCTGTGACTTGGTCCAGTTCACCATTAAGCTAAGTTGTGTGTGGGTTCTCTTCTGTACAAAAAAAGGGTCAACTGGAAAAAACTCAACATTGACAAACTGATGGGGAAGGATCAGCATGTATAATGGCACTTAGGATGCAGTCATTTAGCAACCTTTCGTAGAGACTGTTCTAAATTTCATCCTATAAACAACATTTATAATGTGAAAAAGTACAAAAAAACCTGCATTTATCAAACTTTCAGAGGTTAGTGAAATGCACATTTAGTAAGACTGAACCGTTGATAAATCCCTCGAATGCAAGAGCATCATGCTGGTGGCCGTTTGTGTTTTTTTACATTCAGAAACACCCTCAATTAACCATGTGTGGTAACAATACATCCCTTTAGAAAGCACACGAGGGAGGAAGAGAAAAAGAAAGAAGAGAACAGAGCAAGACATGAGACAAGTCAATATCTGACTGACTTTTACCAACAGAAGGATCTGGCACCTTTCCCAGTTTTTGCATGTGGAAAAACAAAGAAGCGTACCGTACTATACTGCAGTGGTTCCCAACCTTTTATCTTCGAGGACCCCCTTCATGCATATATTCAAATGCCATGGACCCCCTGCTCCACCCTGTGCTGAAACCACGCTTGTAGTAGGCTTTCAAAAGGGAGATTCTCACCATAAATAATGTGTTCTGGGTGAGTGCTGTCCTTTGATAAAGTTAAATGAACAACATACAGCCTTGCTTTTCTTCTTAAAATGGGGACAATTTGTGAACATTAATCACAATGGCTCCCCAGGTTAGGAACCACTGCTATACTGTACTGAGGCGGACCTGTTTTACTGTGCAGATTTACTGTGCAGATGGCTATAGTATTTTTGACTAAATATGATGCCCGATACAAAGTGTGTGAGCAGACTCAGACTCCCTGCTTCCCCTTTACATACAACATGGTGTATTAAGTACAAGTGCTCCTCCAAAAGATGAATTACTAATGGTAGTAATCTCTTTATGCTACTTTGGGTACAGACAGAACACTAATAGAGACGTAATATACCCATTAGTCCCAGGAGACCCTTGACTGTATAAGATGTAATTTTGACTTGCTGTCTAATGTTTTCCTTTGCTTAGTGAGGTTACTCTGTAGTTATTTGCCTACAGCTTCAGTGCAGACATAAAGGCCAAAATTCTGTATTTAACTGTAGCTCAATGTGTGTTTAATGACACCAGCACAAGTGGTTATGGGTCAAGTTAAAACGACAAATCTGCATTGTTAAGGAGAGACTTGCAGCATCTGTATCGCATGTGACTGCTTTGGTTTTCTTGACAATATAATCCCAGAAGGCTAATTTAATCTATAAAACTGGTCTGGAATCCCTCCTGTAATGATGTAAGATCCACATACCGACACGCAAGCTAAGCTGCGTCGCCTCAGCAGCCTCCCACATGTCGTCATGTGTGACTACTCTGACTCGGAGGGTTTTTGTTTCATTGCAGAGAACAGGTCCAACATGATGATTATCAGTTTCTGGTCTGTCTCTCAGGAGAATGCTTCCATCTAGTGGAAGTTGAAGGAAATTGCTTATTTAGGAGCTCACGATTGATTTTTACCTCCGAGTATAAATGAGAACAAATCCCAGGTGTGGCGTTTTTACAGAAAACAAAATTTAAATTTACTTTGTTTATCCATTTCTTTTTTTTTTCCTTTTCCTTTTCCTTAATAGGACACAGGAGAGCCAGGCTGGTGGCGAGGTGAAGTTGGAGGCAAGGAAGGAGTCTTTCCTGACAATTTTGTCACCATGGTTTCTGAAGCAGAGAGAGAGGTGAGCTTAAAGCAGGAGTGGAAAAACCAACTGTTCATCACATTTTAATTTGTCCTGTATTAGCATCAGGAGGCCATGTCTAGCTTGGTGAAAAATGTAAGCTTAAATCATCACAAGTAGTCGTTTAAACCGTTTTATTTCACAGCTGAGTTAATGTGTCATTTGAAACACTTTGCAACATAAATCATATAACTTATAATTACCACATACTGCTCTCACGTACAACCCAGATTTAAAAAAAAAAAAAAATTAGGGATGCTTTGTGAAATGTAAATAAAAACAAAATGCAATGATTTTCATATCTGATAAGCCCATATTTTATTCTCAGTTTAACATTAACAAATTTTACAGATGTTAAAATTGAAACAACTAATTAAGTTAATTGGCAAGAGATCAGGATATAAAAGGAGCATCAGATGTCTCTCAGATGGAAACATGGACAGAAGTTCATCAATTAGACTGACTGAGACAAACTAGGGCTAAATATTGTGTTATTGTATTCTTAACACAAAATTGCACAGACTTTGAAGAGAATTCCTCAGGAGGAATCTCTGTGTGCATGGGACAAGGTGAAGAAAAACTGGATGCTGGTGATCCGCCTTAAAAGCAGACATGATTCTCTACTGGAAATAACTGCATGGGATCAGGAAGACTTCCAGAAACCACTGTCTGGAAGCACAGTTCACCCTGAAATCCACTAATGCAGGTTAAAGCTCTATCAGGCAAAGAAGAAGCCAGATGTGAAAAGGATCCAGAAAAACCACTGTCTTCTCTTGTTAGCAAACAACAGCAAAATGCAGAGTTTTACAAAACTTTAGAAAACCTTTTTCCTCAGAGTGGAGTCATGCGGGGTAAGGCCACCATCTCGGATGGGGGTCCCATGCGCCTCCAATGCATTTATTTCTAAGGTGAATGCCCAACTACAATCATCGCACCTTCACAAATTTTTACCCGATTTTCTAACGGCTTGGTTTGTTACGAACAGCATAAACGTAGTTATGATCCAGGTCTCTGTTACGCATTAAAACTCCTGCTTTCATGCTGAAACCAGTTTTATTCTACTCTTTAACAAGGACATGGTAAAATATTAATAAAAGTATAAATCAATCAAACATTATTTACAAATGAAATGACACTTTTTACTAAACAAGTTTGATCATTTAATTGTCTTTGTTACACACACACACACACACACACACGGAACTAAGACCCGTGAAAAAGAACTGCTCTCCACAGCTTCTTGCGTGTGCTGGCACTCTGCAGGGAAGTTAATTCTGCAATGTGCTGCAGCCCTACTTTAAGAAACACAGAGACAACAAAGGAAACTAGCATGAAATGGTGGTTCTCAGTTCCGAACTGGGTTTCAGCGATGTGGGACCATCACCCCACCTCTGTTTTTCAGCTAAAGCAGGTGGTAGCTCTTGACAGGGATGAGGGTGCAGCAGCTGGGACGAGGCTTGCACGGCACACCCCACAGGACAGATTCTTTACTACTTTTCTGACAACAAACCCTGAAACGTAGACCAGGACGCTGTCCACAAGACCACCAAAGCGGACGGGCAGGTAACTGTGGTCGCATATAATGGCAGAAATGTTTGTAAATTGGGAGGGGAGCTCTTCCTCTGCCATTAGAGCATAGTGAATGTCCGCAGCTGATCGGGACAGTCTCATCTTGTGTTGCCACATTGCCTGACACAACGACCATCAGAAGGCGAAAGATGCCCTGGAACTGGCCTGCAGTGGGACTGTTATTCCAGCCTCCTAAAACATTAACACACAGACAGCGAGAGTCTGAAAATATATATCTTTTGAGGGTAAGTAAGGAAAATTATATTATTTTCTATAATATGTAATACACAATATATCAATAATTCCTAGACCTGCAGGAAGAACTGATGGTAAAAAAAAGTCATACATGTGAAAGGTAATGCGATCGGCTTTCAATGTTGCGCTGGTTATTGCAACCGTGGGCTGCACAAAATACTGGGATAGTTGCTTGAACTGGCCTGACTCTAGTTCTGAAGCTAGCCTGGAAAGCGGACACCCATCCAATATGGGGGCAACGCTGCATCACGCTCCAGTGTGTAATGAGGCGTCTATATCTGTGTGGAATTACAGTTAATGTGCTAAACACCGTTCAGTGGAAACACCCGCAAATTGCAATTGTACTTTGGCGATATTTTTGACATACTGCTTCTATGTTGGGCAAAACTGTTATAGAAACGCAGCCACTGTCTGTGAACACAGCTCAACCTGAAATCCACAAATGCAGGTTAAAGCTTGATCATGCATAGAAGAAGCCAGATGTGAACAGGATCCAGAACCAGCTTCTTCCGGCTTCTCTGGACCAAAGCTCATTTAAAATGGTCTGAGACAAAGTGGAAACCTGGATGAAGATGTGAACTAGTTTCTGGAAAGCATGGAGGGCGTGTCCTGCAGACTAAAGAGCAGAGGGAGCATCCAGCTTGTTATCAGTGGACAGGTGAAAAGCTGCATCTCTGATGGTACGGGGCTGCATTAGTGCCTATGGAGCATCATGGAAGAACAGTTTATCTGAATATTGTGCTCCTGTAACATGTTAAGGCACAACATCATTTCTACCAGGAAACAAGGTAACAAGCTTTGTGCACGTGTGTGCACGCATGCACGAGTCTGCAACAACAAGTCAATGCTGCAGTGTCAGGGACACGTTAATGCAGTGTGAGGATGCAGACCAAATTAATTAGGAGCTCAAGGCTGAAGTCGTGTGTGACTGAAGATGAGATTTAAAAACTGGACTGTAAATGAAAGCGGTTTTTAGTTGGAACGATTTTAAAAGGAAATATTAAGTCTTGGCTGTGAAGTTTGTAATATAACAAAAAAATTAAACCTTTTTAAAGAAATAATAATTTTTTACTTTTAACTTAGGAAAGGCTTTAGAGGATTATTGAAATAAGATAATCTTTTCTTTTTCCTGTTTTTCCATATTAAGCTGTTACAAGTCAGGACATTATATCTTTTTGTCTATTAAGCAAATTAATCAAAATGTAGAAGCAATGCATGGACAAACAAATCTACCCTCCCTGCTTTAATCACAATTAAGAGTTTAAGTAGAAGCTAGGCGCTGCCTATCAAATACAACTCCCACAGGTTGTTTACATGCTGTGTAGAATGTAAATAAAGCAGAATGCAACCCATATTTTATTTCCAATAGAACACAAACAACATATCAAATGTTGAAACTGAGACATTTCACCATTTCATGAAAAATATGAGCTAAATTTGAATCTGACTACTTTTACAGATTTGTTGCTGCCATCAGATTCACAATGAGCTTATATGTTACATTAAATGGTAAAATGTCTCAGTTTCAACATCTGATATGATTGATTGGAATTTAAGTTGTAACTATATGGAGCTATACTACCACGATTTTCCACCAGGTGTCATAAACTGTCTTCTCAACATAAAGACGTGGGTGGATGAACTTGTTTCCTGCCTTGTAATCACACCACAGGTGAGGTTTACTCGGGGTGCAGCTGTGTAAAAAATCTCATCTGGCTCAGGGGATTTCTGCATTCTGCCTGGATGTGGGGTTGCTATGGTGATTAATAGTCTCTCTTGCAGCTTCCAGGAGTTGCTGCATATGTCTTGACTTGATGTTTTGGCCAACTTATCATTCATAATGAGAAATTAACTGAAGTTATGAGAGTTTAGGATATTTTTTGGGGTACAACTTTAATATTTCTCTTATGTTTCATAAATCTAAACATCATACCTAAAACAGATTTAAAAATGTTAAACATGAGCTGCAAATCCAGAAAAGTTTTATAATTTCATTTTTTTCTTCCAAGCTGTCAAAGCAGAAAGAAATTATAGTCAGCACGACAGGTGGAAAAATAATTCTGGTCCCTGGTCTCTTACAAAAAAAAACACAGCAAGTCATTTGAAGCTGATTAAAAATAAAATCATGGTGAATTTTGCTCTTTATGTTTTAGACTTTAACATCAAGAGGGTCCGTGAAATCTTCACCAAAGCAAGATTTAGAGGAGGTAAGAACATTGATATGGTTAATGTCCTTCCACATCATCCACAATGAACTTGAATGAAGTAACTTCTATTATTTATTTTTTTTTTTAAATAAGAAAAATTTTGTATTTTTTATTTTGGTATTAGAAGACACTACCAACTGGAAAACCTTTAAAAGAATAAACCTGCATCTTTTTTGGGCAGGGGTACAGCTAAACTACATAAACTTAGCAGAAAAAGCAAAGAAATGTATGTTTAGTGTATTGTATCTTTTTTTTACTGATACCACATACAGTAAATCATATACTATACTATATATATCATAAAAGCCTGTTTATTTCCTTTTTAAATCCCTGTTTCTGAACTTTGTCCGATTATGTCAGTAAGGCGCCCCCTTAAAGGCCCATTTATGCTAGATACTAAAGACAGAGATGTAGACGTATTTAGAAGGCCGGAGTTATTTTGTTAGGATCGGCACCTATGAATCCGAGCGAGTGGCCATGACTTGTGGAGTCCCCCAGGGGTCAGTCCTTGGACCTCTTCTGTTCAACTTGTATATGCTCCCTTTGGGTCAAATCTTAGAGAACTTTAGCATTAGTTATCAAATTTATGCAGATGATACAGAACTTTGTGTCTTTGTCACCAGACGACTGCAGCCCAATAGACTTACTGTGTCTGGAGCAAATAAACACCTGGATGAGGGAGAATTTTCTTTTTGGTAGCAAAGAGAAGAGGGTCTGCATTGGTAAACACCTGGAGACTCGGGCTCTTAAAAGCACCGACCAAGTTTGTAACCTTGGAGTGTTGATAGACTCAGATCTGACTTTCAGCAGCCAGATCAAAGCTGTCACTAAGAAGCTTTTTACCAGCTCAGAAACATCCACAGAATTAAAGTTTAGTCTCTTATGCTGCAAACAAGTGGAACAAACTGCCAGTGGAGATTAAACTTTCGCCAAATGTAGACATTTTTAAATCCAGGTTAAATACATTTCTTTTCTCATGCGCCTATGAATGAATTCTGCACGGTAACTTTTTAACTTCTATGTTTAATCATTTTAATGTAATTTATGATTTTATTGTGATTCTTGCTGTTGTTGCTGCCTTTTACTATTTCTTAATATCTGTAATGCTTTTAATGTTTGATGTAAAACACTTTGAATTGTCGTGTAAGTGTCCCAGCTGTGAAATGTGCTGTACAGATCAATTGCCATGCCTAGACGGATGGACAGTGTCAGCCATCTCTTGCATCAGTTACGCATGTAATTTGGTCTGTTTTCACTTTTGAAGAAAAGCTATCTGAGTGTCAACTAGTGTCTGAGACTGACGTTGGATCGCTTGAGTAAACTCTGAACTCAGCACTGCCCACTAGTGGTGGAATTGACTTAACAACCATGACAACGTAAAAGACGCATGGGTGACGTATGACAACATTTGAAATGGATGCTCCTGTTTACATACGTAAGGGAGCATATTTGGCCCCTTAATGGGCCTTAAGGGACAACTTACATCCTGTCTCTTCTCTGTGATCTCTCCAGCCAGTAAAAGTCAGTTTGATGTTGACTCTATTCTCTTCCTCTGTTACTTTTTCTCTTTCTTTTTCTTTCTTCCTCTGGTACGATTTTTTAAAACTTGTTTTTTTCCCCCTCTGAATCAGCAACTGTGTGTGTGTTAAAAACGCTCAGTGTGTTGATATCCAGTTGCTAGCGTTGGATGTAAATAAAGCGAGCTGCTGCTGTAAAGTCATTTGCTGGGACAGAAAAAAACTGTTGTGCCCACGTTTTCTTTATATAGGATGCAGCAGAGCAGCGCCGGCTCCAGAATTGTACAGAATAAATGTCAGTGTGCCAAAAATCGATGTGCTGTTCTGTTTAGCTACAAGCTCGCTCCTCTTGTTAACTTCCACCATTAAAATGCTCACTCCATGTGCTCTAGTGCTGTTGGTGTTAGCTTCTACATGGAGCAGGCATCCAGGACTGTAAAGGTACTTTTGATTCACAACAGATGTGCACAGAGCATAAATGCGTAGCGGCTTATGGAACAGCGTAACGTCACTTCCTTAAAATGCAAATAGGGATGACTATCGCAGTTTGGGCAGTTGTTGCAAAATGCATATTGCAAAGGCAAATGTTGCGATCAAGGTAAATGTTCTAGATATTGTATTTGGGTGGCAGTGCTTGGTAAAGTCTTTCAGTGGAGTTTCACCCCATTATTAAGGTGCGCTACATGTTAGGCTTACTGCTTTCTAACGTATGCAAGGATCTTCTGGACTGCACGTGTCTCAAGCAGCTCTGTGATAAAGAGGTTAACCCCTCCCAGACTGATGATTTATGATTTGATTGATTTATTTTGATAACAATGTAGTTGTAGTAGTATGTAGCTTATTTAAGGTTGTATGTACTTGATTTTAATGGCTGATAGGGACCAGATGATCCTTTTTTAGACCAGATACATAAAACTTGGGCTACAGCTTCAATGTGTTCAATGTGCCTTTAAAGTTTCATTCTGTTCTAAACTTGGTGATGATGAAAGCTGAAGTTCAGTGAGGAAGCAGCTCTTTGCATGAAGCAACAACTCTGACAAAGGAGTAATTAAAAGTGATTGTTTTCAGGTGCAAATGTGTTAAATTAGAAATGAATCCCAGGAGTGTCGTGACTTTTTTTATTGTGAGTAAAGGATTCCTGTGAATGTGAGGGACACCTGCTGGGCTTATCCAGCATGATTGTATTGGAAATGTTTAAGTATTTAATGGCTGCGAGCAGTCGAGGTGTCTGAATCTATAGTTCTAGTAGGTGACAATGTTTAAGTCACTCAGTGTCAAGAGGCTGCAGTCCCACCAAATACTGCGTCTCGTTAGCTGGAGGAACTTTCTTCATGGAACTGTCTTGTTACATTCACTAGTGGGAGCTCAGAATTGTCTAGGGGTGGAAAACATGAGTATAATTTGCAAATGTGGGATTGAACACTGGCATTAACAACTTCTATGAAGTTTTCCTCCATGTTGGATTTTATAACTGAGTTTAAACATTTAAACTCTTCACTAAAATAGACAAAGATGTCTTCAAAATGTTTGATTTTGATTTGAGGTAGATCATACCACTGTTAAAGCTAAAGTTGGTGCATAGACCTGCGATCAGATTTCATAGGCAGATAGATTTCAAGTGCCAGGAGGTGCTGATAGAACAACTTAATAGCAGCTGACTTGTTTACCTTAAATAATTCCTGTGTCGAAGACGTCAGCTTGTCTCATGAAGAGCTGACCTCTGCGGTGGTCTGTGTATCGCAGTAGTTGTAAATACCTTCAGGTCATGGTTAACATCTTGAAACTAAACTGCTCCTACATCAACGGTGAAAACATCTGTCAAAGGAGGAGTCTGAATATTATTATTTTTAAGATGTTAAGATTTATTTTTTATCAACTAAAGCATTTTAATGCTTCCCAGTGATTGAATGAGCCATGATTTGTAGGAGAATATGTGGTTGTAGGATGCCTGTTTAGTAATCTTCCCAGAAACCCAAACTTTAAAGCAAAACTATCAACTTTTCAAGCTTTCTAAATTCCTTGCTTCTGACTTGTTTTGATGGTACGGTGACATTTATTACATCCACCCATGGAACTGTTATTCTGCAGTGCCCTGAGGACGAGAAACCACACCTCACAAGTTTTTCCCCCATCACAGACGTCCCCCCTCCATCTTGTTTATTTCATCACTGCTTTCTTTTAAATTATTGTCTGAAAATCAACAATAAATCACAGCATACATGTTTTGTCCTTTTTGCTGTAAAGTTATTAAAGCAGATGTTAGAAATAGATGAAGGCCATCTTGTCGTCTTCAGGTAACAGCTGCTCACGTGCAGCTGACATTTTCAGCTTTAATCACGTCTACAGCTGTCAGGATGCCATCTATTTCTGCTGGTCTGCAACTTTCTATTAACAAGGAGGAAACTTTTTCTTTGGTGTCGTCATGACAACAAAATAAGACGCCACTTATCGTGAGAAAAACTAGCTTTCTTCCATCCGGGTATTGAGAAAACAACGCTAAGATTGGTCTTAGACCCCCTTTTCTCTTAGAACAGACTTGATTCTTCATGGCATAGATTCAACAAATCTATGCCACCTATCGTCTATCCAGCGTTTCCAAGTTTTTTTTTTTCTTTTTCTATTTTTATATCTTTCATGGCATTCAGTGTGGACAGCAAAGTAAGAATTTCGTTGTTCAGGGAAACTTGTTTCCTTACTGGGCAAATGACTAACACTTTGAATTGAATGAACAAGATATTGGTGCATTATCCTGCTGGAAGTAGCCAAAGATGGTACACTGTGGTCGTAAAGGGATAAACATGGTCAGCGACAATTTCAAGTGGGCATGGTGTAAACACTACAGTCTACATAAGTGGGCCAAGAAAATATCCACCACACCATTACACCTCCAGCAGCCTGAAATGCTGATCCAAAGCAGGATGGATCCACCCGGTGTGGTCTTCTGCTGCTGTAGCCCATCTGCTTCCAGGCTGGACGGGTTGTGTGTTCAGAGATGCTGCAGACCTCGGTAGGAACCAGAGCTGATCTGACTTGCTGCCGTGTGACTGGCTGATTAGATTTTTTGGATCAACAGTAATTGAAGTAACCAGTGAGTGGAAGTTGTTTTTATCTGCTGACTGACGTAAATCAATGACTCAAGTCTTTTTATTCCTGTTTGATGGAAATTGAGGATAAAAAGCCATTTCCCTCGTTCACACCAAACCGTACGTCTTACGTTTTTAAAGATATCTTTAACTTTGTTGTCACTCTGACCTGATTTTTTGTTCTTCTTTTCTCTTCCTGTCAGAAACCAAAGAAACCACCTCCGCCTTCAGGTAAGGAACGCTTCACACTGCACAATCACTGATGAGTGTCGGATAACAAACCCTCCACTACACACACTTCACAAGATATCACAACCAGTCCTCCTTTTCATCTTCTGCTCAGTTTTTTCCTCATTCCTTTAACATTTCCATGGAACCCCCACTTTTCCTTGTTCTTAACATGCAGTTTAAACACAGCAGTATGTTTTGCTTTATTTTTTGTAATAAAGAAGCTGCGTTTAAGCAGCAACATGTACAGTGTGCACAGGAAGCAACACTTGTTTTGCACCTACATCCAGTTACTTGTGCATTCAGCTGCAATTTACTTTTTTTTTTTTGCTTTCTGAGGCAGCAAGAATGTCTATGTGCACGACTTCCTGTCTGTGTGGACCAAACCACTGAGTGCGTGCAGATAAACATGGAACTTAACTGAATGGGCACTAATGTTTGCAGCGTCTGTGACTGATGGGTAGTTGGTTTGTGTGGTTTGCTGCATGAGAATCTGCCTCTGAATTAGTGAGGTTGGACACACAGGTGACTCTGTGGACCATGTTTCGTTTTTCAGCTCTCAAGCCGGAGGTCCCAAGTGTTGACAAGAAGCCTCATCCCGTCAGGCTAGAGGACAGAGGTACAGTAGGATGCCTCATCTTTCATCCATCCATCTAATTTTTCCATGCCACCCCATTTTTTTCCCACTACTTTGCTCCGTATATAAAACTTTCATGTCCAGATTTGACTTCTATAAGTGTTTTTACCCACCCTACTTTAAATTTTAGCTAATCCTCTTTAGACAAAATATCATTGTTTCTCTGTAGTTTCATGTCTTCTTGACGAGGTCTATTTTTCTGCTTCCTGTCTGAAATGACAAACTTGAAATAAATGTATTTTTTCATAACTACATCGGCTGTATGTACAGTATAACCTTGGTCTAAAAAAAAAAAAAAAAATGCCGAGACATGTCAGATTACTACATAAGTGCCAGAATCAATGTGTTACTGCGTCAGAGTATATTCACCTGGAACACTGTAGAAATGTAAAAGTTTTTCTCTTCCAAAAAGAAAAAAAACATTACTTTCAGTGTAAACCAGAGGATAGCAGCCCAGCTCTACTACGAGCTAGTAAAGTAATGTCTGATGAGGAGCTGTGCTACAGTAGCAGGTAAAAAGGGAACCTGAGCAGTTTCCCAGATGTTTTGAGGTGTTATGCAGGTAAATATTTCAGGAAGCCATCATGGATGATGGACACCTCTATCAATGGTCAGTCAGAAGAATGGCTGGATACACCATGAGGGTTCAGAAAACTTGAGGTCCAAGATGGTAGATGAGTGGAAGAGTGAATCCTTCACTATAAAACCTTCTTTATCTCCATGGAAAGGAGCAGGACCCTCATGATTTATGTCAAACAAAGGCAGAGTCATAGGATGACAATTCTTAATCTTGTAGCCGAGTTTCTCATGCTGGTATGCTACATGTGCTTCCTACCGTTTGTAAACAACCACTGTACTACATGTATCTCCTGTTCTAGTCCAGAAGGTAATCTTCATTATTGCTGATAATCCACCATGGATGTGCTTTCTGGCATGATGTTTAAAGTTGTGTCAGTACAGCCATATGAGCATAAAGTGAATGAATGTAGTTTTTTCCTTAAAGTGCAACATCTTGAACTTGAACTTGAAAGCCCACACCCGGAAGCAAGTGGATGAAATAAAATCAGCTTTTATTTATATTATCTTTAAATAACCAGCTGTGTACTATGGAGGCTTCTGTGTTTTTAGGAGGCATATTTACGGCATTTCTACCTGACTGAGGCACAAACGGGGTACAAGCTTTGTGCATGTGTGCACACGGATGCACAAGTCTGCAAGAACAAGCCAATGCTGCAGTGGCACGTTAATGCAGTGGGAGGTCTGCATCCTTCCTTAACGAAATTAAAAGAAATTATTTACAGTCTTGGCTGTAAAGTTTTCTTTGAAAAATCATGATAGGAAGACAGGTGCCAGTTTTCCCCGGAGAGGATGTCCCGGCACAGAAACTGCCACGAAAGGTTGAATTATTTATATGTGAAATTCAGGACAAGCATCAACTACTGTGGTTTATTTATTCCTGCTCCTCAGAGCATCTTTAACCTCTTCATTCAAGTAGAACATTAGTCACAAAGTGCAGATGCATCAGCCCACTCGCAGTCTGTTCCCCTGCAGCTTCACCTCGTTACGTGGTGCTGTTACTACCTGCTGGCTGACTGCTACATCCTCCATGTCTCTTTGTCTTTGAGCCTTCAGTGTGTCATTCTCTTGTCATCCTGTCGCCACGGCGCTTGTTCCTCACCTCATGCTTCTAAAACCCCGGGGGAATGAGAAAAATCTGGTCTCAGTATCTCATAAAGCTCATTAAAGTTTAGTGTGAAGCAAATAAACATGAATGGATCCTTCACACAACAGCTGTATTATATGGGAAACTGCTGCAGCTGTCATTTTAGGTAATAATAAAGCACGTCCTGTCATGTTTGACTTCACGTTACTGTGTGACAGCAGAAATCCCACGTGAACATGACTCTCGTTCACTCGTGCTTTGGTCAACATCGTCATGCCCACATCTCTGTGCTCTGTTGGGATGCTGTCACTGATTATATGTGTCCAGAGGAGCAGATTACACACCCACACACACTGACAGAAGGGACACTGTCACAGCTGCTAATGAGTGCATAGGAAAGTACACACTTACACGAAATCATTCTTGACTTCCTCCAACCCTCAAAGTGCCGTTTGCATCAGTGATTTTCAGAAGTTCCGTTCTCAGTTTTGCACGCTTGTGTATCAAAACAAAGTTCATTCTGGTTTGCACAGCCTTCAAATATTTGAAAGTTTGTTGAGAAGATATAACCCGAGTGGATCTGGTTTAAGATCTGCAGCCTGATGTCGAGCTCTGGGTCTTCAGAGTCTCAGCAATTTTTCAAACAAATCTTCTCAGAGGAAAGCACAACTTTTTATCTGGTACTTTATTTTATTCTCATTCATTTTATTTGATCGTAATAGATCGTATAATAGACCTTAAATTTTTTTCCTTTTTTTTTTCCTTTTTCCTTTTCAACGTTTTTTTCCAGACATCTTTGTGTGTGTTTGTTTAATTAATCAATCAATTCAAATTCATTCATTATTTATGTTATTTTGTAAACTCGCCACAGGGTTTTATTGTCTCTGCTTTATGAATGATTAAAAAAAGTGTTTGTTAAGCAAAACTTTTGTTTATTCTCCCTGATGGGAAATCTGAAAGGCTGTTTGTTGCCCATATAAAAAGTTTAGGACTACTGTCTGCACATCCTGCAGGGCTCCAACCAGAGAGGAAGGAATTGTTGCATTTGTGGTTTTTCTTGTCTTTACTCGGAAGAACTTTCCCTAGAAGACAGAAATCCCGTCGGCAGGTAAACAACTCCTCCGTAAGGCATCAGCAGGGCACAAATGCAGTCAGCAGACTAATTGTTGTTTCAGCTCTGCACAAAAACAAGTCTTGAGATATTTTCTTCTCCGTCACCCTTAATAACTGTGGAATTGTGAAATTAATGACATGAAGGTGAAGCTTTGTTCATTAGGCTTCCGTTTTCTCGTGTCTCATCTCCCAACTCTTGGCTTTCTTCTATTTTGACTTTGTCTTCTTTCCGTTACCTGCCCCCCCCCTTCTCTGTTTCAGCTGACAAGGTCACTCCAGATCACAAACCCTCTAAGCCTGCAGCGCCGTTGGTCCCGCCCAAAAAGCCGGTCCCTCCTCCAGGGAAAAGCAAACCTGCGATTATCCCACCGAAGAGGCCCAACAAGCCTCTCGCTCCCACGCCAAGCCTCAAGTTCGTATGCTTTCCTCTAATCTGAGTCCTGTAACACCCTATCTAAGCACTGAAGAACCTCAGTCTCTCCCATTAACAACTGCTATACTAAACCTTTTACAGCTTATTTTAAACTGCATTTAGTTTTAAGTCTAGCCTTGAAAAACAGGTTTGTAGATCTGTTACCACGATGGATAAATATTAACTTAGATCTTTGAAGCCATCAGACATGTAATGAAGCATTTTCAAGGAGTGGGGGCAGAGTTGGAGTTTTCTGAAAGGCTTTCCGCATTTGATGCGTGCAGTTTAATTCATTCAGACACATGCACTGAATCCATTTCTGCTGCTGCTGAATGTCGAACAGTCTCTCTAGACTCGGCTCAGCTCTGGGACATGTTTGCCTTTCTGATCTCACTAAATTTAGCTGCATTCATCATTCTCTAAAATCCAACCAGTCATCCAACTACCATACTGTAGGGGTGGTATTAGCCAGGTTATGAGCATTGCCATCTCCACTGAAGATGTCTGGACTTCTGATAAATGAGTTTCTTCTGTGCTCCAGCATTGTGTGGGTTGGATTTTGTTCCATTGTGCGATGTAAGCTTGATTACATTGGGTTCAATAAATTGATGTTGCACAAAGAAGTGGCGCAAATGAAGCTTAATGAGCACCTGGGAGCGTCTAATATCCATCCAACAGCATCTGGACAGGATTGAAGATAACCTGCAGCATAGGGCTCCAGACTGGGATTCCAACCTGTTCCAGCTACGTCGACAAGCTGTAGCCTTTGAGCAGATGGCTCGTGTCAGCTGCAATCAGTTAAACTTAGCTCTATAAACATCCTTTTTTCTTTTTTTTTTTTATTAAAGCAATTTTTATTATAAATATGAAGTTGTTTCTGCCACAAGTAGTTTTGTGTAGTTGAACTGATGGATGATCTTCAGCCTCCAGCTGCAGCTTAAACAATCAGGACAAGCGAGTTTGATGGAGGTTGCTCCTTTTTTCTGACGGCGCTTTTAGTTTGACACTTGACCAAACACGGAGGCAGATTTAAAATTTGTCTTATTTCTTGGACAACTTTTGTGTTAATGTTGGTTACTTAGGATCATTCACACCAGCCTTTTTGATTTGAATCTTAGTCCGTTTGATCGGAAAGTTCGTTTCGTTTGTAGCATTGTGAATGCACAAAGGAATTCTGATTCCAATCATAAAGCGGACTACGATTAAACAGAACCACCACACAGATGCTTGTGGGACGATAGGCGAGAAATTAATCGTGGTCATATGTGGAAGAATTTGAAAAAGGTTTTGAAAGAAAAATGACAAACCCAAGACTGCTAGGATCTGATGCAGCTCCATGTTTAGCTGTTATGTACCAGAAACAAGTTGTTCAGCAATAACCAATAGATGAACAAGCCTCTGGCTGAGAGTGTAACACATTACTTAAAAGGTCTGATGCATTTGAGTAGTGCTGCGTGAGTCCCCAGTCTAACAGAGTCTAGCGGACTGTCATGGCCTATCTTGTGAATGCACCCTTAGCCATTGCTGTCTTCCTGCAAGTTCAGGTAACGTCACACTGACAGAATGCTGCATTAGTCAGAATACATTTGACTCTCATCATTCGGCTCAAATACTGTGAAAAACTCATACATTGCAGCCGTATTTACTACATTTTCTGTGAATGAACAAACAATTCTGTGTGAAGTGAGCTTTAAAACTGCAGCTCACTTTTTCTGACCAACTGAATGGCGGGCCAAAATTGGATCAGCAAGTAGATGAAAAAGTGGGTCAAGGAGATCTCAGAACTAAATATGAGGCGGCTTCGTTGCAGGTACAGTAAACACTGGGCCCACAGCAACAACAAAAGTTATTTTCCTCGTCTTTTCGTTTGGTATTTTTGCTCCTGAGGTGCAGCAATGTTTAGTAACCATAAAGCTCTGGTCTGTTGCCTCCACTATCGGGGAGGAAAAATCCCGACAGAAACGGCTGGTAAACCTTCCACCTCCACACCGAGCTCAGGTGGTGGAGACAAGGTGATAACTCCTGAGTGAAGCAGCAGGTAGCTTCAGGGTTAGCTCCCTTCACTTTACCCAGCAGTGGTGAAGCATTGGTCACTGGAATGTGCTGGAACTAGCAGAGCTGTGGGGTGTTTATTGCTAAAGCTGGTAGCAAAACATTCACCGGTAAACAGGAAGTTTCCCTCAGCAACTTCCCTGCTCTGATAGCTTAATTAAATATCTGATGGCTTCAAAGATCTGAGTTACTGACTTTATTTATTATTCAAATGGTGTGACTGCAGTGTTAGAGGCTTTGTTTGTCCTCTACATGAGCGTAAAATTGGCTGTCAGAGATTGGTGTTACTTTAGGCCCGCGTACTGCAAACATTTCCCATTTCCATTTGACCCGTGTTAGGTGTAAATGTGCAGTAAAGAGATATAAATCTCTCATCTCATGATGTTTGGCCTTGCACCGTGTCCTACCTTCACATACTTTAATCTGTTGTCCTCTCCCTTCTCTTCTACTTGTAGGCACAATGGAGAGATGCCTTCCATACGACCAAAGTCTGACTTTGAACTGTTATTGCCCACCAAACCCAAAAGCCAGTCAGAAGACTGGGGGGAGAAGCCCTCAGATACGGGTATGTCAAAACTAAAAATCCTAAATAACACAACATTGATTTTTCCCTTTAAGCACATATTTAGGCTTTGTTCTTTTTTTACTGAGCTGCGTTGCTGCTGTGGCAGCAATTTCCTAATAAAAACAAACCAAAGCTAAATTTTAATGAAGTCCAAGTGTTTTATTAAACATCAAACTGAATGATCAGAGTTGGTCCCTTTGATTGAATATGAATGTGAAATATCTTTTCCTTTACAGCACTGTTGATCAGCTGCTGGTGTTTACATGATTAAACAGATGATTTTCAGTCGATCTTTTGCAAATTTGCCTTTTAAAAGTGAAGAAAGAGCCACAATGAGCACAAGGAAAGAGCCCATAAAACCAGATAGCTGGAAGTAGCAGGAGCTAGCATCATTCATCAGCCTGAATTGTCTGGAGGCTGATGTTTGAAACCAAAGTGTACTGACAAATGGAGGCTGAAAGGTCCCAGAGGAAGGCCATCAGATTTATTTGATAGAGCCAACTAGAGGACATTTCACCTAAAAAGTTGTTTTGTGTGACAAGTGGCTGGTGGAGGTGCTAAAAGTGGAGGTGACTGTTCAGAAAGCCCGTCTGTCACACATTTGCCACAGAACATGAAAAGTCAATCTCTCCTGCAGTCTGCAGCAGCTTCACACACAGGATGTGTGAAGGTTTTCACGTCTGATCCGGTCCTGGCTTCACGTTGCTGCGCTCTAAACTTTCCGTCACACTACCACAAATGTGCACATACTCTAAATTCTCTCACATCTGCCCATTTTTCTCTCCTCTGTCATGATCCCTGTGGAATCTGGAATATTCAGTGACACATTTTAATTTCCTGTGTTGCTGAGTTTTTCTGTTTACAGATCCTTCCACTTTGCTCTTCTCTAAGTTCGATTTTAAGCTGCTGCCACTGAAGCCAAACACGTCATACGTTGCAAGGCTACCAGTAGATCAAAGGTTATGTTTTAATTTGCACTCTGGCTTTTAATGTTAAACAGCTGCGAGTGAAGCTGGAGGATGTTAAAGTCGTCTGATGGTAGTTAGTTGGTGGAATAAGCAGAACTTAGAGATGAAAGAAATATTGCTGTGGGAATGTACATTTGACTCAATTCCCAATGCGAGTTATTGCAGACCAAGTGGATGGAAGTCCTTTTTTTTCACAGAGCCTGTTATGTAGTTGGTCTTTCTGTAATTACCTGGGTTAGTTTAGCTGGAGCAATAGAACATTACCAGGATGCTGCAGGATGCGATACGTCTTCACCTGTCCCCTGTTGCCTACAGGGGGCTCTAGCCACCAGAAGCCGAGTCTTTTCCGTCGGCAGCTACTCGTCCTCAGTTGTTGGCTCGTTGCCTGGTAAAAATGATCCTCCTGGCGGTTCTTCCTCCTCCCCTCCCTCTGACTGTCACTCGTGGCTTGAAACAATAACGAGCTTCCTCTGCATTCATCCACCTTTTGCATTTGTCCATTTCTTAGAATTGGCTCTGAATTATGTTGTCATAGAACTATTTAGTCTGTCCGAAAGCAGTCAAACTCACGCACATCGCTAAGCAACCAGGAGTGGGGTTGCATGAAAATTGCTGATAGCTCAATATAAAGCTTTAAATTAAAAGAGGAGGGAATAAAATCGTCCCTATTGGTGGTTCTTGGTATAAATGATCATACTTCTTTTTTCTTCTGATCTGTATGGTTCTAGATCCATGTTTGGGGGAAAAAAAGTTGTTTGTTTTTTTTTTTAAAACTACCCTCTTGACAGTTGTAGTGTTGAATTCGTCACTCCTTGTTAATTATTACTGCATTTAACTGCATTTAAAGTGTTGGTAGTTTTTTTAATTTTTAAATTCTTACATTCTGGCTTTAAAATAAAATAATAAATAAATGAAAAGCGCATGCGTGTGCGGCTGTATTTCATGTGATCTTTAGGAAAAGAACGTGTGCTTTCACCTTCATAGGTGTTGGATCTGCAGGGATGAAGAGGAGTGTGGCGTGTGCGGCTCACACGCTTTTACAGAAACAGTTACGTTTAGAAAGAGACGAGTTCTGCCCACACTATAGTGAAGTTTTTGTTTAGGTTCTACTTTATTCTGGTAAAGCTGTGCACCTTCTCACATTACTCTGCTTTTGAACATTGTTGGATGCATTTTATTTTTATAAAGGTTCATGTTAAACCAGCTGAAAAATATCAGCATTCTTGTTTCCTGCAGTGATGATTGTTGTCATCAGCTGGTCTGCAAGCCAAAATCCATCCAGGTCTAAAGAAATGAAATCAAGCATCACTCTGCTCCTATGTTGTTGTGTTTTTTGTCCCAGCTGAGCTGTTTCACTTAAAAAAAAAATAAATATATATATGTTTTTTCTTTCTTTCTTTTTCTCTCTTTTTGTCCTCAGCAGATCTGATGAGTTTTGATGAGTTGTCATCTATCTCGGAGAAGCTCTCTCACCCCACCGCTAACAGACCAAAGATGCCTGGCAGGAGGCTGCCTGCCCAGTTCGGTGGAGGACAGTCGGTGAGGATGTAGAAACGCAGGCCTTTACTGAAAAAGAAAACAAAAGAGGTGGAGGAAACTTGGGTGGATGTTGACGTGTAATTGTGTGGATTTTAGGTTTTTGGTTACGCTGAGGTTGGTAACCTACACTACTTGGTAAACGTAGATGCATTCGGCTGCTTGTGTGATGTTCGAATGAACCCAAGATGCACCATAACTAGTGTTTCCTCCAGGTGATTTTAGCCAGCCCCACCCTCCAA
Organism: Rhadinocentrus ornatus; assembly: GCA_037177495.1. Classification (NCBI taxonomy): domain Eukaryota; kingdom Metazoa; phylum Chordata; class Actinopteri; order Atheriniformes; family Melanotaeniidae; genus Rhadinocentrus; species Rhadinocentrus ornatus. The sequence continues at coordinate 2,333,508 of JBAMHW010000025.1, read as the reverse complement.
ATAATAATAATCACTCTGACTCTTTAGTTTCATAAGTCCAACTTGCATACAGGCTTAATAAACAGGACTTTCACATCAGCTCGGCTGAATCATGCGTTGATGACCTTTGGGGCAGTAGCGGGTAACCTACCCATAACGACAGGGGCGTCCAGAGTCGGTCCTCGAGGGCGGCTGTCCTCCAGGTTCAAAATGTTTCCTGCTGCACACCTGAATCAGATTCATGGTGCTTCGGCAGAACTTGAAAACAAATCTGGTGTGTTGGAGCAGAAAAGCATCTAAAACTTGCAGGACTGCAGCCCTCGAGGACCTAAGCTGGACACCGGAGCTGCTTGTACAGTATTACGGTGTGAATGTGACGTGATAATGGCAAAATAGCCTGATTTAAACATCATGTGAGAGCTGGTCTCGGCTGTGGTCACGTCCCATTTCCACACTTTTTTCCACAAGACAGGAAAAAATGTTTTAAATAAAACTTTCATTCGGTGGGTTCAGCTACCATTACCATTGTAATATGACAAGATTCCGCTTGTTCAGCTGTGCGCCTTCCCATGATGGACACGAAGTTCTCGGCTCAACGCCGGAGCAAGAGATAAACTCTGGCTGGAGCGAGAGTGTCTCCTGCTCCAATTCTTGGGAGAGTTTTAACAGCTCTGATATTTTTGTCAGATTATCAGCCAGTTGACGTGTTTTATGACTTACACACTGCCTGCTGTTGGAAATGTGATTACCTGTGTGTGTGTGTGTGTGTGTGTGCGCGCGCGCAATCAATCAGGTGGAGCAGAAAATGTTCCGGTCCAATGACAACTTGTATGTAAACAGTCCTCTTGAGTATTATTTAAGCTGCCTCCATAATTAGATGTTTTTTCTGTGTTTTGTTCCCCTCCCACCCTCCTTAACCTCTGACACATCTGAGTGGATCATGAATCCACAGTGTCAGCTCTGACAGACACCCTCCTGTGGTAAATGCACACAGCGACTCCACCTCCTTCTACTCTTGTGTGGAGACATCAGTCATCCTTATTTTCCTGATAACTGAGAAAGCTTAACGGTCTAATGTGACTGAAGATGAGCACTTTCCTTAATGCTTTATTGTTTATTGGTCTAGTCAAAAATCAGATGTCTTCTTTTGCAGCCTAACAAGGAACTGAGCGATGAGAAATCCTTCAGGATGGAGGAAGAGGATGCAGCCAAACCAAAGCTAGCAGAAACCAGAAAGGTAACTGATGCGTTGCACTCTTCTTGTGATATATGCAGAGGACTAACAGTGCAAATGGATTTATTTTAGTGGTGGTTCATGATCTTAACCTAGAACATTTTACTGCTGCATAAACTGCTAAAATGAGCCGTGCTGACAAGTTAATGACATGGCCATTTAGTGGCTTAATGAGACACGTAAAAGTCTTTATGTTCTGTTATGTGGTGCCGTGGACCAGCCCGTCCTTCAATCAAATGTACAAAAGCTGTGAGCATGAACAATTATCTTATCTATA
>JBAMHW010000025.1:2311282-2323603 GCA_037177495.1 Rhadinocentrus ornatus | reverse complement strand
CTATTCCATTTGCACAACAGCAGGTGGAATTTATTGTCAATCAGTGTTGCTTCCTAAGTGGACAGTTTGATTTCACACAAGTGTGATTGAATTGGAGTTACATCGTGTTGTTTAAGTGTTCCCTTTAGTTTTTTGAGCAGTGTATGAACATATGACATACGAGGTAATTCAGGTTTCCGTGTGATGTCAGAATGAACCTAATGTTCACTGGGAATAAAGTTTCTCCAACAATAGCGGCACTTTACCTTTAAAGATAAACTTTATTTACTTGAAAGCACATGTACATGCTGTTCAATGTTTAAGTATTTATTGCAGAACATGCTGTTTTCTAACAAGGTGATTAACCAAAGAAGAAGTGTCCAACCAAAAATGTCCTGGTTCAATTACAGCTTGTGTCTGAACAGTCCTCCTTATCATACTCTTCATATTCCAACATCATCAGACCAAGACCACACCTAACACAGGGCAACTTATTGACACATTTTATGTTTTAAACTCACCACTGCACATTTTTGTTTCCATAAATAGTTTAAGATGAAGGGATTACCATTACATGATTCTGCTTAAATGTCCTGCATTCATGATGTAGCATCCCTAACTTTTTGTTAGAAGTGTTTGTGATATAATAGCCGTCTTGTAGTCAGGCTTTTACATATTGTGAATATGTGAGCAGAAAACAGCATTTAGGCATGTGGAATAGGCACCTGATGCATGAAAACATGATGAATAAATGACTAATAGATTTTAATTGGCCTGATTGACCTAAATCACAATGCTCACCCCTGAGTGTCATGCACTCTCTTGCATTTTAGATGTTACATGTGCACAGTTAATCACAACATGACCTAAACTAATTGTATTTGCTTTAAGTTTTGTGTTTGTATGTTTATAATAGCTACGTCCTATAGCCCAGTCGGCCCTTATAAGGTATTTTCAACTGTTGCTCCAAGTTTAGACCCTAATTTCACAAAGCAAGACTGAAAGTGCAAACATTTGATATTTAGAACGGTGATCAATGACTTCTGTGTTCTGAATGATTATCCCAGCTTCCGGCACCGGGTCTGGCTTGGGACGGCAGTCAGCTTACCTGGACGGCGAGGCACATGCTAGGCATAAGCCACATCGTTATAAATGTGTCCGCTATGTTATAGAGTCGGGTCGTAATGGCAAAGTTTGTGGGGTTTTTTCTTGGCATGTGGCTCTTTGTCACGAGAAGAACACGTGCTTGCGAGGGCAGATTTTTCCCCACTTATTGCAGAGTTTCATAGGAAGATGCATTCTCTAAAATGAAGCTACTTTTATGGAAGATGCAGTGTGGAGTGTGAGTCGGTTTGATTTACTGGCCTTAATACCATTGATGCCACAGTTTTTGTTTGTTTCATCAACCAACCTCCTGAATATGGAAATCTCTTAGAGTTCTCTGGTTTGGCCCCCCTCCTCTCAGAAGTCTTCACGTAGACACAAGTGCAGCAAGGCTGGTAGCCAAATGTGGGTAGCTGTATTTCTGGCCTTACGGAGCATTAATGTAGAAAAGTCAAGCTTGTGGGAATGATCATTCCCACCCTTTCAGCTTGGTGACATCTCTGTCTTTCTAATGTGACACACAAATGTCCATCAGTTGGTTAAATTCCCTCAGGTTAGAACGGCCCTAACGATGCTCTCAGTCATTTTCCCTAACTTCAGAAAAACCGAGGACCCGCGTGTTCCATCCCGCATGCTGTGATTGTGTGACGTTGATGTGTGGAAATGGTGTTGCTCACGAACAACCTTCAGGGTTTGTTGTTTCCCATTTCCTGCTTTTATCTTTAAAGATCATGTTGTCCTGGTTTTCCATATATCAAGGAAATTTAATCAAGGTTTAAGTTGCTGGAGCTCCTTCCATGTCAACGTGTTTGCTGTTTAGCTCATTTCTATGTTTATGTTTCACTGCGTCCACTCGGTGAGGACGTTTCAGCTTTTCTGCAGTGGTTAGATCGGTTAATGTGTCCTTTTTCTGATTTGCTGCAGGGGTCATAAATGGTAATATTTTGTGTTTTCCTGTTAACATGGAGATAATTCTTGAATTATCTAAATGTCTTTGGATTGTCAGATTTCTCTTCCCTCAATCTGCAGAACTCAAGAATTATTGCTATGTTTTCCAAAAAGAAAAGGAGGGTAAAATTGAATCATCTTTTTTTTTATCAAGCAAAAATAATTTTTCAACCCACAACCGTTAGGTCGTTGTGCCATCTGAATGTGCTCCTCAGAGGCTCAGGTTCTGCTTTAACTCAAGTCTTCATCCTAATCCCCATCCCTGAAAGCAGCAGGGTGTGCTTCACAGTGGTGGGGGGATGATGATGATGATGGCACCGGATGAATCGTGGACTCCACACACTCTGGCAGACAGACCACCCTCAGAACATTAAGAAATGTTTACTCGCACACAATAAACAGCTGTAACTGAATGTTTTAGATTAATCAAACAATAAATAGCTGTAGAGCTGAGCTTATAATTGAAATGTTAAATAAAATATATAATTTGCCCTCCTGGAGCACTTTATCAAGTCCACCTTTCTCGTTCTGGGTTGGACCTGCTTTTTCCTCCAAAACTGCCTTAATTCTTGGTGCCTTAGCTTCAACAAGGTGGTGGAATCCTTCCTCAGAGGTTTTGCTCCATATCGACATGACGGCATCACACAGTTGCTGCATCCATGATGAGAATCTCCCGTTCCACCACATCCCAGGATGCTCTACTGGACTGAGATCTGGTGGCTGTGGAGGCCGTTGCAGTCAAGTGAACTCATCGTCATGTTCTAGAAAGCAGCTGGAGACGTGTTGTGTGTTCAGAGATGCTGTTCTGCAGACCTCGGTTGGAACCGGTGCTGATCTGACTTCCAGTCTGCCCATTCTCCTCTGACATCAACTAGACGTCCTGGTCCAGACAACTGCTGCTCGCTGGATATTTTCTCTTATTCAGACCATTCTCTGGAAACCCTCAAGTTGGTTGTGGGTGAAAATCCGAGTAACCAGACTAACAACCACGTTCAAAGTCACATAAATCCCTTTTCTTCCTCATTCTGATGCTCAGCTTCAACTTAATATCTAAAAATAAATAATAATAACTAAAACTAAATGCATTATGCTTCTGCCATGTGATTGGCTGGTTAGATATTTGTGTTAACAAATATAATCAAAATTCAGTTTGAAGTCAAATTCTTTTTCACTGAGCATATAAAGAAATTTTACATTCATGCCTGTGAAATCTAATAAAATCTGAATTTATGTTGATTTACTTTTTTCTTTTTTCCACAGATGGAGGTGGAGAAGTTAAAGACAACCATCCACTCAACGTGAAGCCTTTAACCCAATCAACACCATGCCTCAAAGTCAGCTGCTGGCCTGTCAACCAATCAGAGAGCAGGGGGGCGCCGACGGACGGGTAGTTGAACAGACGAGGAGACAGTGGTGACTCACGAACCACCTCCAGCACAATCTTTATTCATTGATATACAAAAACAAACTCGTCTGTATTTGGAAGATTTACATTTTGCACATATCGTTTGTTTTCAAGCTGGGTGTAATTACGTTTCAGATGTAAATGTTTCTTCTTTTATTTTGCCAACACAACAAACAAACTGAGGCCTTACTTCAAACTTCTGCTACTGGACACCTCTGCTCCTCTCTGCCCTTCTCTCCCCGAGTTCCTGGGACTCCTCGGGACGAGGTTGGCTCTCAGTACTACTGACTCTGTAAAGCAGGAGGTGCTTCTTTTCTTTGCCTAGCTTATTTCTCCTATATTTTTTATGATGCACAAATAGTTGATTTTATAAGGTAAAATGTTTGATTTGACAAAACCTCTTGGGATTCAGATGATTTATTTCCTGCACGCCGAAAGGCCGCAGCTCTACGCTTTGATTCTTTTTTGTCTTTTTTATGTCTTCTAGCATTTTCTATCCAGGGTAACACTGCTGTGCCTCTTAAAGACAAAACATCTATTTAGTGTTTGTAACAGAATCTGGAAATATTTGCAGCATGATATTGTATATCTATTTTTAAATCTACTGACATGCCTAATCGAATACTATATAGCGGGTCTTTTTCTATGCTGGTCTCTTCTATTTTTGTCACTGTTACACTGGGAACGTTCTCAGATGTTTAGCCAGAGTTAGAATTTATAACGCAAACATGCAAAAAAAAAAGGCGAAAACTTAAAGAAGTGGAGAGATGAGTCTGCATTTTTCAAGAAAAAACAACTGGCAGCCTCATTTCAATCTTCTGTCTTCAATCTGGCTGTCCTCTCTGACTCCTCCCCTTCCTCCCATCTATCTTTGATTCGAAGGGAATCTGAGATCTGAGAGGAGCCTTGTCTTTCTGCTTGCTAATGTGCATGAGCATCTCGCCGGTTTATGTGAACATCTGTCTCCTCGTCCTGCATCTCCTCCCATATTCCAAGTGCACAAGTTAAGCTAACTGGAAGCACACCGTAGAGCAGCAGCCACAATGAAGCACGCAACGTGTTCCTTAAGTCTTTTAGCCGATTTCCACGGCTTCCACTGTGTGTAAATGACACGGTCGTGCTTTGTTTGGAAACGAGTGTTGGCAGCTGAGAGGTCAGCTCATCCCACCAGTTGAAATGAATCGATAAAAATGGGATGATTATTCTTCAGCTCATCCTTTGTGGTGCTATGAAATTCTTAAACCAGATGGCAAATAAACGTTTTGGTGTTATCAGAGCTAATAAATATCACAGTAATAAAACCTGGACTGCAGCGTTCCAACCAAATACTGAAAACCTTTGCTGATATTGGTGTGTAAGTCACATAATGACAGACAGATGATAAATAAGTCTTTAATTATTAGGTTTATTTAGGGGATGCGATACCTGTAACCTACTGCATCCATTGTGTCATCTTGGTGTACGACCAGCTGGGTCAGCGTCAATTTAAACAAGCTGCTGTTAAGTTCAGATTCCTGCAGAAAAACAGCCTTAGCTAGATTTATTATCTACTGACATCCAGCCTAACATGTTAAACCATGTTAGCACGCATGCTTAATGACTCCATTCACAGCCCACTCCAGTGGATTCCCTCCAACAGTTTCAGGGCCAGAGAAATGTGAAAGAGATGAGCTCCTCTCAGTCTGCTCCATGCTGCAGCCCTGCGCTGAAACCAGTACCTGGTGTAAACCCATCAGGGGATGTTGTGGGACATCATCTGTGGGACGTTCAGTTCAAAGTCACAGCAGGTTTTCATTTGCAAGACAAAACTGTTTCACATCTGTAGCTAGCAATAATCCTGCTACTTCCTGTGTGTGTTTCCTTTTCTTTTAATGTCATTTGAAATATCTCACAAATGTCTTAAAGTGTTACTTTACCCTAAAATTCTCCTCAGGCTTAATTTGACTCCACTGGGCTTTGACGAAGTTCAAACTCCCCATCCTGAGCGGCACTTGTTCAGTGTGCCGTGCCAAACTTACTTCTAGCGCACGCATTTTAAACAGTACTGTTGGTGATGGGCAGGCTTTGTGATATCTGTATTAAATCTCCACATTTACATTCCAGACACCAAGAAAAAGAAATCTGCACATTTGTAACATATTTTCCAGTGATTTTGTTTACAAGAGCTGTATCCTTGCATGAGCTGAGATTCTTTGCAGAAATGAATAAATATCTCTATTTACTGTCAAACTTCTCTGCTCTTTCCTTGCGTATGAAATTGTGCATCACTTTAAAGTTTTCATTTACGCAAAACAAACTAGAGGCCTTTTTTATGCTTGACTTGAGATGCTTGACAGTGTTCCAGGAAATATTGAGTGTAAATTATTGACTTCACACACTGGGAGAGGCTTGCTGAGGAAATGCAGCTTTATTAGCTACTGGGTCATACGCTCAGTAACATGATGACCAACTAACATTCATGTAACGTTACACAATGACATGAGATGGACAGTTTCGCTGTTCAAACATGATTGACTGGCATGAGGTTCATGTATTTTTGTTGTCCACATCCAATAACCTGTAGAAGAAACCATTTGCATTCAGAAATCTGCTCTAATTTCTTTATTTCCAGTCTTCCAGTATTTGTGTCAAACAGCAGCTTTTCTGCTAAAGGACAGCTGGAGGTCAAAGCTAGCCAGATGTTTTTCCTGTTAGTAAATTCTCTACTCAAGTTAAAGAGAAATCTTCAAAACCATTTTTTATGTAGTTTCCAGAAAGAAGGCTCCCAGGTACCAGGTCCAAGTCCAGGAAAAGTTCCTTTTACTTCTCCATCTGTTCTTACATGGGCTGTAGGATGGTTGAAGTTCCTTTACATGTGTGGCAGCTGGCTGCCTGGTTTCAGTTGTAGAGATGTTGTCTCCTTTTTCTTGTCCTCACTGTCTCCATTTCGTTGTTTACCCTTGTCAGGTCCACCATTAACGTAACGTAGTGATAACTAAAATAAAGAACAATACTCTAACATCAGGGGAGGCTTACATCCACAAAGCTTTTTCATTTTGTCCAGTAAGTGTCGCCTTAACAAACTTGTCATTTTTTTACCGTTGCCAACCCTGTCCCCATATTTTCTGTCAAATTGTTCCCCATATTACTCGTGCTCTAGCTTGCAAACACAAGTTGGTTTGTGAAGATGTGCACAAACGACACGAGGCAGCCATGATCTACACGCATCTACATGCTAAACAGCAATGTTATTAGCGTCATCCATTACTTCTTCAATTCTCACCAGTTTCTAAACATCTCCACAGCATGATGCTGCCACCACCATGCTTCACTGTGGGGATGGTGTTCTTGGGTTTATGAGAGGTTTTAGTTTGCACCATAACAGTGCCTTCCTTGATGACTCCTTATCCAATCCACAAGTTTTGATGGATGACCCTCTCTAAGCAGGTTTCTAGTGGTGCTGTATTTGGGATGATGGATTTAAAAAGTGCTTAAAGATTAATTTTTGTGATTTGTACGTTTTCCATTATATAAAAATAAAACAAAGAAATAAAGATAAAAATCCTGAAACAAGTTTTAAAATAAAAAAAGTGAATATTTGGGTCTGTTTTCTAAGTTGGATGCATGTTTGTTACCGTGACAACACAGTTGCCATGTTCAGATGGTGGCGTTGTGTATGTAACATGTTACTTACAATGAGCGTCTGTACCTGGGAGAGAAAAATGAGCGTAGGTTACAACAGTGATGTAACCAGGTTATACAAATGCTGCCCTGGCTTGAGGCTCAACGTGCCTGGCTCAGCTGTTAATCTTCTTGCAGTGCTCCCTACAGGTCTGATTAAATAGTAGGAAGTCCATTTGTATATTAGTATAGGGTTAAGGACAGTTTTAGCCTTTTAAGTGTAACCCTGCACAAAAAGTGAACTCACCCCAAGATTTCCTCTCTAATCCAGACTCAGCCTCTCGTGTTGGAAGTCTCCCCAGCTGCAGGTTACAGTTACATCATAGATGCTGGCTTTTGACCTGCAAGCCGAGAACAAACCAAGTTGGCCGAACCAAAGTTTTTCGCTTTGTCTCCTTCCAGCTGGAACGAGCTCAGGCCCAGAAAAGTTGCAGACTGTTTTTGAGCTGCCTAAAACTTCCTTAATTCATGGTTTTTTCTTTGACTTTTGCATTTTGTTTGTATTGTATGAAGCAAATAAGCAGAAGGGAAAAACATGGATAAAAATAAATTGTACAGCATTTTCATCCATCCAAACTGCCGCCTCTACGATCACAAAGATGATGTGAAACTAAACTTTGTTTGGTCCATTATTTCTCCTCTTTAATGATATCAGTTAGTGTCTTATTATACATTATTGGATAACCTGCATAGCAATCTTTACATTGAGGTATAACTTAGATGGTACTTCTGTGAACTGAGGAACACAACTAAATGTGCGGGTAGGTGTCGTCGTCTGCCCTGAATGATGAGTGTGGTGAGGGGGTTGTGAAGGACGTGGCTACAGTCCAGTGTTTCGCCACCGCTACGGACCTGTGGTCAAGCTGCACCACAGAGCCGAATATGACGCGGATTTCAAGGTGAAGACGAAATGTACCCAGTCTCATTTATTCCAGATCACACCTGGCAGAACATAGCTGCTGCTAGGCCTGTCACGATAAGCAATAAGTCAATTAATTGCACGGTAGGAAAAAATGAGGGCGATAACTTTGCCGGCCGCGTTAATTTTAATTAGTCCCCATGTTACTTTACCATAGACTGTTTATGACAACAGGTTTCACTAGGAGTATCTCGACTGAACGCTTTCGCTTCTTGCAGACTGATCTCTCTAGTGTCGTACTTGACAGCAGCATGTTGCAGCACGAGACCGTGGTGAAGCACCTGTGCGAGCCGCTATGCCGCATTTATTTTACAGGGCTGCCAACTGTCACGCGGCCGTGAGACTCGCGCATTTTAGTGGCTTCTCATGCTCTCGCGCTAAATTTCCGATTCTCACGTTGAATCATGTAAATAAGTCGCATGGAGAAAAATAGCTGCGAGCATTTTCTTATTTCTTGTTTAGCTGCCCCCCACATGTAGCCTACAACATCAGTACAAAGCCCCGACTTCCTGGTCTACCGTAATAACCCCCGTAATGCGCAGGCCCATTACACAAATAGAGTCAGCCTTTATACTACCGTATATAACAAAATACACATCAAGAGCAATGCCGGTTAGTCGAGAGGTTCGGGAGGATTCCCAGAGGGCTGCATTACTTTTGGACCGGTGTCCCGGCATATGTGTAAAAGCGCAGCGTCGCGACGCAGCAGCGGCTCGTAGATCAGTCTGACACGCAGTGATGAGGGGAGATGTTTCAGCTTCACAAGCGATGCGCAGTATATATATTTTTTTCTATTTTTTTTATTAATACAATGGTACTAACTGGCAGTTTTGCCGGTTTTACCTGTCTGAGCCCCGTGTCTGAGACTGAGACTGCTGGTCTGAGACAAACAATAGCTACTGGGACCTGCTGGAAAGAAACTAGTCTGTATTACCGCAGACAACGCTTAAAAGGAGTTTTCTTCTTATTGTGGGTGCAATCATCCATGAAACTCAAGAATGATTGCCAGCAGGAGAATATTGTAGGTGATGTTGGCATATTTTTTTTGAGGGGGGGACTATCCAGTTTCAGCTGTGTTGCTCATTCCACAGAAGTACAATCCTTACAAGTTATTTGTGGTTTTAAGGTGACTGATCAGGCTAATAAATGGGAAAAATAAAGATTAATTTCCTTATATTTTTGTATCAAGTTATTTGTAGTTTGGCTTTTGTTACTGTTTAAGTGCAATAAAACTTGTTTATAAGCAATGAGTCCTTGATTATGTTGCCTGTTTAACATTTATGAGTGAAAGCATGGCTCACTTACAAAAATTTTATCATCGCCATCCGGAACCATGACTGTGAACAGAGCCGACGATGTGACCAAGCGGACAACAGAAATCTTACATTGTTACTCGGCTCATTGTTTCCAGGGCTGAGGTAATCCGCCACACTCTTCCTCCACCTGCTTGTTGTTGTTTTCTGCACACAAATCCCCCCAGAGTCTGTTTAAGGTTACTCAAGGACTTCAGGCAGCCTTTAATTGGAAAAGAAGATGGTGATGAAGGCAATGAAAGGGCAGAAGACCACATGCAAAGTAATATACTGTAGTAATTCTGTTGAAGGTCAGTTCAATCAGAAAGGATGTGAATAAGCAAAAGTCAACCATAAGTGTTTTATGTTGATGAAATTTTGCTCAGATGGTGGATCAAAGGTTTCCTGAGGTAAATGAAACCATACTGTTGGACTGTTGAAGTTTTTAGTGGCAAGCAAATGGGGACTGAGATTCTTTTGAAGTCACAAATTAGCAATATTTCTGAATTTCCACGCTTGAGGCCTATTTCTTTCCTTTCGTTTACGTTCTGCTAGGTTAGACCGTCATATCACACCATGTGACTTGTTTGTCACGGTTTCATTTTCCTCGGCCACCTTCGGTTTTCAGCTAGTTGAGTTTATCAGTGTAATTATTATTATTATTATTTTATTTTTTTTCAGGCTGAAGGCTTTTTAGTTGATTAAATCTAACAACCCTCATCCCTGTAAGTGGAAGGTTATTACATGGAGATTTTGGATTGTGTTTTTATGTAAAGCCTTGGACTTTTCATGAAAGGCTGATCCGGATTATTATCCAACTGACCCGCTCATTGATGGCTTAAGTAAAGTGCAGTAGTACTGTGGAGTAGTTGTACAGAATACAGTAGCAGCTAGAAAAATATGCCAGTAACTTTTTAAAAAAAATAGACATTTATTATTAGGAGTAAATTAGACTAGCAATGATGCAAAAAAACGTCATAGATTGGGTAAATGGTTGTTAGTATGTGGAGCTTGATGTGGTAATAGGGGGATCAGAACACCTATGTAGCGGAAAGAGGCCAAGACGCCGTTGGAATACCCTTTTTGGTTTATATCAAGCCCTCTGCGTGATAGGTTTACGACCAGAGACCAAGACTCCCTTGGTCCAGAACAGATGATAACTGTTGTTTTTAAGACTGAGACTGTCCTCACCCCCTTTTTGGGTAAATAAAGAACATTGGCTTTACAAGTAAATAAAACCAACCCAAAACTCAGAACCGTTATCTTCAAAAAGAGACTTGATTGAATCCAGAAAACTGAGGTGCCAGACTGCTGGGAAAGTATCAACCATTGTGTGATTAACAACACTCCCTTTACAGAGAGCCTCGTCTCGGGACGTTTCGCACCCAAAATTTAACTTAGAGATAACACCTACATTCCACATCTGGTCTTTGTTAAACAAGACTGCTTTTAAACTCAATTCTAAAATGGCCTTAAGCATCGGATTTCTGAAAGAAGAATTCATTCAAAAGTATTTATCACATCAAGAAAATATAGATGACTTTTTGATCCAGTTCCTGGGATAAATAGGAGCAAAGTTGTAATTAAGCTGGAACATGGAGTTAGAACACCTCCTAGTGGCGTTTCATGGAATAGCACTTTTTGGACCAAAGAGGACTCTTCTTTTTGTTTAAGACTTTCGGAAACTTTAAAGTAGCATGCTTATCATTTAATACCCCTAACTCAAGGAAGAATGTATCATTTTTAATATGCAAAACCTTCTTTCCAGGTACCGGATTCCGGAGTATATCTTTTATCTGATGATAAATGTGTGCTACATTTATGAGTAACTAATTTTTCTGAGTAAAATCCGAAGTGTGTTTACTCTTAAGCCAAACTATTAACATGTGTCCTTATGCAATGTGTTTTCATAAGGTCTTTATTGTTCAGTTGGGATATGGGAAAATAGAATTAGAACTTACATATGAAATTTGATCAAACTTATTCCCTTTGTATGTCAATTAGTCTTAATAGCGCCAATATTTCTACGCTGTGATTGGATTTGCAGTGTAGAACCCGCCTCGTTCAGAAAAGACAGCCCTCAACTTAAAAGGGAAAGTTTGGAGAGTTTTGAAGTGAATTGTGAATAAGAAGAAGAGACGAGAGATTGAAAGAAACTAAAGAAGAAAAAAAACAGATCTGTAAAATTAACTCCATGGATTAACATTGTTCGAACTTAGTTTGTTTTGTCTTCGTTTAGTCTTTTTATGTTTAAATATAATGCAAAAGTAACCCGGAGGCGTTGCTACATAACAGAGATAAACTTCCAGCACGCCGCACAAGATATATCCAGTTTTTGGAATTTTTATTACTTTGTTGTGTGAAGGAAACCCTCTTCCTTCACTCACCTATATCCGAGCCATCTAACTATCAGTTGGGTCGACCAAACCCGACCACCAGCTCTGATATAATTGATGCCATCCGCCACTGCTGCTTGGCCACCGCCCGTTCCGCCATCCGGTTCACCAAAGGGGAGGCCGAAAGGCTCCGAGGTTCACGCTTTGGGACACCAGACCGGAGAGGTCCAAGACGGGCTGCTTGTCTTCTGGTCACGAGAGAACTCCAGAAGGTCCACCTGCACACCTCTCTCCAGCCACCCACGACTGCTTCCTGAACACCTTGGTGACCAAACTAAGACTGAACCAAACCCAACCCCCTGATCATAGCTGGTGTCTCTTTTAGAACCTCTAGCAAAGTTAATTCTATTCCCAAAGTCCCGTCTATAGTAGAATAGTACAGTACCTGTAGATAGATGAACCAACACGCAAACATCAACCACATCTAGTTGGAAGCGGATGGAGAGATGAGCACGTTTGTGAGCATGCACGTGTGAACGTGCATGTGTGATCATGCAACAAGGATGATGTTTGTAGGGGGGCCGTGATCACGCCGCACCCCAAATTCCCACCAGGCTGTCAGAGAAGTGCTGATGTTGACACTTTTAAAGCACTTTAGCTTTTTTATACTTAAGCTGA
>JBAMHW010000025.1:2294879-2308090 GCA_037177495.1 Rhadinocentrus ornatus | reverse complement strand
GCTTGATGGCTTCATCCAGGCCAGCAGAGAGTTGCTTCCCTGAGCTGCCTGGTGTAGCTCCTTAAATGTCTGTTTTCTTAATCTCTCTTTTCTAGGCATGCTGTAATTGATACACATGATGGTGGTGACTCTTCCTTATGTGTGCGCTGCCTGAGTCAGAGAAGCAACGGGAGCTCAAAACATAATGAGATTTCATGTCTTGTTAAAAGGTAGCCATGTTTCTATTTTCTTTCAACTGGAAAAGAAAATTACAAGGACGTTTCTCAGCAGCATGATTTCAGCCAAATAATGTTTCACTTTTTTCTTGCTGATTTAGAGGATGTGACTAATGAACTAAAGAAATGCCACTGTATGAAAGTAACTCATGCCAATGCCGGGAGAGCTTGGAGCCGGAGAAGTTGTGACTGTGAGAGGCTGTAAAGAGCTGGGAGATTTTTCTGCACACTGGAGAAAGACCAGCCAAGTTCAGCACTTCGCTTTCATCTTTCTGTACTCACTTATGAAACGGAAAGAATAGGTGAAGCGTCGATACTGGAGCTGTTTTTAATCCTGTTAATGAAATTAGTTATCACTATTCTATGTAATGGTTGATAATAAAATTAAATAGTTCAATTAAAAACTATATTTTATTTAAATCAATTATTGATTACAATCAAATAAAGCTAAACTGAATTTAAACTAAATCCAATTTGTATTAAATTACATGGTTTAATAAAAAAAAAATTTAATTAGTCAGACAAATTCATAAAGTTCAGTTCAGTTAACTTATATCAAATTAAATAAATAAAATACTGACATTTAGTTTGATAAAAATGAAACCCAACTTAATAAAACATAACAGAATGAAATCAAATTAGATGTAATTTAAGTGATAAAGTCACATTAAACAAAATAAAATTAAGTTAATTAAACATAAATTAATTAAATACAATGCAATAAAAATTCGCTAAGTTACATTGATTTGCATTAAAGTATCAATAAATTTGATCAAATTATCAAATTTAACCAAATTAACTTACATAAAAATAATCTAAGGAAAATTAATATTAAATAAAATGTAATAAATTATATGAAGTTGAACAAAATTAAATTGAAATTATTTACTTTGTTTTAGTTTGTTTTCTTGCAGATTCAGCAAAGACGCTCAGATTGGGATTTTTTTCAGATGGCGAATCAGACACAGCCTTGACCTCTTGACTGCTGAGTCACTGCCCACTGATGCAGAGGAGCGAGGAAGGCACACAGCATCATAAAACTCCATAACAAGATATTTCAGTGTTGCTGTGCAGAAGAAAATGTAACAAATGGTCGAAATGTGCATTATTAACTCACTTTTTATGTTTTTTTTAATTTTACTGCAGGTGGGAAAAAGAAGGTACTACCCTAACCCTTTTTTCAGTGTTTTATACTAGTGATTTCATCCCTGGGCTGGATCCTTGTGTCACTAAGGGTTACTGATATTAGAGCCTTGTAATGCACGTAATAAATAAATGAGCCCAGAGTGTGCTGGAATCAGCTGTTGGTGTCCTTGCCTTGGGTCTCAGAACTATATGCCAGCCAATGCAGCGCGTTGATGCAGCGGCTCAGTTTTTACCTTTTGGCCACCTTGTGATTTAATGCTGCTAAGCTGTAACAATGGTGTTGCATTAAAAACAGATGTTTTATTTATCTATTTTTGCCCCACTTTGCCTTGTTTAAAATACATACTTTTATGTAATGTTTTGCACTGAACTGCACTTTAATTTTGTAGTTTAAGGCCTCATTGATGCAATGACAAGAAAGAGTGAATTGTACTGACTCTTTGCACCTTTTAATACCTTATTTTATCTTATAGTAGTAATATGAAGATCTAAATTATATTAAAACAGTTTGGTAACAACACTGCCTTTTTATTTGAACATCTTTAAGAGTCAGGTTAGGCAGAGGATTGTTCAGCTGCCCAAATTTGAAAACAGCCTTACTAAAGACTAGGGCTGGACGATATGGCCAGAAAGAAAACTTGAATCACGATATATTTCTTAATTTCAGTCGATACGATATAATTCCGATATCGATATAAACAAAATAAAATAAAGACTCTAATAAAGTCTCTAATAATACCAGAAAAAGTCACTAGATCTGTTGCTTGTCGCTTAAAAAATTAACAAAATAAAAAAAGTCGCTAGAAGGGAGTGAAAACAAACAGGACAAAGTCGCTAAGTTGGCAACACTGAGCCAAACCACTTCCGTACCTATGAGTTAGTCTTTCCTCTCCTATCAACAACTTCGTCTGCTTTCTCTTCGTTTGTAGAAGCTTGTTCACACGTTTGCATTACAGACATGAGCATTCGTTTTGTAGCTAAAACAAGCAGCGTTGCAGCTAAGCCTAGCCTAGCCTTCTACCTTGCGCTGAGCACCGCCAACTGCTGCTTTTCTATTTTTTTTATTTTTTTTTTTTGTCTTTACTGCTGCCAGGCTTGGTTGGGCTCCGTGTCTGTGGTGTACGTCATCACTTACGTAGCCAGTGTGTTGCAGCTCTTTCTGTTCGACTTGAACGCCAGTCAGTGGAACGCTGTAATCTTATACTGTATGTATATCAAAATATCGGAAATTTGTTCAAAACTCATATTACCGTTATTGAATAAAAGTATATTGTGATATACAAATTGATATTGAATTATTGTCCAGCCCTATTAAAGACCCACTTTTTCAAACTTTTCAAACTTAAAACCAACTTGTGCTTTTCTGAAGAAGCGTCCGCAGCTGAGAAACCACACTATGCAACTCTTTCATCCGAGACGCTGCATCACGCTGCAGCTGAGTTTGGCGTCACGCACACGTCACACACTAGCAAACACATGTAAACAACACGCATTGTGGCTGATTCAATTCTTCCTTAGAACTAATTTTATTTTCTAGTAAAGACAGTTAACGTGGCAGAAAAGTGACTGATCACCTTAACTCAAATAGCAAATGTCTCCTATTTAAATTAGCAATATAATTGACAGACACCAATTTACCACCTAAGTGAAGTTGATTCTATAACCATTTTAGGCTATTTAAAGCAAGAATTTTTACCAAAAACTGTAAAAAAAAAAGAAAAAAGAAAAGAAACATGAGTCTCTCTTGACCGGTTTTTCTCTTCTTAGACTCCGAGCAGTGTTTTTAAGTGTAATGGCTGTTTTCATTTCATTTAATAAGCTGCTGTTTCTCTGATCCAGTACCTCCTGTAGATTATTTGCAGTGTGATAAGGTCTGAAAGTTAGCTTTCCTTCATAATGTCTACTCTCCTTGATGTTTGCGCAGCTTGGTTAAACCATGCTCGATTTGTAAAATATAACAAGAAAATATCCCCACACCATTACACTACAAGCTCCAAGCTTTCATGATGTTTTCAGACCATTTTACTGTAAACCTTAGAGCTGGCTGTGGTTGAAAATCCCAGTACATCCGCAGTTTCTGAAATACACCAACCAAGTCACATAAACTTCGTCAAGTCGTCTTGACCATCTCACTAAATGAATTGAGTTGCTGTCATGTGATTGGCTGATATAAATATTTGTGATAAGCAGCAGAGCAGGTGGATCTGATAAAGTGGCAGGTGAGTGTAACATAGTGGTGAAAACAACTTACTTGTAGTATTGCACTCTCCTTTCCAGAAATCTAGATGTTCCTCTGAACTTTCAGCTAAAGATTTAATTATTGTAACTCCAGCTGCTCGGTTGCTTACAGGGAGAAGACGACTGGCCCCATTACCCCAGTGCTGCTACTTTTCATTGGCTTCCTGTTAGTTTTAGGACTCAGTACAAACTGTGAGTATTTGTTTTTAAAGCTGTTACGGCCGCCTGCATGCCGGCCTACATACAGGACATGACTGCAGTTTGCCCTGCTGACTGACAGCAAGTGCCTCACCGGGTGCCACCGTCCCTCCACTGGAATTGGGCTGCCTGTGTGGGTTTGTAGCTAAACTTTGGTTAATTTGTAAAGAGTTTGTGTTTGAGTTTAAAAGATCTTTACCCTGCTTGAGGTGCAGTTTCTTTTGTTTATTAATTCTAATTCCGCCTTAGTGCGTGTTGCCTGTTTTGGGACATTTTCAGTTTGATTGTAAAAGTAATTAATTGTGTTAGTAGTTGTTACCCCTTTTTATTGGGACACCTTTTGTTTATATTGTTATGGTAATTATTACCCGTTTTTGGAACACTTTAGTTTGATTCTTGTGTTTGAGTTACCTGTCTTATAAGTTTGTGGTTTCAGTCGACACCGGATGGTCGTTTTGTATTTGAACCCATTTGTGTTTTTAAAATAAATTGTATTTTTTATTTGAGATTTGGTATTCGACTTGCTTTGTGTTCCGTCCCTGCTACAACTAGCAATATGGGGACGTAACAAAAGCCTTAAACGGTTTAGCTCCCTTGTACCTGTCAGAGCTGCTGCTCAAGCATGCTACAGCCAGGACTCTGAGGTCTTCTACACAGCTCCTTCTGAAGGTCGCATCTTCGAGGCTCTTACCGGTGGTGACAGAGCTTTTTTGGTTGCTGCTTAGACGTTGTGGAACAGTTTGACATTAGAACTGCCCATCTGTTTCTGGTTTAACGTCCTTGCTCAAGACCAGCTTCTTTGTACTTGCTTTGGAAATAAGCTTGACATTTCCTTGCTGTTACTTTTTATTCCGGTCTAATGTTTTCCAGAATCCATCTTCATGCTTGCAACTGTTTATTTTGAAAATAGTTTGCCTGCCTCTCGTTCAGGTGTAAACCTTGTGGCAAAGACAGTCACCATCTTGGCCCTCATGGCCCAAATGCTGCTACCAGTGCCAGTTCCAACAATACTGCTTTTCTTATATCGCTGAGGAAGCCTAGGCTTGGATCTCTCGGGCACCAAAACAGCCAGTAGTCAGTGGCTCCCCCGCTTAGCTACAGTACTCCAGGTAGACCGTGTAGCCGCTGCATTAACACTGTCCTCCACCATACTTTCTACAAGCAGCTCATCACTGTACCATGCTTCACTTCTGTCTTTTGTCACAGCACAGAGATCGGTAAACTTTTACCTGCACATTCCCTGCAGATATGTCAGCACGTAGCCTCTCAAGCTAAACAAGTAAACATGAGACATTAATGCTGTAAAAGGACACAGGTTCATCAAGATGATGTCTCACAAAATGAGTTGTTTTTTTTCTCTGAGCTTATCTAGTAATCCAAGGTAGCTTTTTACATTATTCATATCTCTTCACATTCATAGCACCCTCTGTGCTGGATTAGGCAATGTAGATCAAGGGCAGAGCTCAAATAGAGCTTCACCTGAACCTGCAATCCACTCAGACAAGAAGTGGCTTGTGACCAGTAACACCAGTTCATTCTGGCCATTGTCTAAATCTTTAATAACTAAAAAGTTTAAAAACTTGACAATTATCCTGCATCAGTAGCAGCGTAAATCTCAGGCTTTGATCTCACCAGAGAGACAGCAGACTGTCCATATGTCTCTACCGGCCGCCATCATGCTAAATATTTATTGGACCCCACTTTTTTCAGGAAGCAGACGCTCTATCTTCAAACCTTCCTTTTTAAAGGGCTGGTTTAGGGACCCTGAGCCATTGCTTTAGTTATGCTGCTATAGGCTGAGGCTGCTGGAGGATGTCCCATAATGCATTGGACACCTCTAAGCCTCCCTGGCTTAGAGTTACTGTGTGTGTCAGCCCCTCTGTCCTTCCTCGGCAGATGGCCGTCCTTCCCGAGTCTGGTTCTGTTTATACTTCTGCCTGCTGCTTTTCTGACATGAAATGGGAAAATATAAATATTGTAAATGTTGTAAATAAAAGAAAATGTTTGAAACAAACTTTGAAATTAAAAAATAAAAAATTGTGTTCATATAAACCAACGAACTAAAAATAATTACCCAGCTGAGGAAACAAGTGGATTGCTTTGAATCTTCAATTTTCCATTCTGAGCATGAAAATATAGAAATCAGAATCAGTTTTTTAACCAATTATAAACACAAGCAATTTGCCAGCAGATGTAGAAAAACAGACTCGTATATAGTGGTGTCTACTATGTACAAAGCTCTTTACAAATACAAATCACAAATAAAAACTCAAATCCACAGTATTTACAGTGGAGAGGCAGCGATTGTGCAGCCGGTTATCTGTTCATCTGTTCAATAAGATGCCTGCAGCAGGAAAGAAGCTGTTCCGGTGCCTGTTAGTCCTGGTCTGCAGGGCTCTGAGGCGCCGGCCAGACGGGAGCAGTACAAAAAGACTGAGAGGAGTCCTTTATAAAGTTTCCTGCCCTCCTTTGAGTCCTGGAGCAGTCCGTGTCCTGAACAAATGGCAGGGGGGCTCCAAAGATGCGCTCTGCAGTCCTGCGCTCATCTTGTCCTGCTTTATGGCAGCTCCAAACCACACAGCGATGGAGGGGCACTGGACTGACTTACTGACTGCTGTAAAGAATATCAGCAGCAGCTCGTGGGGCAGTCTGTGTTTCCTCAGCAAGTCCATTCAGCTGATATTCGGCTCCCACAGATCCTGGGAGATGAACGTGCTTTCCACAATGTGCTCAGTGCTGCTGAGGGCCATGAGGGGGGCTAAGCCTTGTTTCCTGAAGTCCACAAATATCTCTTTTGTCTTGAGCGTGTTCAGCTTTAGATTGTTCTGACTGCACCAGACCTCCAACCTCCACTTACTGTCGATATGCAGCATCATCATCGTCCTGGAAGAGAACGATAAAGGTGGTGTTCGCTGCAAACTTCAGGAGCTTCACAGAGGGGTCCATGGAGGTGCAGTCATTAGTGTAGAAAGAGAAGAGCAGTTGAGAGAGGACACATTGTGATGTGCGCTGGTGCTGATGAGTGCCGAGTGTCCGAGGTGAACTGTCCCAGCCTCACATGCTGGCTTCTGTCTTTATAATCACAATAAGTTTTAAGTAACAATAAGGAGGTTTTCTGCAGAGTTTTAACCAGATTGAACCTCAAATCTGTAAAATTAGATTGTTCCACAGATAGGGACGACTCTCAGTCCGGAATCTGGATCTCAAAATAAATAAGAGCAGTTAATTTGTGGTTCTTGGTCCTGTGGCTGGAGCGTGAAGCCCAGCTTAGAAAAAAAACTGGAAATAGGGTTGTTGGGCACATCAAAGTGTCCCTAAGCTCAAAAAGAAGCTTGTCTGTTTTTTATTACAGCTAAGGAAACCAGTGGATAGCATTAAATCTTCTCGTTGATTCAGTCCTACATCCTATGCTGCACGAGGTGAGTGTAGAGGAAAAACACCCAGAATCAAGAAAGGTGGCCATCTGCCTGGACCAGTTGGGTCAGAGAGGACAGAAAAGAGTGGTCAATGGGCGCAATAACTTTTATTTTGCCTTAGAGTTATTGCTAAGAAAGCGATGGACACATCTTGTATTGATGATATTGTGACTCTCTGTAAGGGCGACAGATGGTCATTACTTGACCAGAACTGTTCCTACAAGTTTCTGTTTTACTTTAAAGTGTCTCAAGAAGTGAAAGCAGCTGCAAAAGCACATTAACAGACCTTATCACCCCCCTGTGGGTCTGTCATTGTAAAACCTCTCTCTAGGGGTCCTAGACTAGGGGCTGAGATAGTGTTCCCAGATGAGAACTGGGTATACAAGGAACTGTCCCCCCAGTAATTCTGTCCGTTAGTCCTATTATTTCTGTGTGACCATGTACAGACCATTCAGTGTTTGACGTTTTTTCTCTGCAATATGTATATTTTTTTTCTTTTTACCAGCAGGTTAGGTCAGGCTTTTGGTAAGGCGAGATGCTGTTACTGCACTCCTTGAGAGGGGGTGGTTTTCACGGCAGGGGTGCTTTTTCCGGCACGACACCGGTACAACACGTGGCATTAACATGTCACAGAGAGGGACAGTACATGCACGTATTACGTTACATGCTCCTGATGGTTCCACTCACAAGTAGTTAAGGCTGCAGACTGTCTCTTATACCTGTTGTTCTCCATGTGGCCGGCAGTGCACAATGATCTGCATGCTGGAAATCCGGATTTGGTGATCCTGAGAAACTGGATTTTGGATCAGGGTGATCAACAACCAGGATAAAAGTAAGCCGGATTACGTGATCCGCCATCCTGACAAATGGAATTTTCCAAATCCGGATAGCTTTTATCAGGATTGAAGTTTTGTAGCTGGCCCTTGATGACTGGTGGTAAATTCATACCAGGTGTAGGAACTTCCACCAAACATCTGAGACTGAAACAGGTGAAAGCGCATCTAAACCTGAACTTTATTCTTGTTCGGCAGCTTGCAACGATTTAACTTATTAATGAGTAATTTTGCTTCAAGGCGACTCTCGGCTTCGCCTCTGAGCTAGTCATGGTGTTTACTAGTGTGTCTAGTGACTGAAAGTGTAAATATTAACAGTAGTCAGGTTCAACCTAGATGGCAGACAAAGTCTTGGTGACATCAGATGCACATTCCTTATATATTCCAACAATAAATAATAATAAAAAAAAAAATCTAAAGCAGCAAAAACCGTCAGTTTATTTAGCGATAGTAGCTAAATGAGAGAGGGGATTGTTACTGGGCTTTATTATGGATTGATGGTTGCACTATTGCCTCAGAGCAAGAAACTGGGTGGAAAGTTTATTCTCTCTGTGCATGAATGGGTTTTTAAATTTTAAATTGCACATGGTTGTCTCATTTGTCTCTGTGTTGGCCCTTTAATGGGCTGAACATCTGGAGAGTACCCTACACCATGTGGCAGTTGAGGTGGACTCCAGCAACCCTCATGACTGTGGATTGTAGGGTATGGAAATGGGCCAGTGGAACTGTAGCTCATTCCACTTCCATTCATTCCCAGCAATAAGGATAAATTGTCCTTAACTAAAAGTTACACAAAGACTTTTTTGTCTGCACTGAATGATCATGAGTACAAGAAATGTTACATCTCCAGAAACAACCTTTTTTTAAAATTTTGCAGAGGAAGTTAGATCTTGGAGGCTTGTCTAAGATGTTTGTGTTTAAAATAAAATTCATTTGTTTTGCTGTTGTGCAAATATCAATTCATCGTTTATCACAGTCAGCAAATCAAAACAAAAAAGCTGCAACTTTTACATATAGTAGGTCAGTATATAGTCAGACAATGTGTGTTATCCCATCTCACAACTTATACGTATAAAGGATCTAGCCCTGTATTATTGTATTGTTTGTTTTAATTCTCACACTCAAGGGCAAAAATAAATAAACAGGTCCATTGATGTCAACAGTTTCATCTGCTTTTACACAAGGCTGAAAAATGTCATCACCAAATCATTGGTGGAGACCACAGCACACTGATTAGCTACAGTAAGAAAGTGTCAGAAAAGGGGTGCAGTTGGAGTACATTTATTACCTTTAAGGTAAATCTGGACTTAAGCAACCATTAGAGCAAATAACTGACCCACAGGATAACTGTTTACCTTCATAGAGATCTGAGAGGGAGAGGCAGACTTTTATACATGGTGTAGACCATGAAGGTCTGCCAGGGGTCCATATACAAAGAAAGAAAATGACTCTGTCCCTGTCTCTAAGGGTCTATTTTAAACAAACTCTGGTTCACTTGCAGTTTGAGAACAAACGACAGAGGAAGTGATGTAGAAAGTGACATCGTAGCGCAACATGCTGGACAGCTCATTGCCTCTCCTGCTGCTCCTACTGGACAGATTCTAACCCTAACCACAAAACACATTGATAAATTAAAACTTGAGTATATAAACAAAGACTTAAAAACACAAAAAGGAAAAATTAGAACTTAGATGAACAACTTAGCCTACAATAATGGACACACAACAATACCCCCCGAAACAAAAACACAGGAAACGGACAATAACTTTAACAGAACAGAATAAATGATAAACTTGATTTTAGGATTTTAGAATCAAGATTTTGTCAAACGCATATAAAAGAACTCGAACCCATATAACAAAAAAATCTAAATTCACTGAAAGCAAACAAACACTACAAGCAGAACAATACTCAACAAGTAGAACACACACCACAGAACACATATATTAAATAAAACTTTGAATTAAAGTTAAACAAAAAAAAAAAAAGGAAGAAAACTAAACGAAAAGATTGGTTAACCAAAAGAAGGAACCCAAGTTGTAGGAAATCTTTTTGATCAGACAAATAGTTTTTAAGGAGTTTTATTGACCTTTTTGACATATTTCGACTGAAACTTTATCTTAGCGATGATCTTTATCAGCTGATGGAATACTGGAGGCAAACGCCATCGGCTTGACCAGCCGGGTAAAAATCTGTCTGATTAGGCACGCAGAGCCTAGCTCTGACAAACTTTTACATTTAATAGTGCTTCATTCTCTAGGGATGACTTTACCCAGCTGTCTACTGGCTCATTGTGATAAATAAATGTTGAATTGACTTGTTGAATACACAACCACCGTTTTTGAATGGTCACACATCTACACTCGGAGCTGCTCATGAGAGTTTGTGACCCAAACTGAAAGAAACTGGTCAGACCATGTTGTGTATAAATGCTGACAATGCAGACTGAAGCAATAAGGCATCAAATCAGTACCTTCATGTAACTCAACAGATTTGGTTTCACCTCTGGGCAGTTTGTCTGAAAAACGTCGTCATCAGTGCTTACTTAGAAGATTCCAAGAATCCAAAATCTGTTTACACTGATCCTTTGAGTGTCAGTGAGATGGCTCCAGCCCAGTTCCAAAGAAATATTTTGTAGAACAGTGCGTGGAAATGGAAGGGCTGTCTTGTGTTTGCCCTACATTCAACACTGAAAGACATTATTTGTGAAAGTGAATTTTTGTTTTGTTTGACTGCTGTTAATGGAGTGACACTGATCGAACCCATTTGTTTTGTTGTGGTGGTATCACTGTCTGGGTCAAAATAGCTTGCTCTGGAACAATGATTTCGAAAGCATACCAGTGACTTCTGAAGGAAAGCTGCAGGAATTTTGTTTGTGATGTTATTTATTTGATGGTTGTGGTGCAACAATTTAGTGTCTTGGCCCTCTTGTTTCTGGCTCATCAGCTTTGTGCACTCACAAATGATCATGAGCTGCTTCTAACCATAAATCTCCACTTTCAAGTGTGGCATGCGGGGAGTGGTAGCCTAGTGGCTGGCAACTAAGGTAAAAAACACTCCCTCCCTGAGTAAAGCCCTTAACCCCCAAAGTCTGGCAGCCCACTGCTCCTAGTGTAGCTAGTGATGGGTTAAGTGATGTTTTGTAAGATATGTACTGACAAATAAAAGAAAAAAAAGTTAAGTATAATGATCAAATGGAAAATGCTTTGCATCATTTCTCTTCTAACTCTCAGTAGTATGAAGGAATTTTCTTTCCACGGTAGAATAAAATCAGCCACCCATTCAGATATTACCCACAAGACAGATGGTATTTATTTATTTTTTGTCTGTGCATAAGGAGCACAGTTCAAACCTGAGCATGATCTTTATGATTCTATATGTCTACAATATATAACTTAAATATTCTATCTCAGTTGAAGGGGAGAGATCGTCTTAAAGCACAATAATGTAACATTTGAAGGAATAATTTATACATTCTTTCTCTTACAACTAAACATGGACGTCGTAAGTAATAAATGCTTCTTTGTTCAATTCTGCGAAGAATAGTTTTTTTTCTCCTACAGCCTTGATTGGCCTTGCACTGTAGCTTGAAGGAAATGTTGAAATGCTTCTGCAGGGTAACTCACTTCTGGCTCCAATAGACTCGTGTTAAAAAAGTTTCAAATAAGTCTGCTGCCTTAAAGCCTGGTACACACAAGGATTTTTTAATCTCATGAGATTTTTTATTGGTTCGAGACCTCACACATGAAGATAAAAAACAGGCATTAAACAGTTTTTATGATACTGTGTGTGGTGGCTCCGATAATCTAATTATCTACAATCTAGTCCTCCGAGCCGGACATCTTGCGTGACCAAACGTCATCTAACAAAAATGTAGAAGAAGAAACATAGCAGCAACCGGAAAACACAACACCCAGCATGGAAGAGGATATATAGGACGAGGGAACGATGGTGGTCTTGGGACTGTTGTTAACAGAAAAATCCAGAACTGAAAAAATAACAGACTGGAGACATCGTGAACACGGACTTTATATCCTTCCTTGTTTCCCAGCCAGCTCGCTCTCTGATTGGCTACATTCCGGCCCACCTCACAATCCACCTCACAACTCAGGAGTCGTGAAGATATCAGGTCGTAAATATTGAACATGTTCAATATTTCTGATTGTCGACTATGACCCGTTTCAGAGCGGATTATCGGGACTAATCTGCTCGTACCACATCTCAGACCAAATGATTACTGTTACAGGGAAATCAGGTATCACAATACAAATTTTATGTTACATGGTTATGAATCCACACAAATATATGTGCTTAGATTTGCAAAATGTAGCTTTTATCATCATCCAAGATTTTTTAAGATAAGATCAAATCCTTTATTGATCCCACGGTGGGAAATTTCACTGTTACAGCAGCTCAAACACTAGGTAAAAGAGACTTTAAACAATAGGCAAAATAAAAAACAAAGACACAAAAAACACCAGTATGTACAATAAATAGTAAAAATACAAATAAGAGAAAAAGAAAGAAACAGTCTTTATAAACCAGCCTGACCCAGTGTGATGTGGAGAGCTGAGGTGTTATTACAGTACAGGGGAACATGGATTTATAGAAGATATGACTTAACTGTATCAGTAATGAGTGGAATGAAAAAGAGCATAAAGTGCAGCTAGGACATCAGTAAACATCAGTCCTACTGAGATATGAGGAAGTTTGTTGCAATAAGAGAATTATAGTGCAGCATTAAACAGTCTGATGGTGTTTGGTATGAAGGACATGCGGAAGCTTTGTCCTACACCTTGGTAGTCTGACTCTGTTACTGAAGGAGCTGCTTAAGGCCCCCACAGTCTGATGCAGAGGGTGGGAGGTGTTATCCCCTATGGTGGACAGTTTGGCCAGAGCCCTCCTCTCTCGCATCACCTCCATGGGGTCCACAGAATGAGCTAGCTCTTTTTATTAGTTTGTTGAGCCTCTTCTTGTCCCTCACAGAACCTTGTTCCTCAAAGAACTTCACAGAACAGAAGACGACTCTGACCCTTCTTGTAGAGTGAGTCAGTCTTGTTTATTTAAGTGGACACACAGTAGGGCTGCACAGTCAGTCATTTTCTGTACCGCTTGTTCCCATTAGGGGTCGCGGGGTGAGCTGGAGCCTATCCCAGCAGTGTTTC
>JBAMHW010000025.1:2274652-2285827 GCA_037177495.1 Rhadinocentrus ornatus | reverse complement strand
TCTCTCTCTCTCTCTCTCTCTCTCTCTCTCTCTGACTTTTTAAGCATGGGAAGTTAAATAAGACTCTGAAACTATTAATAATTAGGCCTCATTGTCCAGTGATGCTTTCAAATCAAATCTCATTCAGATATGGCAGCATAGTGTTATAATCCAACTATTTTCTATTTCTGCTTTGATTTAGCAAAATATCTGACTGAGATAGAGAAACATGATCAAGTTTAATCAGGAGGAAAGTAAAGCTGCTAGAGACAGGATTCCACCCAATGTCAGCAGCGGCTAATGACACTTTGGGAGTTAGCCACCACCACCCGAGAAAGAATGACTAACCTTAAAGTTTACTTCCAACTGGTGTGGTGACACTGCTGATCCATGCATGAGGGCGCTTTGCAGGGCATTGCACCTGGGTGGTACGTCATTGTGTTGCAGTTTTTCTTCCAATTCAGCAAGAAGCTATAGAAATCTGTAAACATGTAATCATGAAATGACCAATTACAAGGGATTATTTCCAAATTCATTAAATATTATATTTTTCTTAGCTCAAATGCCCTGTAATATTTAACTCTACTTTTAAACAGGTGAGTGTATAAAGTTTTGTATTTAGATTTTTGCCGTTTCCATTTCCATTTTCTTTTTCACTTCTACAAAATCCAAATCAAAAACAACAATTTGAATCCAACTTCTGACTAAGCAGACTAGTTTACTTTTATACAACTCATATATAAATGTAACACCAATGATACTGTTAATTCTTTAAATGTGTCATGTATATAAATACTTGACCCTGTTTCAACATTTTTGGGCTGAGAATATTCAACTGACCTGAAATACCTTTAACCTTATTCTGCCGTGATTGAGACGACTGTAGACTAAGGAGAAAGGAACACTGGCTGCACAATCACTTGCTGTGTACGTGATAAAGAGCATTCCAGGCCAGGAAGCTGCTGGTGATTTAGCCAGACAAACAGTAAAGCAGTATTTCTGCTTGAGACAAACTGATGATCAGAACAGTCTATTTTTCTACAGCTAAGAAAAAAGAATGTATCTTTGGATCCATTAACTACCAAAGAGTCAGACAGATACTGAAGACTCAACAATAAAAAAACTACATTCAGCTTTAAGTGCCTTCAAAACCCATCTTCCTCATTCAGTGTGTTGAAAAATTGATGGCAAAAAGATATTTCATTCAACTCTTCACAAAAGAAGCAATATCAAGACAATTCTTCAAGCAAGGCCTAGTCTCCCTCATGTTTTCTGTGATAATAGGTTTGTTTTTGTTTTTTTAAAGACATATCTGTTATGACCCTGGCTCAGCTAGGGAGCTGTAGTGGCCTTTATTTTAATAGTAGCTGGACAGGAAAGGGGGGGGGTTCGGAGAGAGCTGGGAATGACCTGCAGCGAAGGGCCCCAAGCCGGAACGTAAACCTGGGCCAGCTGCACCAGGGAGCTGCAGCCTCTGTACGTAGGACACTGCACAACCAGTTGCGCTACGCACATTTTTAAGATAAACAATGCTCACAATGATGAAGCCATCGTGCTGTAGAATTGATGAAAGCTCTGCTTCTCTTTATTTTTTTTTTGTTTTCCCTTTTCTCTCCTCCTCTATCTCCCTGTCAGGTTCGGCACTGACATATCAAGACTAAATTAAATAAGATTAATAATAAATAATAATAATATTTTAAACATCAAGGGCAGCCATTCATTGAACATGGTTCCCTTGGAAGAGCAAATCTGTCCGGCCAAATATGGCACACAGACCACCGTTCTGAATGTTAAGACGCTGGACAGGACAGGGTGAAAAAAAAAAAGCTGGACTGATGTGGTCCACTTTCTTGGTCTTAGTAGGGACTGGAGCAGCAGAGTTCTGAATAAGCTGCAGGTGTCTGACTGATGTTTTAGGTAGAATCTGTAAAAACACTCAACATACATACAATAATCAAGCTGACTGAAGATGAAAGCCTGGACTAGTTTTTCCAGGTCCTGCTGAGAAATCAGATCTTTTACCCTTGATAGTAGGTGGACTTTGTGGTTCCCTTCATGTGGTTTTTAGGACTGAGTTCATCACTACACCCAGATTTCTGGCCTGGTTGGTGGTTTTTAGGTCAAGGTTATGGTGCAAGCAACAAAGGACAACGTGGTTAAAACTCACTGATGTTAAATAAATAAAGCACTTTTTAAATAGCATCTAAAGCACAGCAGGATGTAATCCACACAGTGGAAATGTAAGCCATTTCCTCTTCATTTAAAGACAATAGTAATATATTTTAGGAAATTAATTAGCAGGACAAACATTTCAATACACGGATCATACTAGACAGGATATGGAATGTAATATTGACCAAGATAACTTTTTAACCTCTAAGTAATGAATGTTGCTATTATTCTGATGAGCAATATAATTAAATTAACAAGGATGAAAAATGATCAGTTATTCATATAAAGTAGAAGTCTATATGCAAACTTCGCTAACATCAAGAACTTTCAAATCAGTTCAAACAACCATTCAGTATTATTGCTGTCTCAGAGACATGGATTACTGAGGAAAAAGGAGTAGACTTTGAACTGGATGGGTGTGAATTTATACACATGGATCGCAGAAACAAAGATGGAGGAAGAGTTGGATTATTTGTGGACAAAAACTTGAAATGTAGAGTATGTCATTGGTTATAGACAAAATGCTTGAGTGTGTATCAGTGGATATTTACAGAGAACAAACTAAAAACCTGATTATAAGTTGCATGTACAGGTCACCAGGCTCGTATGTCGAACTGTTTAGAGACTGGATGGAGGAAATATTTGCAACTAAAACAAACATAACTATAAATATCTGTGGAGACTTCAGTATTGATTTGCTTAATGCAAAGAAACACAGAAAGACGGAAGAATTCATCAATAAAATATGCAGCACGAGCTTGAACCCTAAAATCACCCGACAAACCAGGATAACATGTCATAGTGCTACACTTATTGACAATATATTTACCCTTGACATCTTTAGTCATACAACTAGTGAACTTTTACTAAGTAATATCAGTGACCATTTACCAGTATTTACAGTGTTTAATAGTGACGGCAAGACTATTGATCATGATAAAACAATTAAATGCAGAAGACTGAAAACAACTGAAGCAATAGGGGCTTTGAAAATGACCTAATTGCACACAACTGGGATAATGTATATAATAACAACGTAAACAAAGCACATGAAGAATTTATGAGAGCATTTAAATTTCTATATGATAAAAACAGTCCCTTAAAGAAAGTGACTAATAGATGTGGGTCTTCCTTGGATAACAAAGGGACTGCGTAATGCTTGTAGAAAAAATAATTTACTCTACAAAGAATGTATAAAACAAAGAAATAAAGAGGCTGAAAGTAAATGTAAAAAATATAAGAAAAAATCAACAATTATCTTAAGAACAGCAAAGAAAGAATACTATAAAAAATTGTTAGATAATAATAAGAACAATGTTAGAGAAACCTGGAAAATCCCGAAAAGCGTCATGTTTCAAGGGCTTATTTCTGGGTTTTTGTGGTGTTTTTAGTTCTGTCATGGTTTTGGTTATACTTCTAGTTTTTTGTGGTGTTTAGTTTGTGGTTAGATCATGGTTTGGGTTTCGGTTTTGTCAAGTTAAGTTTGCCTTGTTTTCTGTTCCTGGCTCATTAGCTCACCTGGTCTGATTCACTTCACCTGTTCTCAATTTGTTCCCCTGTGTATACATACCCCATGGTTTCAATTCTTCCCTGTCAGATACTTGTATGTTAACTCCTGTGGTTGGTTGATCCCGGTTTGTGTGGTTCCCTGTTCCTGCGTTCCTGACAAATAAACCCTTTACCTGCACCGACCTGCCTCCTGCCTGAGCTGACTGCCTTTGGGTCCTTACCACATCCACAGCTTCCGTGACAGAAAAGAGTAATAAAAAGATCTTCTAGTCAAATAAGGTACCCTAAATATTTTATTATAAATGCTATAGAAAATTATAATACGAATGATGTGGCTGATTGTTTTAATAAATTCTCTGTAAGTATTGGGTCAGAATTGGCAGAAACCATCCCTGACTCAGAACATGGTAATCCCTGTCTGGTTGAAAGAAACTAAGTTCAATGTATCTACTGCAGTGGAGGAAAAAGAAGTAATTGAAACAGTTCTAAAACTAAAAAATGAAACTTCCTTAGACTGTGATGGTGTTGATATGACTCTTGTGAAGAAAGTTATCAATGGAATTTTAAAACCACTCGCATATATCTGTAACTTATCATTTCAGTCTGGTACATTTCCTAATAAAATAAAAATAGCCAAAGTAATCCCATTGTATAAATCTGGGAATAAATATCAATTTACTAATTATTGACCCGTTTTACTACTTTCTCAATTCTCCAAAATTTTATAAAAACTTTTCACAATTAGACTGGATAAATTCATAGAAAAATGCAAAATACTTCATGAAAATCAATATGGATTCAGGTCAAATAGAGCAACATCAATGGAAATTATAGATTCTATAGAAGATATAACAAATTCACTAGACAAAAATTTGCATACAATTGGAATATTTTTTGATTTGAAGAAAGCACTTGACACAATTAATCATGATATTTAGTTGTATAAATTAGAGAGATATGGGACGTCTTGGGGACGTCTGTTCCACTAGTTTGGACATTTCTTGTGGTATCCCATCGGGCGCCGTCTTGAACCCCAAATTGTTTATTCTTTATATAAACGATCTGTGTAAGGTAACCAAAGTTAAAAACTGGTCTTATTTGCAGATGATACCAGTGATTTTAGTTCGAGATTAATATAGAATTAAAAAAAAAAAAGAAATTATGGTTTGATAGAAATAAATTATTGTTAAATTTGATGAAAACCAAAATAATGGTGTTTGGAAATGATCGAACAAATTTGCAGAATGAAATTATGTTGGATGGGGTAGGGATTGAAAAAGTGAATGAAATAAAATTTTTAGGGTTGATAATAGATGAACAAATTAGTTGGCAACAACAGATTAGACATATCCAGAGTAAAGTTTAAAAAAGTTTAGCAGTATTAAATAAAGCAAAACAGGATCTAGATCATAAATCGCTACATACGCTTTATTGCTCATTAATTCTTCCATATTTTAATTACTGTGCAGACGTTTGGGGTAATAATTGCAAAACAATAAAACGTCCACTATTTGTTCTCCAAAAGAAGGATCATCCATGGGGTAGGCTACAGGGACCATACTAATTCATTATTTGTGCAGTCAAAATTAATAAAATTAAAAGATATTATTGAACTAAAGACTATACAAATTCTTTTAAGGCAAAATACAAACTGTTACCTGCAAATATTCAAAGACTTTACAGAGAGGGAAGGGGGTTATCTTTTGAGAGGGATATTTAATTATAAGGTCAAAAGGGTGAAAACAAGGAGGAGAGGTTTCTGTATTTCTGTTTAAAATTGTGGAATAAGTTGAATGTGGAGCTCAAGGAATGTTCAAACTTAAAACAACAATAATAAAAATGTTTAAAGACATTACTTTCACACATTATATTAATGAAGAAGCTTCTTTTTGAAATATCTAAATGAAATGCTTGCAAGGGTTGAACAACATTTGCAAAACTCCAAACATCCAAGTGCAAAACTAACAGGAAGTGAAAAAAATATTTTTGCTTTTTTTTTTGATTTAATAAGTTTTACATCTTCCTGCTCTTTTTCGAGCATGGTCTTTGTATTTGGAATTTTCATGGCTGTACATTAGGTTTTGTATGTGCTCGAAATAAACTTACCACTACTAAACTATGTTTTTTCCTAAAGATATTAAAAACATCATTCAATCCAGGCATCAGTGCTTCACAAAGATGAAGAGGACAAACAAATGAAGTGAGGACTGTAATGATAGTTTACTCTGTGAAGCTGAGGGAGAATCTTGAGTGTTACTGCACCATGAAATTACTGTAGGTGCCCTGTGGTGTTTTCCATTACATGGTATTATACTGTTTGGCATCAGCTTGGTATGCTGTTTTAGATATTTCCCTCATCCAACACACCTGACCTGAGTCAGATGAAATGGTGCAAAGGTTTTAATTATTACAATGAACCAGGGGAAACGCATGACAATGAACTGGCAGAGAAATTGGCAGCAAATCAGACCAGGGGAACTAATGAACAGGAAGCAGGGTACAAAACAGAATACACAAAAATAAACTACAAAAATAAAACTGGAAACCAGACAGGAAACATATAGGACAGTAAAACAACAAACAACAGTACTAAACCAAAATCCCAGAGACCATGACAGTACCATGTGGTACTGTATGAAACAGTGGAATGGAAAAGCAGCATTGAGCAAAACACATTACCCAAGCAGTGATATGATCATACCTGTTGTCCAGCAGTCTGGTCCTGCTTCCTCTGAAATAAAAAATAAAATTGAAATAGTCCAAAATCAAGCAGCACGCACAGCACCTGGTTATAATTACAGGACAAATGTTACAGTCATGCATACAAATTTAAATACACAGATTACTTTATTCATTGTTAGTATTTGGTAAAGCTTCCTCTTATTGTTTTCTGTATCAATAGGAATTATTGCAGTACTGAAGTTGTAAATGAGAAGTTGCAATTGCTCTTCAATGTTTGGTCGTAAAAATGTTCTGAAAAGTGTCCAGCTGATCCAAAACGCTGCAGCTAGGGTTCTAATGAGAACACATCACAGTTCTCCACTTTTATTCTCTTTTCATTGGCTTCCTGATAAATCCAGACAATAATTTCACATTCTTCTCTTCACATG
Source organism: Rhadinocentrus ornatus (assembly GCA_037177495.1). Classification (NCBI taxonomy): domain Eukaryota; kingdom Metazoa; phylum Chordata; class Actinopteri; order Atheriniformes; family Melanotaeniidae; genus Rhadinocentrus; species Rhadinocentrus ornatus. Next base: position 2,279,057 of record JBAMHW010000025.1, on the reverse strand, counting down.
TAAAGCACTCCATGACCAAGTTCCAAATTTTCCCATCAGAGCACTTGATTCTTAGACTGCAGATTTTTTGGTGGTTCTTGGATTTTATTTCCTCTCTTCAGGAACCAGCTCCTGGTTTGGGTTCAGGAACCAGAAACCCTTTCTACCTTAAGGTACCTACTTTTAAGATTCAAACTTTTCGTTTTGACAAATCTTATAATTAAGTGGTGGTGGTCTAGCCACCCTCTAACTCATGCTGCTGTATGCAGGGGGATGTCCAATGCTGCACTGAGCACTTCCTTCCATTTTTCATGTACACATGACAGCACTGGCACCATTAACCTGTATTTCTTATCTCTTTCTTAGTAGGAATCCCTAGCTTAGGGGGGCTTATTTGTCCATCTTCCCTGTCCTCTGCACCCCGACCAGTCTGGGCAGATGGCCATCATTCCTAGTTCTGGTTTGGATGGAGGCTTTCCTTCCTGCTGAACCTCTCCATTAACACCTCGGAATAATTAAGGAAAAAAGATTCAATCCAATCCGTTGATTCCTCTGATCTAAGCAGTTAGTTTTTTAATTGGTTTATATGGAAAAAGATATTGAACTAATGTGGATGATATAATGGATTTGGTTATACTGGATTAAATTGAATTACACAGTCTGTAAAAATAATTTAAAAATGACTGTTTTAAATTGGTACTGTGTAAAAAAAAACCTGATTTAAATTAGCATAAAATTCTTCCAGAAATAAACATGTTCTCCTCTTTTTTCTTTTCTTTTCTTTTTTGTTTTGTTTTTGTTTGTGTGTGTGTGTTTTAAAAAATATATTTTAAATCAAACTTGTCCTGCCCAGCATGGTGGCATCATGGTTATTAGGCTCCTCTTGATAATCTGATTTATTCATTTATTTACTTTGAAATTTGGAATCTATGTGATCTGGCTGGACCAGACTGTAGGAGACAGAAAAAGAATAGACAACAAAAAGAAGCAAAAAGGAAAGCAGAAAGAAGAAAGAGGAGACAACACACAACATATAGAAGGCAAGACCCGTCAATTCAAACTATCGCCAGGCGACAAACTACACTTGGAACAGAAGGAAGGCCCCAGCCGCCCACCCTGCCAGGCACCGACCATCAGGGGCAGCCAGAGCAAAGAGCCCAGAGGCAGTTTGAACTTCTCCAAGTCATCTCCACCGTGTCTACATGACTGAGTTGAGAGAAATGACCACTTTAAATCAGTGTTTAATGTTTTAGCTCATCCTGTGATCTCGGGAAGGCAAAGCTCATATCTTGTGACAACTGGGAGTATGTGGATGTTGTGTGACCAATTTGTTGACGAGAATACTTTGTTTATCCAAAACAAAACAAAAAACTTTTTCTTTAGAAAAAATGCATGAGCAGTAGGTAATAATGGAATGGCTGCTCTCTGCCTCTAATAATTCAGTCCATGTTTTTTTTATGGCTGCTAACCTGCATCTAAAGAAATATTGCTCTGGATGCAGTAACAGTGATGTGCTAATGCCACAGCGGTTTGTTTCTTCTATGCTCTGCTTTGTCTGACTGTCCTAATGGAGGATTATATATCTAAACTAAAATGAAGTGCCTGAAAACAAATATACTAGTGGAATAAGACAGATCAAAGACTTAACTCTTGGGTAGTAGAGGCTGAGAGACTTAAAAATACAAGAAAATAAGGAGTATAAATGGAACGGGATAGGCACATGGACTACAAAATAAGACCACAAATGGATGTCAGTTTTCTTAAAAAAAGACTTTTAGTGAAATATACTTTTTCTTGTCATCCTGTTGATGAGCAACCTGTATCAAAATTCATTAAATCACCAGAATTTCAAGTTTTAAAAACCATGTAAAATTTAAGAGCGGGTCAAAATCTTTGTTCACATTTCTAATTTGTTTGCAATGAACACATGAAGGCAGCAGATTTGTTGTATTCCTCGTCTCATGCTTCTATAAAATAAATGTTCTTTTGTGTGAGAGAGAGGAATGCTTATGATAATTGAATAGATATTGAGATCTTACAATTCAAAATCTGTCTCTCACCAGCCATGAACCTCACCGCACGTCGCTGCGCAGATAATCCATCGTCATATCCAGGAAGATATTCAGGACTGAGAAAGTCTTCATTATGCTGGGAAGCTGTCGTCGATGGACGAGCTTTATTCTGAAAGTTCTGACCGGATGTTGCTGAAGATGTATTGGTCAGAATCCACTAAAACCCGGTCTGGAGCTCTCTGCTGCTCATCAGCAGGACTTCACGGCTCAGAGAAGTTGCTGCTGCCGGTCCGCGGAGGTTTTCTGTGCGTCTGCAGCTCCTGAACGCACCGTTTTCTCTTGCTTAGCTGAGGAACATCCTGGATGTGGAAAATAAACTTACCTTGGAATGGCTGATGAGCGATGAACAAAAGGTGAGAGACAAACAACTTCTGCATTTTCAGTTATTATGATTTTGGCTTTGCGTAATTAATCAAGAGTTTGATTTTTCCCCCACATACAATATATTGTTTATTTATTGTTTGCAACCTGTTTGTTTGGTGACATTGAATCCACATGCAAACACGATTTCCGGCTTTCAAGCAGTAGGCTAGAGAAAGAATTTAATTTGCAGTCTAGAAGAAAAAGCCATTCAGTGCAAAAATGGGATCCGCAACCAGATTTTTCTACAGTTTGTCCGAGGTTCGTTTATTTAAAATTTTTTAATTGACTACATAAAGTGTGAACTGCTTCAGAACGCTCAGATGAATGAATCATGAAATTACGCAGTCTCTCCAGCCAGAGTTTCACTTTTTAGGCATCAAAACACTAGAAAAAAATGCGTAACCTTTACTCATTTCCCCCGAGCAGCCAGATATTTAGACCCAGGGGCTAATAATTTACTTTTAAAATCATCTCCCTTTTAATTTTCTTTCAACTTTATCAACATTTCTTAAACTCATTATGAAAACTGCAGAATTACAGTATTAATATAATTATTCCTTCTGTAGAATAACACCAGTCAATATAATATCTTCATAGGTTTTTGTTTTTATTTTTTATAAGGTGATGTTTATGGTCCCTACTGTGGACCCAGATAGATGCTAAGCATTGTGTAAGCAAGCTGTTACACAACTAGGGATTTAGAAGCGGTGGTGCATCACATTTGCAAAGCAGAAAATTAATTTCATTTTCTGTGACTGGTCTCTCTGAGCAAACAGAAGCGCTTTCCAAATCATGTCTGTCAGTGTTCTGCTTGCAGTCTGATGTTTCCACGTTAGGTAAATATGGCACGATTTGCTTTAAAGTTTGTAAAAAAGATTGCAATAATCTCTTTAAAATGTTAGATTGCACATCCATTCCTACTTTCATTTAATCCTTTTCTGATGCAGGAAGTTGCAGTGCTCTACTTGTACATAACCAAACAATTTATTTAAGTAAAAGTACACAAGTCCTGATTAAATGCATAATCTATATCCAAACCTATTAACATACTTGCATCCTGATGGCTATGTCTTCTCAGAGGTGGAAAATATAAAAATAATATAGCAGCTTTTCATTGTAAAGTGTGGATCCTCAAGTCCCTGCAGTTACTGCAAAACAAATGAAGTTGTTACAGAAAAGCAGGAAGTTTGCATTGAAACTTCTCTTCAGATTTTTTTTGCCCTTATTAAAAATATAATCCCGCAGTTAAAATGCAGTGTGTTTTATGAGCAGAACCCACAGCTGCTGCAGTTCTTGCTTCTAAAATGTGATATATTGATAGAAACAGACCAAAAGTTTGCATACTTCCAGCTGTGTAATGATTGGCTTGACGTCGTCCCCTCATGTCCCTCTTGAGGACGATTACTTGTCTAATTCTGGCCTTCACAAATTGGCAAGCTTTAGTTTTTATAATATTTTGTGTGTGAATATTTTTATAGAAGCAGGAAACATGTCGTTCTGAAATAAATCAGTGTGTGAGCTCTCACTGTGTGATGAGAAGAGCTTTCTCCTATGTAGAAGCAATTTTACTTAAAATTCAGATTTTTAAGACATGTTGAAAAAAAACTTTTGGGCAGAAATGGGATTATATATAAATACAATACTGGCTTAAATTTCAAGAAAACCAGCTTAAATGCACAAGATTAAGCTGTTTGAGCAAACGTGTGGATAAACATCCATTTAAAGTATTTTGATAGCTTATGGTCTAATATACAGTTCAAAGGATGAATGACATCTGCTGGTTGATGGGTGTTGCAGTCTCAGGGGACTTATTATTAATAAAAAGTAGAGAAAATCCCCTGGTTTATCATTTTAACTGGAGCTTGATAAAGGCTGTGAGATACTGACACAGTGAAAGGGATATAAATGAGCCAGAACATACAGTGAGGAAAATAAGTATTTGAACACCCTGCTATTTTGCAAGTTCTCCCACTTAGAAACATGGAGGGGTC